>JADLZK010011384.1:0-553155 GCA_015847255.1 Hyparrhenia diplandra | reverse complement strand
CCACCTGTTGACGATGAAGGTCGAAAAGCCACCAGACGACCCGCAGGCACTGCAAAACGCAAAAAAGCAACAGATAGAAGTATCCAAAGCAGCAAGACAGACTGCCCGGCTGAGTAAGCTAGACCGACATCGACCACTCGTACATTCAGGATTATTCATTCAGAATCGAAATGAAACAGATGCACAGCAAGTTCAACTTGGGCCTGCTAGCAATAGCTTCTAGCTAACTATATCATGCTTCATCGCCACTGGCGAGCCAATTCATCAGCATCGGGCGGTTTTTTGTCAGCATCCTTCCAAGTCCCTTGGGTTTCTCTTCTTGGGTCATCGTTGGGATGATCACCTGTGTTGTGATTATATATTTGGTGACTGGACAAACTGGAAAGCCAGGGACTCCTCCAGCCGCTTCCGGCAGCAGCAACAAGGACGCGCCGGGCGGCAGGAGATCGGCTTCATCGAGGAGGACCAGCTGAATCCTTTCCGTTTAGAAACATAGCATTGTTATATTAACAAGGTATTACGGTGTGACTCCATTTTTTTTGGCTCCCTGAATCTGAATCATTAGTAGCGAGGGGGAATGACAGATGTTACAAGATTTCAAGACTGGTTCATCACATCAAGTATACTGTAACTGTTTCATCAAATAGTGCACTTGTTTTCACAAAATGTTAAACATTGCCTTGTTATACGTTGTGGCTGGCCTGGTGTGTTCTTTACAAATTGATGCAGTTAACTAGCTGAATATGGTAAGCCCGGATGGAATAGCAAGCACTGTCAGGCTGGATGTTCAGTTACAACTAAGCACTATTTTGCCTAAGCGGCCTTTAGCTAGTTTAAAGACGTTTATATGGTGGCGTTAAGCCATTTTTTTATTATTCATTATTTATTCATTTATTTTTATATCTAAATAAATTAGATAAACAATAGATAAAACAATAGGTGACATCTGTCTGGCGTTATATGCCACATTACATCAAGATACAAGTAACAGCGTATGAACAATGGAACTATGGATCACTGAGAGCTGTAGCTTAGGTGCGGACATGTATTTATACATACATAACATATATAATATATATTTAAGCATACAGGTATAGGGCACAACATAATCCAGAAAGTCATCTTCGAGGCACACTACATCAACAAACTTTGTACCACAAAATTTAAGCACCGCAAGAAAAAAAATGCAAAAAAAAAAAGCACAAGACTAGGTTAAATTACGAGGCATAAGAAAAATGAGAGAGAGAAAAAAAGTCTTGAATGGGCAATCAACAACTCAATCATATCCCCTCAGAATGCAAGATCTCAACAGTGTATACACAGATATTGGTTCCTTCAACCTCCCATCAGAGTGATGAGGAGGGAGCACCAACTGAAGAGAACTCAGATTACTAAAATGTTCATCACAGGGACATACAGAAATTACATAGGAAGCATACAAGAGCCAAGTTAATGGGAAACTGACATCCTGCCAACATGCCACAATGCAACTGATTTGAACTAGTCGTATCAGCTATAGCCTATAAGCAAAAAATTTTGAAGCAAGCAAAAATGCATCTCAATCAGCTTGCTGGGAAACCTTTTCCTCGATTGTAAATAGATAACTTCCAAATGATAGGCCAGGATCATATGCTCTACCATGGCTAGTTGCTACTGTAGAAAAAAGATGCCATTCAATGTTGACCCAATTGGATTATGAGCAAATTAAGGTTCCACAAAATTAAAGGTACATATACTAAGAAGCAATGTTGTTTTCCTGCTCTACCAGGAGTCTGGATCATATGCTCTACCAGGAGCAATATTGTTTTCCTGCAGGACACGCTACGCTGCATAATACGGAGTACGTGTACATATACTAAGAAGAAAACGTATGCTCTCCATCTGAACCTGCATATACTAAGAAAAAGCATAGACCACACATGCGCATCTTGTAATTGGGAAACCAGCCATCTCTCATAGCAAAAGCTAAGTAAAATACTGAAAGACCAATCGATCAAGCTCACTCGGTAAGCTCTCCATCCATGTCAGTGTCCAGGTCCTCCTGCAAGCCATGCGGAAGGTTACGTTATGCCAAATATCAACACTTAAACCGCTAGTGGATGCATATGCATACTCTAATCTCTGCCACAATCCCTCCATGATCCAACTCATTATAATATGAAAACTCAATAACATACCCAATAGATCAAGTCTGAGGTCTGCCAACATAGGGGCAAAAACGGTAGAGTATGGGTCCAGACTCCAGAAATACCTAACCACTTTCAATTTCACATTTTTATCTGAAATCAAAATCAGAAAAGTCATTTGGGAAACGATTCAGGTATGTCAGGATGTCGAAAGCAGGACTATTCCACTGCAAACATCATGTTGGTACCTATCCACAAAAAGTAATTGATATTGGGGCAATGTGACCATGACTCAGAACAGAAAACTAAATATGATGGCCAAACCATATTACTATACAACCCATCGGACCAAGCTAAAGGAAAAAAGAAAAGAAACATATAGCACAAGAGGTTCCTGCGAGAACCCTGGCACTAGAACTCAAAGTGAGGTGGCCTAATCAACCTAGCAAAAGTGCAAGACATGGGTGATGCTATCAGGCGCCTGAGTTGATGCATGTATCTAAGCCATTGGGCTGAAGGCATATCATGTTATGTATGGGTCTCTTTGAGATGGGTATCCCACCAGGAAATTCCTGGTTAAAGACAGGATACCAAAGAATCAGTCAAGAAAGGCTCCTACCAATTTCAACATTGCTTCCTCCTGATAGTTCCCAGTTTTGCACTGATTTTGGGTTGTTATAAAGAAACGGGATACAGTTAGGAAAACAGTAAATGGGATACCCCTATGCCCCCACATATTCGAAGATATCTGAAAACTACAGTCGAATTGGGAAGCAATAAATACTCCAGGAAAACATAGCATGACTGCATCTTTTCTATTGATGGTGGCTCTGGTTGTACAACTTCATATAATAATAGGGAGACATAGAAGAACACTACCGAAAAAGTTGACTGATTAGTCAATTGTCCATGCAAAGCGCACCGCGTAAAGGGTCATTTCTCAAGTCAGGAAAACTGAGGTATTATTATGGAATCAAACAAAGGATTACATGTTTTTTTGTCAAATTATTATTAGTTATGACATAAAGCAAATGGGTTCAAGACATCATTTGGTGAACTGGTGCATGGTGTTGCAAGAAGAGGACAAATAGCAGTTTCAAAACAACCAATACTGATAGATGGTGACTTCGATATTACCAAAATAAGATAATAAGAACATATCTAGAGGGAGTTCTAAGTAGACTTTCCTTTTTAAGATAATTGAAACAAAAAAATATTTAGGCGAAATTGATTTAATAGAAAATTCATTGTGCTAGTTCTCTAATCAACCCTACCTAAGAGGTGCTATTCAAAGTAAGTCAAGGTCCTTTTATATTCAAAACTACATTGGTTCTCAGGGGAGGAATTGTCTAAGGTGGTATAAAAAGTTTTGGCTAGCTCACTCTTAAGGGATCTAATCATGTACACTGAAAAAAATGACAGTACAAACAGAGAAGACTGAGAAGTGATTTGAGGAGTTGGAATAGATATTTCTTGTCCTTCATGAATGTTGAAGCATACTTCTTAAAAACTTGATGATATATAGATAAAAAAATAAAAAAAGGTTAAAAACTATTGGTATGATGTGAAACCCGAAATCTATAAGACAGAAGTTTGCAACCCAACAAAAAAAGTTTCTTTTACCTTGAAACAAAGACCTGAGCTTGAGCTGAAGCTCTTCTGCATTTTTAGTAGTTCATTTAGCGGGTCATCTTGGGAGATTGGGCATACATCCAGAGACAATGTGCGAAGAAGGCTTGCTTTAGAGAGAATAAGCTTCATAAAAAGGCAATGAAAACCAACCATACCCATTATAATCATCTATGCGCACAACTTGAAGATTGGCACACATGCCATCAGTCCATTGTGCATCAGTCCACTCTTCACTTGGGATGTCTGAATTTGTAACCCATCCTGGCTCCAAATCTCGAACCTTCACCAATAATAAAAAGTAATAAAAGAAAATCAGCAGTCAGCAGCAAGATGACTTTCAAAAAGCATAATGATGAATATCCAAGAGATAACATTCAACATTACCTCAATTTTAAGCTCTTCAAGGTTTGGGGAGCTCCTCAACAAGGAGAGCAATATCAGAATGGGTTCCATAAAACCAAAGAACGTTGATATTTCCAAGCTCTTCAAGTTGTGAAATGTAAATGGAATTCTATCTATCTTAACCTCGTCCTGATTGCTCTGCGAAATAACAAAAGATGCGATGGTAAAATCAAAAAATATAAAAAAACTGAAAAGCAAGTGTAGAAAGGGATGAGATTTGTAGTATTGTTTTTCAAACAAGGAAGCATAAGCCCACAAAAAGCACTGCAGGAATGGTACTATCAAACATTTCTCCTTTTATTAAGGCAGCATTTCAGATTATTTCGTTAAGTCAAGGTAACCAAGTTTACTACTTATTATATAATGAGTACGAAACAACTACTAATGTTTCTACCTTGATCATGCCGGGTTCATAAGGGTGTGGGACATGCAATTACTTAGGCGCCCTTAGCTTGCTGGAGCCTCAACAAAATCTTACATTCCAGCTAATTCATATTCATACAAAAATTTTTAAAAGCCCACTTGCTGGAAGCCAGTTAATACAAGATTTTTAAAAAGCCCACTTGTTAGACTCAACTACATGCATAGCTAAGGACTCAATATCTGCTTCAATGTCTGAGGTTTCAAAGTTAAGTAGCATGTGTTATAAACCCGCACGATGATTTAAAAGGTTATCTATATGGACTAATATAGAAGAGCTCTATATTTTTATGTTCTTCCATGCCGCTGGACTCCAAACTAGAGCATCAAATAAACATAATGCACTAAAATTATCTAATGACAGTATTCGCTGACTTTAACTGCTAAGAAAGATTGTTGGATAGGGCCGAGGGACTACCCAAACCTTGAATCCTTGATTTATGCCAACAACACAAAAATGTATATGGTGATACTACTAGGGAAAAACAATCTACCGGTGGTGAGTAAAACTTTAGCTTCCGACTTGAGAAACCCCTGCAAAGAACTCTAGCAAACGATGACCACCACGCTCAAAGTGCAAGACTGGCACATCAATATTGGCATATTGGAGGCGCGGCAACCTCCCAAATAGCCAGACATCATCATAGTCCGAAGAAAATTCAAAGTTTGGAGATTTGGCGCATCAATCACGCAACACCGGGGCGTACACATCCCAGAACATAAGGACGCGAAGCAGGGGCGATCCACGAATAATAGCTTGCAATTCCTCTCTCCTTCGAAGTTGACACACGTTAGGTATAGCTCCTGGAGCACAGAAAGCCAAGGAATCTAGATGGAGGGAGGGGAATGAGCTGCTGCAATTCTGGAGAGATTGAGGGACACAGAGACGGTCGCAGGAGAATGATAGAGGGAGTGGAGGGTTAATTTTGCTAAGTGCACCCCACTCTTTAAAGATGGAAGATGGACTGACGCTGCGGCGGGAGAGCGCGATGACTCAGTCGTCGACGCCGTCATTGTCGGTGACATAGGCAGCGAAGCGGGAGATGCTGGGTCCGGGTGTAGCGGTGGAGGACGCCGGCAATGACGGAGGGGTGCGTGCCTTTGGGGAAGCAGAGGGCGAGGCCGGGGAGGGACTCCCAACGGCGGCGCCAGGCGCAGGAGAGCACGGAAGTGCGCACGGCGTCACGGATGTCGAGGCGTGTCAAAATCTCGTCCAGCAGGTCCGCCGGGGAGACGACAGCATGTCGCCGGCCTCCGCCTCCGCCGGTGGCAATGGTCTATCACCAGATGGATCGATCTGCCGATAATGGTGGACGTGTCAGTTTGGAATGCTAGAAATGCGAACAAACGAGATGATGCTAGTAGGCTATACCAGTGTGGGTAGTAGGCAGCCCTGATCTGACCATGGGACGGAACGATAGCAACGAGGACCAGGACCGCGGCCGCTGGATGCCGGCGCTGGCGGCGGCGCCTGGGGAGGAACTGAACTGGTAGCAGGAATGGTGGAAAAGGGTATGGGAACGGACCGGGTGGCGTGGCGACGCGCGCGGTGTTATGGACTCTAGTTGGTTGGGCCCTCGGCCCATCCCTGTGAGCTGCTAGATCACTCGCCGTTGGATCGTACGGCTTGTAGCGGACGACACCGAATTGCGCCACTGTAGAGTGACGACGTCGGCCTGGGCCACCTGACCGACGGTAAACAGCCAAGCGTGTGCAAGCAAGCAGGCGGCGGCGGTAATAATGGCGGCGGCTCTGCAAGCCACGCCGCTCAAAACCCTAGCCATCTCCCGCCGGCGCGTCGGCAGCGCGGGGGCGCCGCCGCGGCGGATGGCGGCAAGCTTTCGGTGCTCCGCGGCGGCGAGGAGCTACAACATCACGCTCCTCCCCGGGGACGGAATCGGCCCGGAGGTGGTCTCCGTCGCCAAGGACGTGCTCTCCCTCGCCGGCGCCCTCGAAGGTAAGGCGCTTCGTCACCGCAATAGCTCCCTGGACTCCGAGGCGCTAGCACCTAGCAAGATAATCATCCCCCTTGTTTGCTTCCTTCCGCCCGCCGCAGGCGTCGAGCTCCGGTTCCAGGAGAAGCTGGTGGGTGGCTCGGCGCTGGACGCCACCGGCGTGCCGCTCCCCCGATGAGACGCTCGACGCGGCCAAGGCTTCCGACGCCGTCCTCCTTGGCGCAATTGGAGGGTGAGCGGGCTTGTTATTGTCCGTCATTTTCAGCAACAGACACAGAGCCCACAGTAGTATTGACACTGCAGCGAAATTGCATCCACCCCTTTAGTTGGAATTGCTCTCCCGCGTCTCTGCCGTATGAGTACTCAGATGACATTTTCGTGGTTGTAGCTACAAGTGGGATAACAATGAGAAGCACCTCAAGCCTGAGACCGGGCTGCTGCAGCTCCGTGCGGACTCGCGGTTTTTGCCAATCTGCGACCAGCTGTAGTGTTGCCACAGGTATGAGCACGCTAGTTTCAGTACAAATTCTGCAAGCACTACTATCCTCTGGGACTCACAGCTAGGTTAGATTGAGTTGAATTCCATCTGATTGACTCTGAATGCGTTCAACGAATGGTAGCATATAGTTACTTCTTAATCTTTACGGAGCAAAAATTAAAAGGTCATGCAAGCGTTAAACCACACTTTTGAGATGGATATTCTCAGACCATTTGTTTAATTGTTCATTGTTGCAATTATGAAACTGAACTCTGATGCAAGTTTTAATTGACAACTGTCATTTCTAGCTAATGTTACTTGACTGCCATGCTTAGCTACTCTTTACGACCTCATGCTCTTCAGTAGTTGGTAGACGCATCCACTCTGGAAGAAAGAGGCTGCTGAAGGTGCTGACATCATGGTTGTCGAGAGAGCTTACTGGAGGTAATTCTAACTGAAATTATGATACACACAGACTGTGGTGTTTCAAGACCAATATAATATTTGATTGTTCATCCAAATGGAACTCGTGGCTGCAAAAGTAGATAATTCGTAATTTCACGTGCCAGGCATCTACTTTGGCAAACCCAGGGGTTTTGGAACAAATGCACAAGGGAGAGGATATTGGGTTCAACACAGCAAGTTTATTCTGCTTCACGAGGGTGACTCCAACTCATTAGCTATTCTACCATCACGGGACTAGACCAGATTGAGAGCATCCGCTCTGCCATCCAAGCCTTAATCAGAACCAGAAGTTAGTGATGTGGATGCGTTTGTCGGAGAATGTCTATACTTGTATCCAGAACTCTTTTATTTGATATTATTCAAAATTAGAGATGCATTCATCTGTCAAAATTTTGGTTTTTGATGATGATGAAATTCTAGTAGCTTTCATCTCGCAGATTGATCTGTCGTATCGCACGTGTTGCATTTGAGGTTGCTGCAAGAGGAGGAAACTATGCTCGGTTGACAAAGCAAATGTGCTGGAGGTACTTTTTTACTTCTCTTAAATGTATACAAAACTTGTTTTGAAGTGATATTCTGTGTGAAATGTTACTTGACCCTGTCTTTGAATTTAAATTCTAGCTTTTGGTTACAAAATTTAAAGAATTAGTGCTTCTATTTTTTAGATTCTATTTTCAGTTACTGGGTATGCAATTATTTTTTTAGCATTATGCTGACACTAGAAACCCACTTGAAAGGTTAAATGTATATGGTTGTGGACCCTTTCTTGTATACCAAAACATGTTTTAGTGATATTCTGTGTGAAATGTTATGACCCTGTCTTTGAATTGAAATTCTAGCTTTTGGTTTACAAAATTTAAAGAATTAGTGCTTCTATTTGTAGATTCTATTTTCAGTTACTGGTATGCAATTATTTTTTAGCATTATGCTGACACACTAGAAAACCCCTTGAAAGGTTAAATGTGTATGGTTGTGGACCTTTCTTATTGCACATAGTGTTATCACAACCCTTTTTCTGCAATAATATTGTGTAGGCATCCATGCTTTGGAGGAAAAGGGTGACTGCACTAGCTTCTGGAATTCCCTGACATTGGAGCTCTCCTCACATGTATGTTGAAAATGCTGCTATGCAGCTTGTTAGGAATCCAAAGCAGGTTTGCTTCTCTTCTTTCCCCTTTTATCTTGACTTAATTCATTGCACCCTGGCTACATCAAGAAGATGTGTTGATGATCTAATTTCCTTTATTCCTGCAGTTTGACACAATTCTCACAAACAATATTTTTGGACATATTATCTGATGAAGCATCAATGATTACGGAAGCATTGGAATGCTTCTCCATCTGCCAGTGTTGGTGAATCGGTACTGAATCCTTCTGATGCTTTGGAGTTCTCTGAATGGTTTATAGACCGTTATATTCTGATGAAAATTTAGAAGTGCAGCTGAAAATGCCATTCTGTTTCTATGCAGGGACCTGGTCTTTTGAACCTATTCATGGCTCTGCCCCCATATAGCTGGACAGGTTGAGATGACTTCTATTTCAAGATGTTCTCTGACCTCTAGATGGGTTTAAATTATGTTTGTCTGAATTTGCTTTCCCTCCTTATGTGTTGGAGTGCAGGACAAGGCCAACCCATTAGCTACGATTCTTAGTGCAGCGATGCTATTGCGATATGGCCTAGGAGAGAAGAAAATGCTGCGAGAGAATTGAAGCTGCAGTTACAGAAACACTAACCATGGGTTTTAATCAGGACATATATATCTCCTGGAACAGTAAGATACATTTTCCTGCAGAACCATTATTAATGCATTACGGAGTGTTTCGTTTTAGGAAATCACCTCATCCTTAGTTGAGATGGTCCATCATAAGTTCATCCCCATGATTTTGGGTGGAATGAATCCAACCTTCGTCCTTTTGCATTGCTTAGTTGTTTTAATGAAGTTTTATTCCTACCTTCTCTATAAAAAGGGTAAAAACTTTTTAGCTTTTATATTGTACATGTTTAATGTCAAGTGCTTGGTCCTCACCCAGACAAAGGTATGAAGATCCGCGCTAGACAAAAATATTTAGTCAGTGTAATAGTATTTTTTGAGGCTCTGGCGGTTCATAGTGCTTCAAGCATATTAACCCTCTATGTCTCCATGGAAGATAGTGATAGCTAGCTTGTGAAGGCATGAATTGTATTTGAATTTTGGTTGATCCCATTCTGAGTGGCTTATGTTCTCAATTGGCAGACATTGGTTGGATGTGAAGCGGATGGGGAAGAAAGTCTTGAAGACAGTGGAGTCACTAAAAAGAAGTGGCTGCTGTAAACTGATGCATGCTGGTACTATAACCCCTACAGGATGATATGTTTAAAGGAATTTACATTTAATTAGAAGTTGAGTGTGGAGAGAGCATTGCGTCTGAGTTATTGTTGCTGTTGAATTGAAGCTTTAGTGGCTGAACCGGCGCCACATTTCATTTCTGTTGTTTGTTGGTCTCCTGTAATTTTAATTTTGTTGTACGAGATAGAAAAGCATGTCTTCGCTGAATAAAATGGAAAGTTTATGCCAGTTGAATAAAAGATGGAGTTTTGTTTCAGGCTAAATTCTTTCTGGCTATGTCCTCACTTTATATGGGACTATACACATATGCTGAACATTTGGACATGGCTGACCTCATTAGGCCATGTCACAAAAAGATTATTCTGAAAGTGGATCAATAATAATCTTGTTGGAGCTTGTTATCTGCCAGCTGTTCGATACACATGACCAAAATTCTTTGATGATTACACTGTGTAGTGACAACAACAACGGGACGAGCTGCCTAGTTCAAACTGGAGAAACACCTGTGGATCAGATTGGGGCGCTGAACCAGGGGGATAAAAATTTACTACATCTACAGAAGCTGATATAATTGCTGGACTGGCGGTCTGGCAGAGATGATCCAGGCAGGGCAGGCAACGTCACCAGTAGTCCTTGCACGAGCAGGTGCCATGCTCAAACCTGTAACCTGTTGGCGTCTCTGACTACCAGCGCCCCCTCACGACCGCCGACAGCCCCTTGAAGAACTCGTGGCAGTCGCCGCACACCCGCAGGTTCTTGTACACCCTGATCGGCTCACCGTGCCCGCCGCCGCTGTCCACGCCGTTGCGCAGCAGCCACAGGCCGACGGCGAGCCTCTCGCCAGGAGCCCGCAGGCTCTCCGCGCAGGACTCCTCGTCGACGTCGTGCAGCGCGAACTGCGCGTCGTCGGCGCTGTGCGAGCTGCTCCGCATCCTCGTCTCCACGTCCCTCGGACGCGGCGGATGTCGTCGGCCTGCGGGTGCATCTCCTGGTCGTCGCCGCCGTAGAAGAAGTGCACCTCGCGCTGGCGACTCCACCCAGCCGCACCCGCCCCGCTTCTGAGCCCCCCTGCGCCTCATGGCGTCCCTCACCTTTGTGGCACTCGCGCCACGCCCCCGCCTCCGCGAACACGTTGGACAGCGTGACGTAGTTCACCAGGCCATCGCCGTCGATGGCCAGGAGGACGCTCACTGCCTCCCCTGCTTTACGGCGACGTCCTTGTGCCGCCCTGCACACGCGCTCGGGCGTCTGCCAAAACGCCGACGGTCGGCTCCATCAGCATTAATTGGATGGGGTCCCTGGCCTCCTGAGCTCCCCGGCGCGGCCGAGGAGGTCGACCATGCATCGTAGTGCTCCGCCTTCGGCCTCACCGTCCGGTCCCGCCGGATGCAAAGAGAAATACCGGCGCTCGTCGACGAGACCGGCGTGGCTGCACGCCGACAGCAGCGCCAGGTGCGTACCTCGTCGGGCTCCACGCCTCCAGCTCGCATTTCCTCGAACAAGGCGACGGTCACGGCCGCTTTCCGTGCTTCCCGGAGACCATTGATCATCGTCGTCCACGAGACGACGTTCCTCGCCAGCATCTCCCGGAACATCCGCTCCCGCCTCGTCGGGCAGCCCGCACTTGAGGTACATGTCGACGATGGAGTTGCCTGCGGACACGTCCGTCCCGCCGGGCTCTTGACTGCAGCCAGCAGTGCACCTACCTGCCCTGCTCGACCAGCGCGAAGTCCGCGAGCACGCCGACGACGCTGGACACAACGTGGGCGTCGGCTCGGGCGCCGGAGCGCCAGAACCGCCGGAACAGCTCTAGCGCCTCCGTCACCTGTCCTCCTGTGCGGCCGACGACCACCGTTGTCCACTGGATGGCGTTCTTCCGCCCAACCTCTCAAACACTTGCATTGCCACTGGCAGGCGCCCGCATTTGACGTACATGTCGACCAAACGCGCCGCGAGGATAGCGCGAGCCGTCGAGGAAGCCGCTAGCCGCCATGGCCGCATGAACCTCCGCGCGCCCGCGTGTCGCGCCAAGACCGCTGCAGGCTTTTGGAGCAGGCTGGCAAGGTGAACTCGTCGGGCTGATGCTGATCCATGCCACCGCCGCCGCATATCCCGGAACACGAGCAGGGCGTCCCTGCCGGCACCGGCGTGCGCGTACCCGGAGATCATGGCGTTCCGGTGGCGAGGCCTCCCGAGCCCGGCGCCGTCGAACACTCGCCGCGCGTCGCCGATCCTCCGGCCCTTGAGTAGACGAGCACCAGCGAGCTGGCAACGACGCCGTGCTCCTCGTACCCTGCCCGGACGCAGAGGCAGTGGATCCCAACGCCCGCGCCCGTGTTGCCGGCGACGCAGCATGCCTTGAGGCTCGCGGAGAGGCGTGTCTCGTTCGGCGCCGCCCGGAGGCGGCCCCCGCATCGCCGAGCAGGCTGAGGCAGCCCCCGGCGTCGCCGTGCTGCAGGAAGCCCACCATGAGGCCGTCCGGAGGTAACGTTCCCCGTCGCGCATTCCGCCGAACACCCTCGCCTGCCATGCCCAGCTCCCCGCACTTGGCATACATGTCGATCAGGTTGTTGCCCAGCATGGTGTCCGATCCGAACCCCAGTTCGTCAGGGCGCCGTGCAGCTGGACGCGCCGCGGGCGAGCGACGAGCTTTTCGCGCGCTTGCCCCTCAGGTCGGCGATCAACTTCCTGCCGCTCCATTGGATAAGCAGATACCAGCTCTGCTTCGGTTTCAGTTTAGATCAGAATACTGAGAGGTGCCAGCTATCTCGAGGTAAAATGGTAGTGGGCGAGGATGTGCACGACGGAGAGCTGCGCGCAGCAGGAGAGAGAGACACAGATATCATTTCTCGCACAAGGCTGCTGCTTAAACACAGCAAACATACAGTCAGTCTCTTGGTAAATGGCTTTAGGGAAGGAAATAGGCATGGACAGAAAGCTCATCAGAAAATCGTAAAAGGCAACATGGATTCCTTGAGATCTTGTTTCGTACGGCAACAAAGTTCTGAACTCCCTTGGCAACACAGTTAGTCAGTCAGATTTGCAGGTATCCCGTGAGACAAAACAAAACTTCAGGCATCTCAGTTATATTCAGGTATTGTTGCTGCCTGGTCCTGTGCCTTGGCAGTCATACTCTGAAGAAGCGGTGGTTGAAGAACTCTTGGATGGACAGCCGTTTCACTTTGAAATGTTTGCCCCAGATTATTAGTTGCTGTCACGGAAGTATCAGCTGGCTGAGTGGCTGGATGAAAGTGGTATGAAGTTAACTGGTGACAGACCTGGATTAGTGCATAGTAGCCTGGCATATATCAACACAATCGGGATGCAAGGTGGACGCCAGTGGTTTTGAGAACAGGAGAGATGTACTTCTGTTGATGCACTGAAGCAGCTGAAGGGGAGACAAAAACAAAGAAGCGCATCAGAAGAAGAGTTATTGAATTCAGACAAATTTCAGATAAAATTTAGTCTGGACAAAGAGGCGGCGACCTGTACATTTGCTTCTTCCACGGAATGGCGGGTAGCCATTCAAGAGCTCAAATAGGATCGCGCCGATACTCCACATGTCTACCTGCGCATAACGCAGAAGTTCAGATAGATTTTTTTTTGTACTGGTAGCAAACTTTCTGCAAAGTTTAAGCACACATGCCATTCGTACCTTGTCATCGTACTTTTGAAACAGCATCACTTCTGGGGCCATGTACAAACAAGAACCACAAGCTGTGTCTGCATACTCCCCCCGGTCGAAGAAGAACTCTGCAGAGGTCAGAAAGAGTAATCGTCATGACTATTCAATACCGTTGTAAATAAGTGTTCGTTCAGTTTTTTTATTCAAAATTCATTTTATGATCCACCGTAGGTATCTGAAAATGGGGATAGATGCACACCTTGCAAAGGCCAAAATCAGATATCTTGAGGATCCGCATTCCTGCTCGGAGAGCAGGATATTCTGCAACATTGGATGAATAGCCACAGCATATCAGTTACTTGAATCGTTGATCCGACTCGGTCACAAACAGATCCGAGAAAAAGAAAAGGATTCAGGCCCTGGACCTGGGGTTTCAAGTCCGGTGGACGACATGGTGCCGGCGCATCACTTGTAAGCCAGCTCCTGCCACAGGGGGCAAGCACCATTTCTCAATCACATCCGTAGTCGTGAAGGTATTGCAGGCGTACTACTACTACTTGCTATGGGTCAAAGGACTGAGTGGGGAAATAGTCATGGATCAAGAACTGGGATTATTACCAATTTGTTTCATAAAATTTCTGGCCACGCGCTCGTCAGCGCTCCCATTGCGCCGGATGAAGGCCGCCAGGTCCCCCACCTCGCACTTAGCTCCAGGACGAGGTAAATGCAGCTCTGGGTCTGGCAGGCCCCAAATGGGAGAAAGGACAACGACGATTGGTAGGGTCGCTAGAACAAGTCCCAGTCTGGCGGGACTAGGGAGAGCCAGCGACAAGGGAGATGGCGCCGTGCCGTACCTGGACGACGTCGATGAGGCGGATGATGTTGGGATGTCTGACGGCGGTGAGGAAGCGGACCTCACAGTCGAGGGCTGTCGCGGATGCGCGCGAAGGGGAGGAGCCGGTGAGCCGCACCTGCTTCACTGCCACGGGAGCGCCGGTGGACCGCGAGACCGCTCGCCACGCAGACGTGGACGGCGGATGCCGCCCAGGCGCTCCGCAGCTCGTAGTCACCCACCCGTCGCCGGCGCCTCCGCCGTCATCGTGTCGCCGGAGCACCCCATCGCGAAAGGACGAGAAGGGCGAGAGACCATAGCAAATCCGTTAATAGGATAACGGCCCATGATCGATATATGGGCCCTTTCTCCTACACATTTTCTTACGATTTAGGAAAAAGTCTACTTTTGGTCCCTCAGCTTTTGCGGAAGTCGATTTTGGTCCTCAACTTGAAAACCCGGATAAAACGGGTCCCTCAACTTTTGAAACCGTGCAGATTTCGTCCCTCGGCGGTTTGGACGGTGGTTTCGCTACAGTAACTCCGGTTTTGCTTCTGATGGTGTGGTTTCGTTTTTCTTTTTTTATTTATTTAGGCTGAATCTTTTTTTAAAAATCATAGTAAATCACAGAAAATTCATAAAATAGAAAATCAATTTTATTGGAATCCCACATGAGTAGAGCTACGCAATGAATATATAATATGATATACTTTTTGTACAAAGTTTTTTTTAGAAGGTTTTGCCTTTTTTATTTCGACTCAATCTTTAAAAAATCATAGTAAATTACAGAAAAAATTATAAAATAAGAAATTCAATTTTGTTGGACTCATGAATGGTATAATAACACAATCGTGAGTTACTGTGGCTCTTTAGGCTGGGTTAGGTTAGCTAGGTTTCTTTGTCTTTGTCTTTTAAATACGTCCTTGTTGTAAACGATGGATCTGGCCAATAAATTAAATAGTAATACCTATATATCTTTATTGTGTAAATAATATGCTCATGTGGAGTCTAGCAAAATTATTTTTCAATTTTATGATTTTTTTATAATTTATTATGATTTTTAAATATTGAGTCGAAATAAATAAAAAGAAAAGGCAAAACCTTCATAGCAAAAAAATTTTATATTAAAGTATACCATATTATATATTCATTATTCATTATGTAGCTCTACTCATGTGGAGTCCAACAAAATTGAATTTTCTATTTTATGAATTTTCTGTGATTTACTATGATTTTTGAAAGATTCAGCCAAAAATAAATAAAAAAAAAAAACGAAAAACCACGTTACTAGCAAACCGGAGTTACTGTAGCGAAACCACCCGTCAAAACCGCGAGGGACGAAATCTGCACGGTTCAAAAGTTGAGGACCCGTTTTTGTCCGTTTTGGAGTTGAGGGACCAAATCTGACTTTTCGCAAAAGTTGGGGGACCTAAAGTAGACTTTCCTACGATTTATGCAGACACACCGCCCAACTGGACCAGGCCCAATGAATGTAATGACTGGTCAAACAAAACCTCATTGCTACTTTCAGATTCAGAAATGAAAACTTTGCCAGGAGATAGAATCATACAAGAGGATTCAGAAAGCATGCACGGTTCATGCAAAACAGTCAAAAGCATACATTTTTTTTTTCATGTCTTATACAAAAACTAAAGAGCATTTTTATGCTGCTTGCAAAAACCATTTTATACAAGGATACCGTGTCTTTACTCGTCCTGCTGTGTATCACGACACTTCTCCCCTATATACTACAGTATTTTTTAAAGTATAATAATAATAATAGAAACACACACCAATCGAGCAGAATCTGAAAATTGTAGGCAAGCACCCATATATACATATGTGACAACTGTACAAAAACATTCTACACTAGCAGCATCTTCGTAGTAACCAACCAACCATACCGTAGCCTCAGAATCTTGGATCGTGATAACCAAAGCTTTATCTATCTGTGACTATCTCTGTGCTTTTTTGTGCGCCTTTGGCTTCGAAAGTTTGTTGCTTCCCTTAGAGGCCTAAAAGGACACAGATTTTCATCAGGCGAATATCACAGCACAGGCCATTTACCTTCGGCTAGGGGAAGGAGATGTCAGTCTTACCTGATCATGCGGTAACATGCTTTCCAGCTCTGCGGTGATCTCTGAGAAGGAGGGGCGCAGGTTAGGATTTTCAGCCCAGCACCGCTGGATCAGTTTAGACAGTTGTGGATCGACCCACGACGGGATCTCCAACCGCATTCCTGATACATGTAAACAAGGGGCAAAAGCTTAGTCTATTGCTGTGGTCCTCATCTTTATGCATCTACCTCGAGCTAGCAGCTCAAGTCACGGATCATTGTGAAATTACCTGCCTTACTCCCAGTGCAGCTTGCAAGGGTGTCAAATGTTCGTATGGTATCTATATACACATATATGGCACAAGTAAGGCTAAGTGATACCTTCAACCCAAATGTAAGATGCTCATATTACTCAAAACAAGTCAAAGCTCGATTCAGCACCATGATTTACCTTTGAAGTGACCAGCTCCACAGAACGACAGCAAAGCTGAAGATGTCTGCCCTGTGATCATATGGCTTATGGTTTATTACCTGGTAAGACACATGACTCTAATAAGCATGGTGCACATATAAAAATATCCCTACTTGCACAGAAAGAACTCCCTTTGGAGACAAATGCGACAAGTAAAACTAATCTTCCTATGTCTTGTATATCTTGACAGATGAAACACATAGCAAGTGGCGCTCAAAAAAAAATATAAGGTAAAACATAACTGTGTACACGTACATACAGCCATGTTTTCGTGTCTGGTAAGATGCGCTTCTCATGAGCACACTAGACGAGTCGAAGAAATCTACACACCTCAGGCGCCATCCATCTGTAGGTACCAGTTTCAGCAGTCATGTCTCCCTCTTGAGATGGATTCCTTGAGACTCCAAAGTCTGCAATCTTCACAACCTATTTTCCCAAAGACCATCCAATGCTTGATGAACCTTGAATTAGTAAATACAGACTCAAAACAAT
This sequence comes from Hyparrhenia diplandra, assembly GCA_015847255.1. Lineage (NCBI taxonomy): Eukaryota > Viridiplantae > Streptophyta > Magnoliopsida > Poales > Poaceae > Hyparrhenia > Hyparrhenia diplandra. The sequence continues at coordinate 535,873 of JADLZK010011384.1, read as the reverse complement.
ACACATACATAATCAGGGCCCATCAGCAAATTGGCAGTCTTCAAGTCTCGATGGATGATGTTATTTTGGTGCAAATAATCCATTCCCTTGGAGATGCCGATAGCAATCCTAAGAACCGTTGCAAGATCCAAAGTGTTTTTTAGCTTGTGAAGAAAATCATACAGATTGATACCTCCAGGCATATACTCTGAAAGGGACAACCAATAGCAACATTTTAATATGATCTCATGAAACAGCTGATTTATAAATGATTGTCTGAACAAAACTCTGGACAGACGAAACTACATTCAACTATCTAACTAGCTCAAAAACTAGATATGTAAGCACATAAGTCAATGCATAGGGGCTTCTTTGGGATTAAAATCATGACGGTGGCAAAAGCAGTTGGAGTTGGCACGCACAAAATACAGAAATGATGTAAAAAAACAAGTGAAATTTAGTTAGGTAACTAGCTTTATGCAAGTTTCATTTACTAATGCCTAGAAGTCTTTTAAAATGGTTCCAAGATGTCACTAAATTTCTAAGTAGCAACTGTGTCAAAGAACAATTTCCACCTACACTAGCATGATAGGATGATACAGGAACAGAAAAGTAGCAATACACATGACTAAACTGTTTCCCATTCATATTATTATCATCATCAAGGACCAGGCTACTTAAATGAAACATATATAAAAAAAGACAAATACCACATGGTGATTCATATATGAGAATGTAAGTAAGAGCTAAATTTAGTAATAGTGTGAGTTTCCGTTTGCAATATAGCCAAAAAACGGAAATGAACAATGTAAATCCACAACATAATAAAAACAGAATCGATTTTCTTCTACTGCTAGTCAATTAAGTTAAAAGCAGAAAACTCTATCTCAAGTTAAAAATAGTTCAACAATACATATCATACAGTCAAATTCGGTATCAATACAATACAATAGATCCATTTCACTAAAAAGCCAGGTCGAGTCCACCATTAACAAAGGGACTGTTTTTAGGTGATATTCAAGTTGTAGCACAAACATAAAATTGAAATTCACGAAACTGGCCACCATAAACATATATAACTAATAATAAAACTCTAATTTCAAGACTTATTACACATATATAAAAGTAACTAGCAACTCATAGTCCGCTGAAGGGTAAGCACTTGGGGAAGAGACCTGTTGATGATAGAATAAGACATCAATAATAATCTTATAGCGCAATTCTTGTACTATGTTTTGGCATGGACCAGACATTCCATATATGCTCATGTAATAAGAAAAATGCAATGATCCCAACCACCCTATTGTCTTTAACTCTCCTTCAAGTTCTTACCAAAATGATAGTAGACAGGAGTATGGTCAAGCATAACAAAAAAATCTTTAACACGTTTTTACCACATCTTTAACGCTAAATGAACCGACAGTATGGTCAAGCACGTTTTTTGAAACGAGGCCAGCCCCATTTCCATTAATCGCATAACAAAATCTAGATGTTTTAAGCGAGAACAGCATTCAGAAGAGGGGGATACAGACCACGATTATCTATCAACCTCAACTAAGATAAATGGTCAAGAACATGGTAGGTTAGACCTAAGAATGTGCATTACTAAATTTAGCCACTAACGTTACTCATTCTGCAAATATGCCCAAGAACAGGAGCATCAGTGACAGTGATAGCTACAAAAGCAGAAATTACGATTAGCAGTAATATTACTGTCACCTGTTACAATGACATATTTTCTCTGCTTTGTGCATGCCCGTAGAATCGAACAACATTATCATCATTAACACTCCTGGACACAAACTAAGCTGTTAGAATTATCTGAATTAGATGATTCAATATACTATTTTTTACCACAGTGACTTAATAAGAATATGCTTACTTTAGAATAATTATTTCTTGTAAGAACTCCACCTTTGATGAGTCATTAACATGTTCAGTTCTGAGGAACTTTACTGCAACATCTATACCTTGATAAGTTCCTCGAAACCTGCAGACAAGAGCACAGATACAGCTTCTAGGTTACTGAACCATCTTGAGGTTTTGCCCTGTATATATACAAAATTATGCAGCAGGATTCTCGAGTCTATGAAATAAGACCGTTCCTAGCTAATGTTTATTGACACATCCCCATATCAAACCATTTACTTAAGGTGTAATGCATTAAAAGGGCATGAAACAGGAACTGGCAGTTGTTGCTGATAGTGCACCAAACAATTGGCATCCCAAATCAGAGCATTCGTTGCAAGTGTTACTTTTCTCTTACAAGTCCCCGGAAGATCCAGATGCAATCTTCTCCCCAATCTGCAGGAAACTCCTGTCAACATTTGAATCACCAATCAGCTTTTGCAGTTCCTGTATTCTTTCCGAGGTTGCAGAATTTGTTGGGTTTGATAACGAGGCCTGCATAATACATGAGACTCGAGTCTATAAGGAAAAATGTTAAGCTAATGTGTTCATTCTTTTGTCTTCTATTGTTGGGTAGAAGTACACAAGACACTGCATTGGTGTGAAAAGATAAATTACAAGTACATAGGCACATCTATCAGGCACATAATTTCAAGCATTTATGCAAAATCAATGAAGAAAGAAAGCATCATACATGATTTTGTGCCGCTGTCTCCTTGAGAAGCTGTAGCAAAGTATCTGTCTCCTGCAAACAGCATCACACAGTGTTTTCACTCAAGAAGTCCATGCAAGCAGAGTATTTAGCATGGAGCCCTGATATTTGACACATAAATAGAATCTAGATTTATAACAATGATGCTTGATAGCTCAACTAGTATGCCAGTAACCAACTTATCAAGCATAAAGTCAGAATAATTTTGGGTGCTTTGCCATGCAACGTAGGCATCCCAAGTTGATGAATATTTAGCATGAAACCCTTAACTGCATAACTTGGGATGCTTTGACTCTGCTAGATTCTTGGAATGAGTTATAATTTGGGATGGAGGGAGTACATCTAATCTTATCCCTAACCCTAAACCTAATGGGCCTCTAATACTACTGACCCAGTCCATAAGGCCTAGCTGACTGCCCATAACAATAACTTTGTAGACAAATTATTTATATATTCTGCAAACTATTACCTAAGAGGGACTCCTCCCCTTTTGCACCTTTTAAGAACAAAGTTGTCCGGAATAAGATGCCTTGTTCTGATATTACAGATGCATGTTGCTAAGATTTGTTAGGGACAGTGGCTAAGGGAATATAGTCTGTATAACTGTATTATTTCCCACTTGATATTATAGGCAGTTAGTTTGTCTAATTCAAAATCTCTTCTCTCCATAAAAAGGGAGAATATTCAGCCGCAAGTTTCAACAGAACTCAGTCCCTACCTGAAGATCTGAAGATAATTATGTTTTCAACGATAACGTTCAAGCGACCTAAATGGCTCCTGTAGTTTATTTCAGGGAAAAAAACAGTTTCTACAGAACATGCTCCAGATATACACCGATAAAAAAGCTAGCACCACACAACCATTATTTGGTAGCTTACCTCTGTTTCCCAGCCATCAACAACAAATACATCCAAACAAAAGCCATCAGTTGTTGAGAAGACATGTGCTTCACGAATATTCAGTCCAATTTCAGACAGCAAAGAAGATAGCTACAAACAACAGTGTGAACAGACATTCAAATTCCAGTAACATGGTATTTCATTGATCTTAAGTCCGAATGCAAACCACATAAATAACACAAGGATTGGTGTTCTAAGTCTTACCTGAGCAAGGAGCTTTGGCTTGTCAATGGTAGAAAAATAATTTCATGAATATTGAGGGATTTCTACATCTTTCCTGTGGATATCTGAGTGTCAGTTTCAGAAGTTCCATGAACCAGCCTAAAACTCATAAGTCAAGCAATTTATGAGAATGATTTCCCAAAAAGAAGTCCCAAATACTGCACATTGGTTGGGAATAGCAGAGAGAGAAAAAAATATAGAAGCAGGTGAGGAAGACAAGGCCAAATATTTCATAGAAATATGCTGAATTCCTAGACATATAAGTTTATGTTCATGATCAACCAAATTTTATAATCAAAACATGTCACAGCTAGCCCTGATTACATATCACTGCACTGATGGTGACTACAGATAAAAAAAAGTACTCAATCACATCAAAGAGCCCGGTACACAGCAAGTGGAAGCATGGTAGAAACACTCTACCACCAATCAGGCATATGGTATTATTATTCTAAACCAAGGCAGGAGTTCTGCCGTGGTCCGTGGTTGAGGCTTTATAAATCAAAATTGAAGCATATGAGCTTTTTCGCGGGTTAAATCGTAGTAGAGGTGGTTGTTTCAGATCAAGTCCTATGGCTGAACTCAACAAGATCATGATGCAGTACAAGGTTTCAATGATACAACTCCCGTTAAACTGAGGTAGACACAGACCTCGAAGAACTGGCCTCGTCAGAGTCATCCACAACATTTTTCACAGTTAAACTGAGGTCCTCCATTCCTTCACATGGCTCAAATTCTCTAGGCTCTGATTCTCTGTGCAGCATATATAAGCATACGTTTTAGCAAGCAAGATATAACACCGTAAAAGCGCTCATACAAGGCACAAGCTGTTTTATTGAAAAGGCTCATCGAAACTAGAGACAAGATGTTGATTTAAGTTGCAGCAAAGGTAAAAACTCCCATGGCTTTGCAAAGTGCGGGTCATATATAGCCTGTACTGTACCTCAAAGTGGAAGCCTGAGAACCCCCATAATTACCGTTTTCACTCGTCGGGAGGCTATTATCCTGTGATTCCACCGGGACCGAGGTGCACTGTTGATGCAAAGGCAGAACAAAAATCTCATTCCCTTCCTCAAAAAAAAAGGAAAATATACGATCCCAGTTGTGCTGGCGCGCTTTCGCTTTTCAGTGTGAGGGAGAGGCGATCGAGCAGTGGTGCTCACTTGCAAGAAGCGGACATGGAAGATGGGGCGCTTTTTCAGCGTCGGCGCAGTCGTCGAGAATACTCCGGTGCAGCAGCACGTCCTCCGCCTTGTCGAGGTCCACATCGATGGCGTAGCTGCAAGCACATACAGACATCAAGTGGTCTGTATCAAGTGGTGATTGGGAGGAAGCAGACGGCCTGACCTCAGCGGCAGCCGGTCGAAGTGGCGGCGGAGCTGTTCGCGGAAGAACGCTGGTTCCGCGACGGCCTCCGGGATCCCCTTCTCCAGGAGACGTTCGAACACCTCCTTCACGATGTCAGTATAGCCGTGCGAACCGCCGCCGCCGCCGCCGCCGGCCGAGGAGGAGGAGGCTCCTGGGCCGGCGGCGGCGGGGCTGGTGGTCTCGCCCACCCGCTGGTGTCATCGTCCATCTCCCGCGGCGCCGAGGTGCCGCCTCCACCTAGGGCTCCGCCATAGCGACGCCCGCCAGCCGCGTCCTACCTAGGATTATGCAGCGGCAGCGGCAGCGGCAGCGGCGGCGGCGAGATAGAGAAGGAGAGAGTCCGATGGCGACCGGCAGAATGGGCGGGCGGGGGGGGAATCCGAGGGGATCTTTTGGCAGAATCTTGTGGAGGAAGGCGCTCGCCCAGTATTTATAGAAGCGACGCAGCGCGGGAGGCAGGGGCAGTTTTGGTACTTGCCGGTGACGTCGCCGGCGGGACTGAGAAGGGTGCCGGCGCGGCGAGGTGAGTGTCGTAGGAGTGGAAGGTGGCTTGGTTTTTGGCGCCTGCTGCTGTCCGGTTTTTCGAATCCGCCGCGCCGGGGTGGTGCTGCCGGCGACGGAGGGGGGAGGCCCCGCCCGCCCCTTGTATCGGATTCGAAAACCGGTTTCCGGCTTCAGCCGGAGAGGCCCTTCGCTGGTGCATGGACGGCGGAGATGCGGCAGCGGAGGATCGGGCGGCTGGTCTTTGCCGGATCAGGAGCTTTCTTCCGCGACTACCGGAGATTGGACAGACCAGACCTCATCAGAATCCTCCGTGGGGCCCGCGGGGTTCCTTTACCTCGGTCGCGTAGGTTTGGCCCCACAGTCCAGTGGCATGTACTACTACTTCCTGCTCGTTGGGGATTACAATCGTGGGCCCCCTGGCCGTGATTTGCTTTTCTCACACGACCACTGTAAAAATGCAATTTTTGTTTTAAATTATTATTGGATCAAGACATCAATGAAGTTTTTAACATATCTTAGAAATATTTTATGTCAAACTATAATAAGTTTGACCCAACTATATGAAGCAAGATATCAACTATGAGGTATTCTCTTTCGATTTGATTTTTTTGTTGTTCATCCATTTATTAGTTATGTATCTAGATATAATAATATATATCTATATACACAATTAAATGGATGAACTAAAAAATTCAAAGCGACTTAGACTTTGTTTGGTTTAGGGACTTTTTAATCTCTCGAAACTAAAACAAGTACCTACAAACCAAATAAGAATGAAATTTTTGCCTCTTGAAGGGTCTTTTTTTAAGCACCTGGGACTAGGACTTTTTAAACTAAACACCCCTTATAATTTGGATGAGAGAGTAGCTAGCTTGGTTATATATAAGCCTATTATGTACTTGCTCTTTAATTTTTGCACTAAGTGGTAGGCGACGTCCTGTCGACATGAGGCACCTAATGGTGACTTCATGAACTTCAAGATTTGTCAGCTCACTTCTTCGAAGGTGTTGTTGGGGTAGGGTTTACGTGACGTCGCGTAGGTGAGCGCGGTGTGTTGGCCCGAGCTGCGTTATGCACAATGTAATCTTAAAAAAAAAAACCTTCCTTGATGAAAAAATGGCCCGGGTAGCCTTCAAGTTTATCAACAATAGCAGCATAAGTAAGTTATAAAAACAAGAGAGAAAGGGATGTGGACACTGAAAGATGATATTGCTTCACTCATGCCTTTCGTGGTAGCACGTACGGAATTACGTTGCTGTAGCTGAACGACGTTCGTTCATTAATAGAGTTGAATTAGATTGTGACTGTGTGTGTCGTCCAGAGGCGAGTTAGGAATACGAGCCACTCCATCCTTACATAAAGAGCAGGTTCAATAAGTTTGGCTTCTAGCCAAACTCAGCAAAGCTGCTTAAAGATAATAGTCAAGCCATACAACAATCTCATCTTTTCCTTCTATTATAAATAATGTTCTTTATTCGTGTAGGACCACACAAACTTACTGCCGGTAGGTGCATGCATCGATGCATGCATCGTTCGATCGCTGTGTACCATAGGAGATGGCGGGACCTTAGAACCATGGGAAGTGTGCAAGCGCTTCGGCGCCTGCTTGTCGCCAAGCAACTTCTCTCTCCCTATTCTCTCTCTTCCACATAGACATTTCTTGATGTAATGTTGCTTATAAAGCCAAGCTGACGTGTATTATTGTACCTGCTCTAAATCAACAACTTTTTAGAACTATTTTTTGTTAAGATCTGGAATTTACCCGACTTGATTAATTAATTAATAAGAGAGGAGCAAAAGTATCAAAAGCATCCAATTACATGCGAGATGTGCTCCCCAGCCTAACCTAGGCTACAGGGGAAAAAGAAAAACCGACTACTCGCTAAAATGGGTAACAACTATAGGTATAGGTGGCGGCCGTTTCAGAGCTTTGCATCCCGCTAATGACTACTAGTGAGCGTGTCTTTGATCTCCATGCTGAGGTTATGGGCTGCTCTTTATCCTCCCTGAACGCAATCCTGTTTCTCGGTGTCAGATACTCCACAAGGTTAAATTGCCGGCGTGTGCTCATACATCCCTCCGAGAGCCAAGTTTGGTTCAAGCACTTTCAACGAGCTCTTTGAATGCGCCAAGAGTCCGGCTGCAGGCTTGGACTGAGACTCCAAGAGTGCACAAGGCTCCATACCTATGAGGAGAATGGGCATTGAAAAAAGACGGCGGTGTGCCGTTCACTCACAAAAGGCGCAAAAATAATTGTTTTTCCACTGTCGTTGTTGGAGCCGTGCCACAATCCATGGCCTGTTGTGGAGTAGTAGGCACATAAACAACTTGCATTTTAATGGCGCCCAAGCTTTCCATTAATGCTAGGAAGGAGATTGAATCAATACGGCGAATTGGATTTGATATGCAAACTTAGTTGTGAAGGTGCCCGCGCTTTCAAGTGTCCACACGATCTCATCTTCTTCTGTTCCCTCAAGGTTCAGGATGATCTCTTCAATGGCCGCCCAGAGCATAAAGAACTCATCTAGGAGGTCATGGTTCAGGTTGTGAATGATGTCTCGGGCCCAAGTTTCATTCTGAAGGGCCTTGCTAACCGTCCCCGTTCTTTTTCCTCGCTTTCTTGCGAACACCCACGGGCACAAAAACTGCCGGGATGTTCTCGTCGTTGATCCAACTTGATGTCTAGGAAGGACGCTTTCTTCCCATTCCTAACAACCACAACCGTTGAAGCATCATCCATGTCATCGACCGGAAATCAGAACCCACCCAAGGTTGTTCCGATTATGTCCACTTGAACCAGAGCCATCGAAGTTGTAGTGCTCTACTGAATTTCTCAATGTCAATGATCCCAAGGCCCCTGGAACTCAATCGGCTTGGCCACATTTGTCCGAGCACCTTGCATTCCCCCGCTCGTTATTTCACTATCGCTGTCCATAGGAAGCTAGCGCCTCATTTGATCTATCTCTACAATAAGTTGTTTGAGTGCTCTTAAATCGGCCGCCAGTAGATAGGCATGGCACTTTACCAATTGCACAAGCTCTGCCCGGCCTGTTGGAGTTCATTAGTGCGTCCCGCCTGCGCGAGTTGGCTTCTTGCTTGTCCACTCCCCTGCGGTGACATGCACCAGTTCCATCTCCTAAAGATAGTGGTAGGTCCAAGTATGTAATAGGGAAAGAAAGCTCTATGTCCTCCTCAAACCCGCTAGGATATGGTCAAGATCAACCTCAAAGCATCTAATTGGGGGAAAGTGTACATTTTTTCTATATTAAACTTCAACCCCCCAAGCAGAAACTCCAAAGCCGCTAGTATCCCGAATAGAGTTGTTACCTCTTCTTTGATGGGGTTTAAGAAAATAACGACATCATCCGCATACAGTAATACCGTAGGGCCCGGCATTTCTCCCTCGCTAAGGGATAAGGTGCCGCTCTCCGTGGCCACCACCGTAATCCCCGTAAAGGTGTCAATGGCGAGGATGAACGGGGAATGGAGACATTGGATCCCCGGCGCAGTCCCCTAACATGGGCAACTGGCCTTCTACTTTGTTGAGCAGATCAAGCGAGTGTGAAGTTCGAAGAGTATGGTTAGCCACTCAAGCCATCTTGCGCAAACCTCTTTGCTCTAGCAATTCCAACATGTACTCCCGTGAATGGTGTTGAATGCCTTTTAAATATCCAATTTAAAAAAGTAGAGTTGGTGTACTAAGGAGGAAACAAATGTGCGACAAAAGAAGCGATAACGATCACGTCTTTGCCCGAGGGGGAGTCCCCCGGGCACCCTGTAGGGGCCACTACCGACGCCTCCTCCAAGAACCACACGCCCGTTGATGGAACACGTCACGGTGGCCTCGATGGCAATGTTCGTCGAATCCTTCAAGCCCTCCGGAAAGCCCACTCATCGACTCACCGCCAAGACTCGCCACGCATGTCCACGGCGAGTGGACTCCCCATGCATGCACCGGCGCCTTGCCGCCAAGTGCACCTTCGTGAGATCCAGGTCCGAACGGCCGGCCTGTCGCATCTTGCTCAACAAGTGGGAGGGCAGCCAGGGCGCCCCACGCCCATAGACTCCCGATCCCGAAGAGGTTCCACAACCACTCGATGGTCCGGTCCCGTGAAACGCGCCGAGGTGCTAGGATGCTCATTCTCTACTGGATGAGGGCATCTAAGCTCCACCGTAGTCGGTGCCCTTTATGTAGTGTTTAAATATTTGCCCTCTTTGGCAGCTCGCCATGAGGGCATCTAGGATGTAATTGAACTATCCACTTCTTTTCATGCAAAGACGGGCAAAAGCCCGCCCATGCAATGAAAAAAGTTCGGGCTTCGGCTAGCTTTGTATTTTGTTGAAACTCTTCTCCTTCTTCATGCAATGATGTGCGTATTTGAGAAAAAAAAAAACAATAAATATTGATATTTTTTCAAACTTAAAATAGTTTTTATGTTAGAATAAAGTTGACGGCTGACTTTGTTAGGCGTCTCCGATCCAATGGAAATGACAGAAGTAACCTGGCGGCCGCCGGCCAACGCTGTCCGCCAATGACTTGCTGATGACATGGACGCTGTCCGCAGGCAAGGCAATAAGCTAGGTCGTCATCTCAAACATGTCTGGCGTGTGCTTGGTCGTCGCCATCGCGTGGTGCAGCCAGATCGAGGAAGAAAAAACTAATAACGTTACGTTCCTGGACGCCGTCCATTTCGTCGTCGTCAGTACGGACATGGACGGCGGCGATGTAGGTATGTTGTTCCGGCGGAACGAAGACAGCAAAATGCCAGTATATTCTGCATACTTAGGTTATTGGTTGACAAGTAGTGTCATCTGCGTGGATGGATCGGAGAGATTCCCAGCAGCTGGATTCAGATACCGCTCTTGACCTCACCGGCCCATAACTACTTTATTTCCAATATCGATCTCTGTCATGCATGCATGCTCGATCTCTAGTATACTTAACTAGTATCGCTCGACTCTAAGCTAGAGCGAGCTAAGCATCTTCAATGAAACAAAAAGAGATAGTTTCTTTTGTTAAATAAACTCATCACTCTTCACATGCTCATTAATTTGCAGAGGCATTCTAATAAAAACTGTTCTTCTAATAAAGTAGCGGTTGGGATTTCGCTGGCCTCTTGGAGCTTGTTACCATACCATGCATCATCCAACACATTTTCAATCGTCGTTCCGTACGTACGCCCATGTACGTTGTTCCATTTTAATTGTTAACTAGCAAAATATGCCCGTAAAAAAGACCGGGAGAGACAAATACATTAATTGGACATTTAATTGTATAAATCACTTTTTGTCGAGATATAAAATGATAAATTGTCAAAACTGTATAGTCAATTACTCCTTGTTTTGAGTTGTAATCCAATATTATTATTCTATAATGTTTTCTCAATTTCAGATACCAAAAGTTTATCCAAAATTCATCTGCAGTCTAATCACTAATTTTCACATTAAATTTTAGTTTAGGCTCAAATTGCAAGCATGTAGTCAAAGAAGAGCATCTCCAAATAGATTGCTATTTTCAACTTGGGAAATATTGTAATTTCCCAACTCTAAAAAAAATCTTGCCAAGCTAAAAAAAAGATTCCATCTCATAATTCACTACTCAAAATTAATTTTTTCAGCTATTTAAAATGCAATAATAACGAAAAAGATAAAGGAAGCACTTTTGTAAAGTGAACATAAAACTTTTCACAAATTAATTAAGCCCATATCTGAAAAATATTGTGCCTTGCACTTTTACATTTGGACCTAGCAAAGAATTTCAATTTGGATTTCTTCCCTTTCTTCTTCATGAGCAGAGTACATTACCATACACACTATACGCAACACAGTAGCAGACGCCTGGTGATCAACGCTGCCTGATAGCCATCGTCGGTCTTGCCCTCCGCGGCCATGTCTGACAGCCGTCGTCGGTCTTGCCCTTCACGGCCAACGCCGCACCACGAGCATGGCTGTCCTCCGTCTCCCCTCCAGTAGCGCGACACCGCCGCATCCGCCCCGTGCTTCTGCGCTACGACGGTTCCGCGGCCTCCTGGCCCGGCGCCGCCTTCTGTGTAATTGCCGAACGAGAAGGCCGACGGCAAGAGGTAGATAGAGCATGCAGAACAAGAATCACTTGCCGCGCCGCTGCTCGAGACGACCGCCTCGAGACGACCGCGTGCGATGGCGAGAGGCGAGACAACACGTCCGTTCGTAGAGGTCTTCCGGTCAGAACTGTCGGGCCTCACGGCGGGATCGCCTCGACGTGCGCCGCATCCAGGCGAGCCACGGCCTCCGAGCGCAATTCGACTTCAGGCCGAGGGCAGAGGGCGGCCTTCGGATCAGGTGCGACCAGCTGGCCGCCGGATATACATGGAGACTTCGACCGGCGCCCAAGGACCAGAACTCGGACGCCGACTCGATTACAACAGGCGGGGAAAACGGGGGAGCGGACAAAAATTTGAGGGCAGATTGGCAGAAATTTTCACGTTTTATTATTAGGTATAGATACATATAGGATGTTGATGTGTTATTCCTATACGTGTGCCTAACTAGAGTTTGTACTCAAATTGTTGTATGTAGCGCAAATAAATACTGTGTATATAAGTAATAAGAAATTAAACGCACGTATGTATTACTATGTTGCAGCGGACGGCACTGCCGCACGTATGTTAGTTAACAAGATCTGCTACTCCTATAGTATAGTAAAGTCGTAGACAGTCAGATTGCGTCCAAACGGCGGGTGTGGGATCACCGGCCGCTACGGGACATGCATGGAGAACCAAAGCATCAAGTTCTGGATTCAATTCATCCATCAGTCGGGGTTCAGAAATAAATCAGACTAATATCCGGCCGTTTTTTGTTCTCAGTTTTGACTTTTGGTGCGCAATGGATCTTCCAAGCAGAAGCGGCAGTTCCAGACGACTTTGAAGCAGTACCTGATCGAACTAGTTTGACACACTCACTGACTTGTTTCATAATGGGATCTTGCAGCAGGAAGCATGCTTCTCCGATCCATTCTTGTGCCAATTGGTGCCGTTTCGATGGAGCCATGGATCGAGGAGCTTGGTCTGCTGATGGTGACCAGCAGAGGCGTAACGTAACGTACGGGATGGAAACGGAATCAGCAGCAGCAGCTAGAGCCTAGAGCTAGCTGCCGTATCAACTGCAACTGGGGCAATTGCAGCAGTCAGTGATTGCATCAGCACAGGTTGCTGTCTCCGGCGGCGTAGAAACAGACGGGCTCACGGCAGGCGGCAGGGCATGGTTCCATCTCTCCTGCTTGTCACGCCAGATGCCACACTCTCTCTACTACACTGTCTGGAACGTCTGAAACCGACGAACGTTACATGCGTACTGCTTCAGTACCAACAGATCTTCCGCCTCATCTCATCTAACCTGAGGATTCGAGTGGCTGTGGAGGTGGATCCGGCCCAGGGAAAGATATCGAAATATGCCTGCACTTCACTTCGTGTGCCTCAACCACCGTACCATTGAGGGATCCGCGTGTGCACACCAAAGCAGAATTATGATGCATCTCACTCGCCTTTATGGTTTGTGCTGATGCTATACCCAGGTTAATTTCTACTGGGTTTTCTTCTTCATGTATGTATAAAAAAAGTACATAATGACTAGTCCTGTATATATTCCATAATAACTAATTCCTTAAAACACACAACTACTGTCAACTGAAAGTCTGAAACTTCCTCCCCTTTGTGGTAGTGGACGAGAACCCAGGCAAGTGTTGTACTCCAGATGTGTAATCAGCACATCGTAGAAACTGCACTAACACTAGCTGCTCCACTGATTGGTTGACTACATCACATCACATTCACATTACATATACACATGTAGCAGCAAGTTGTTGAGTAGTGACAGAGCACGTACGCACATCGTGCCGCCGACGGCCTCCCATTTTAAAGCCAGGCGAGCCTCTGGCACGGCATGGTCATGGTGACACCGACTGCATGCCATGCTTATTGTATTGTTTCGTCTTGAACAAGGGTGATGGTGATGGACGACGGGGCTTTGACGGCGGAGATGCATTGAGGAGGCGGCGAATTATGTAAAGTGGTTAAAGCTAGCTAATGTCCACTGCGCTGCAAACACTCTTATTTTTGCTTCTGGTAGACGAGTTGAATTGGTTGAACGCAACACAACACTGCATTGCTCGGCGCTCCACTCTGCTGCAAATGGCCGCCTGCCCCACCTTGGCAGGCAACGAGTAGCGAACAGAAGCAGCGACAGGACGCCAGGCACAACACCAAACAACTGAGAAACGAACGCCGCGCCAGTTCCAGGCTTCCGGCTTTGCCCAAACCAACCAAAGCCGCCAACGAGAAACCCAAAAGGAAGCCAACATTTGCTTGCCAACCAAAACGGATCAGGAACCTCCCTCCCTTGATGTGACAATCGCACCAAGTTACCAATTCAAGCATAGCCTCTCTCAATCAAGAGAAAAAAAAAAAGATTCAACATGAGCCAAACTTTCTAAATTTTGAAAAAGTCTATAAATCTAATCTAAATATGTTGTGAAATGTAAAGTCAAGTCAAGGCTCAAAAAGCACTTGCAAGCAACGGCATGTACCAATGAAAGAAGCAAAGCAGCGCAATCTTCCAAGGCAATTATCAAGTGGGCAAATCGGACATGAGCACCAACTGCTGGCTGCTGATCGGAAAGAATCCCGTGTCGAGTCATTTCCGGTTAGATTATTATTGTCATGCTATGTGCATCTGCTTCGGTCTCATCCACATCCACCCTGCACTAGCCACCTGCATCTGACCAATCCCAGCTCCATGAGCTCAGTGCTTGCAACCGAAAGAAACATGGAAAGTGAATACAGATGAACGGTAAAAGACACCACAGTGGACAATGACATTATGGATGGTATCAGCTAGATTACGTTACACAAGGAACTCAATCACCATGCCAGGATCCAAAATAACACCCAGAATGTCTTTTTAGATTCTATCAGGGCTCGCAAAGATTCTGCTCTCATTCATCACTGTCACCACATCCACTTTCTATTTGACAATAGTGTCCAAACATAATGCACAAACAACCCACGCAAAAGAATAACAAGGCACACAAAAGTGCATAAGCAATTGCCTCAGCAAATACCAACTTCTTTTGCTATCAGTTCCCGTTGTTTCCAACTCCAAGCCACTCAAGTCAAAATACATCTCTACATATATAATACATACATTCGGCTTTCACTTTGTAATAACAACAATAACAACAACATGAGGCAATCAGTAATATTAGTACTTTGATCACTCTATTGGTCTGTTAGGCAACAAGGGGCATCAACAGACAGCTTTTAGCCACCAGGCCACCAAGACCGTATACCATCCATTTGATACATGATTTATACCATTTGGTACATAATTCATACCATAAACAACAGACAATACAGACGCTCAAAATTAATGGCTCAAATGACAGAATATCACAAATGATCGACGATACTTGCTAGAGGCATTTCTACAATGCAAGCTTTGTATATTTCCAGCTAAATTTTCATTCACTGAAAGCATGAAGGTTGGAAGTTCTGAGTCAATGAAAATGATAAGCAGCATGTGGCAACACAGCAATGACATTGAAATGTTTCTTGCTCATATCAGTGCATCTTGCCAGTTTTTTTCCCTATCAAAAACAAAATGGCATATTGATACACAGATAGGTGAAGACCAATAGTGATAGCAGTGGAACATGTCCATGCCACCCCAACCACTGCAAGTTTGCAACAAGTTCACCAATAAACAAGCAACATATTACTAAAGAAATAGTGGAACATAGCCATGCAAGCGAAGGAGCAAAAAATGTGGAGCCCTAGCAGTGACTATTTTTCAGATGGTTGGCTATCAGCCAAGAGCCTACAAGGCACTTTCATCTTTCTCATAAACCATGGTTGCACAAACAAAAGTTCAAAAAAAATCCCCAAAGATTTCATAGGCCAGACTAATCTTTTTAATCAAATTCAGCTCAAAAAAAAAAAGTTGAGAATAACATCAACGTACCAACAGTGTTCTAGAAAATTCGAAAGATTAATGTGCAATTGACAAGTTCTCCCTTCATTCTAAGCAATGAGTTTGTTTTGACTTTTCCAATTCCATAGTTTTTACTATGCATCTAGACATTGCGTATATCTAGGCGCATAGCAAAGCCAAAACGATCTATAATTTGGGATCGAGTGAGTAACAAATTTGAACCCAAACCAAGACCAAGACCTAGACAAAGACTCACAAACAAGAGTGACTGCTGATATCTAGACCCCAATAGTTATGTCTCATAGGGGCATTCCATTAGTTACTTTTTGAAAAACACAGGTAAAGAAAAGGATCAGGAAACGCTACATCCCTTTACTAATTGCTGGTTCTTGGCCTTACTGGCCTGCTCCGTCCCATTATTCCTCTGTTCTCCTTCCTTCCCTCTCTTCTGCTGACATTAGGTCATGGCGACATGGACACCCTGATTTCCAGCACGCTCTATCGCTAGGCGATGCCTTAAAAGTCAAAAACATGGCTAAAACTACTGGTAGCCCTAGGATAAGTATCAACACCCCTGACAACCCAGTAACTCACAGCTTAAGCAATGGTTGTCAGTTCACATGAAGTTAAAGGCAACGGGTAACAAAGTTAATAGTTAATACTACTACATTTTTTTGAAAGCAAACATCTGATGGACAGCATTGGCATATCACAGTATAATAACGATGTGCCTACCCCATATAACACTGTAAAATTTGACACTACCAAACTATCAAAGTAACCTTTCAAGTTTTCAACAAGTAAATAAAGAATGGTCCACAGAAAAGAATTATGTGAAATGAACAAGAGCTAGCGCTGAAAGCTAGACCCAAGAAATTATATCTAGTAGGGGCATTCTATTAGCTACTTCGAAAATTGCAGGTCTTAAAAAAATCATTGCATAAAGTCAGTAGTTAACTTTACTCATGGTTCATATTAGAGGTAAAGAAAAGATTCTAGCATTAGGATAGAAAAATGGTTCATCCTGTCTCAGTTACATCAATAACTGTTGTGCTCCATCAAAGTAGCAGATTGGGAATAGGATACACTACAACCTGTTGCTAATACCCCAAGGCTCCCCAACTCACGTAATCATTACCAAACTAACCACCTTAATACTTATATATCCGATCAACTAGAGCTAATCAAAGGCCAAACCACAGTTAATATTACATGAAATAGGCATCCAGTTGAGAAGAATAACAGGGAAGGAAACATGAAGCCATGTATCACCGTAAGATACAATGCAAGTGTTAGGCTAACACCATTACTAGCCGTAGAATATGTAATCAAAACCACTGATAACTGAGCAACTCAATTGTAATGGTGATCAGTTCAGTTGAACTTAAATGAAACTGGTAACAAAGTTAGCCCTACTGCATTTTGAAGCAAACATCAGATGAACAACATTGACATATCAAGGTATTATGATTATGTTTCTACCTTGCATCTGATCAAGCAGGAAAAGCACAAAGTCAGTAGTTAACTTTACTATACTTGGTCAGAAAAGATTCTAGCATTACGATAGATAAATGGGTCATCGGTCTCAGTTACATCAATAACTGTTGTGCTCCATCAAAGTGGCGGATTGGGAATAGGATACACTACAACCTCTTACTAATATCCCAAGGCTCCCCAATTCAATGCAGAATCATTATCAAACTAACCACCTCAATACTTATATATTGATCAACTAGAGCTAATCAAAGGCCAAATAAATAGTTAATATTACACGAAATGGGCATCCAGTTGAGAGACGAATAGCAGGGAAGGAAACATGAAGCCTTGTGTCACCGTAAGATGCAATGCAAGTGTGAGGCTAACGCCATTACTAGCCCTAGAATAGGTATCAAAACCACTGATAACCAAGTAACTAACTGTAATGGTGATCAGTTCAGTTGAACTTAAATGAAACTGGTAACAAAGTTAGCCCTACAGCATTATGAAGCAAACATCAGATGAACAGCATTGACATATCAAATGGCAAAAATTGTGACACTATCAAAGCAACATTTCATGTTTTTTACAAGTAAATAAAGGAAATTCTACAGAATTTAATTGTCTGAAACAAGCACCTTACTCATCTTTTCCATTCATCAAGTACAACAACTAGAGTTCTCATCATTCTAAACACTGTAAATAAAATGTGTGGGCATAACACATCCATGGATGCGATAGATAGCTGTCCTGGGTCAAATAAAACCTCAATTTGAGCACACTTAGCAACGCACCAGACTGTGATGTGTTTTCCATGTGCATCAAGGAATCGCTGTGAACCCACCATCAAACACAAATCCACGGTATACACCATCACCATAACCAGGAACACCATCCACCCAGTCCCACTTGCCACCGCTCCCCATCTCATCTTCCTCCCCACATTGCAAGCTTCCCCCAGCGCACTCGCTTACCAGCAAACCACACCTTCCCATCGCCTCCAAAAACCTTGACCTTATTGTTTCCCCCGGCAGCAGCAGCGGGCATGGTGTTGCCCTGTGAAGCAGCCTCGCAGAGGCCAGTGAAGCAGCGGTACATATTGGGCGGCATACGGCCAGCTTCGTCCCACTCCATGGTAGCCAGATCCAGGCGGAGTATGAGCACCGTTGAGCACGGCGCGTCCATGGCGAAGGAGGACCTGAGGCCGCCGATCATAAGGACCCGGCGGCCACCGGCCCCGGCAAGGAGACGGGGACGCTTGAGGACCTCGAAGACGTCTCCCCACGCTGCTCGCTCCACGGGCGCCCAGCCCCCGGTGAGCATGGAAAGCGGGCATGAGAAGAGCTTCCACTGGCTGCGCCACGGCGTGCCGACGTCGCAGAGAGCGAAGACGGCTGCGGCGGCGGAGGCCAGTATGGGGCTCCGCGGCTTGACGGCAGAGAGAGGGGATGCTTCATCCACTTGCCCGATCCGGAGGGGGTGTAGGACAGCGCGGCGAGCTCGGTGAGGACGAGCACGGTGCCGCCGGGGCCGGCGAGGACGGTGCCGTGGCGTGCCCAGGCGGATCCGAGCTGGGGCAGGAGGCGGTACGTGCCGGCGAAGGGGTTGCAGACGGCGAGCGATTTGGCCGGGTGCGCGGGCGCGCCAGAGGCGGAGGAGGAGGAAGACGTGGAGGTGGACGGGAGGGCTAGGGGCGAGGTGGAGGAGGAGGTCTCGACCCAGAGGTAGAGGAGCGACGTGGATGAGGCGACGGGGGAGAAGGACTGGTAGGGGAGGAAGTGCGCGAAGGGGAGGCGGAGCCAGGAGCGGCGCGCGGGGTCGAAGGCGTGGAGGCAGCCGCCGCCGTCGGGGCGCGGGTGGCGGAGGAGGAGGAGGCGCAGGGTCGGGAGCAGCGCGAGGAGTTGCGGCGAGAGGGTCTCGTGGAAGAGGCGCGAGGCGAGGCGGCACACGACGGCGTCGCGCAGCTGCAGGCGGAGCAGAACGTTGTGGAGCGCGTCAGGCGGCAGGTGGTGGATCGGCGGCAGGGGCTGCGGCACTTCCGCGGCCGGGTCGGCGCCGGAGCCGGCGGCCATGGTGGATTCGGGGTGGTGGGGTTAGGTGGGGAACACACGGATGAGACCACACCGGGGAGGGGAGAAGAAGAAGGAGGAGGCCCGGCGCGGGGGTAGTTCCGTCACTTCACGTTCACTCTGTGGATTCCGTTTCCGTAGAACGACCCGCCCGCCCACTGTTGTGCTCTATGCATGTGGGTCCTCCACTCGATGCGCAGGGCGGCCCGGATGTCAGCGAGAGGGAGGCGCGGAAATCCGGTGGTGTGCTTTGGAGCGGCGCTTCCGTTCAGTTCCTCACAAAAAAAAAAAAAAATAATAATAAGGGAGTGGCTGGAGGCTGTTGCTCTACGCACATAGGTGTACAAGTCCATGGAGATTGGGACCCACTTCAGTGGGCCACATGTGTCATGGAGAGACTGCTTCAAGGTCCAGGTGGCAGCGGAGGAACGGGGCCAGAAAATCGCAAGCGACGCGGAAAAGGTTGGCGTGCAGCTCACTTGGCCTGGCAAGTGGGGCAAGAATATGAGTGCGGCTGTGCCAGGACCCAGCTGTCTGCCGCGTTGAGTAATAAAATACTCCGACGCCGCAAATGGACGGTGGTTCCTGGCCGGCTCACCTGTCGGCAGAGCGGTTCTCCGTCACGACAAGAATGGTGGGCTAGGCCTCAAGGCCCATGGGCTTTAATTATGGGTAACATAGATTCTAATCGATTGGGTTCGTTACGTCAAAAAAAAAAAAAAAAAAAAAAAAAAACTATTGATAAATCCTCGTCTACATTTTCTCAAACATTGAAACCGAGAAACTCTTAAAACATTCTAATCAATGTATCATCGTGTTTTAAAAGCCTTTCACCATTGTTGTAAAAATATCAGGCTGTAGCGATATTATAGTGACTTCGGATAGCTGCTGTTATGGCCACTATTGATATTTTTATTTTCATTTTTTAGAGGTAAACCTATTTTTAAGCTTCTAGATATTTGTTCATGAGCTCTAAATATTCCAATTTTTGGGTTGTAAAGTCCAAATATCTCTAGGATTTTTTTGGAATTTAATATGATTATAGATAGTTTTCTTGGAATTTTATAATCTTATAGATATTGTAGTTGTCAAGTTTTTATTTGAATTTATTTAGAGTCCTGCTTCAGTTTCTTAGATTTTAAAAAAAAAAAAAAATGTGGAATTTCCATAAAATAATCTTTAATTTTCATATGGTTCTTAATACCAAAGTTGTAGTGCTCAACCTGATCTATAAGTTTGTTGTCGATAAGCTTTTTTTTTATTTGAAGTTGTTTAGAGTATCAAATATAGAACTTTCTATAGCAAAAAACTACATAGTTGGAAAGATTAAAACTTTGTAATTGAAACTGTTTTTATTTCAAATTATTTAGTAGAGAAAACAATAGAAAATGACGACAAGTTGATAATAACGATAGCTACGTATATATATAGTCCATTGAACAGGGTGTGGTATTTGATAAACAAGACTACTATTTGATAGAGTCCGTGAAAACCTCAGTCTTTAAAAATATTTTTGTGGCACGTACTCAGCCTATGTCCAGGAAACCAATCAGAGACCGTAAAAGGGCCGACGAGCAACGGGCCGTCATTAGCAGTATGTGTTAATGCCTGAAAGACCGGTCCACCATTTGTTGATTTTTTTTCCTCTAAAACCACTGTACTTTTATCCCATCAATAAAAAAAAGAAAAGAGAAGTAGGTCAAGAAGGAAGGAAAGGAAAGGAGTCCCGACCCAATAATGTCATGATGAGAAACGGTTATATATTGTAGAAAATGATAAGGTCGTTGACTGACTCTGCATGGAGCACCAAGGGGTCGAGACTTGTAAAAAAACAAACAAAAGGGTATCAATTGGTGCGCTGGCTGGGTCGTCGCCTCGTCGGTAGCCAGCTAGGGTCAAGTCTGCATGCTCAGCTCATGTGTAGTGTAGAGGAAGAATTAGGCCACGTTTGGTTTAGGTAAGGTGGAATATAATGGAGTGGTGATGTCTTAATTTGTTTAGGGTGGAACCACACTATCTCTATTTGGTTACGATGGGTTAATGATAAGACCATTTTTAATGTTTAGCTGTGATGATGCCCTTAAATTGGTCCTGGAGCGACGACGCTTGAGTAGGCTATCCATGGGACGTGAGCCCATGCAACAACACCGCTCTAGAGCCCCCCCTCTCCTTGTTTGTCACCGCATCAGGGAGCCCGTCCCCACACTACCATGGCGGCCATGTCCTTGTACTTGGCGGCGTTTATCTCGATCTATCATATGACTAGAGATGATGGTAAGGGCCCGACACACTGATTCCTGTAGGCAAGTCTCCGATAAGGTGGGCGAGGACAACACTAAATTAACCCTCGTGAGTCGCAGGGAACTAAACGGGCAAAATCATCCCTATCGTGTTTGACGGGACTGGAAACAAGTGAGTGTTCCCTAGGCCTGCCCACCGTAAAGCCTTGATAAACTAGCTCAAGCTGTCAATATGCTCCATATCCACTCCATTTTATCCATCTCTCAGTTTCCAACTCCCTAACCCACGCTCCCCACCCCGTATACCTCAGCTCAAACCTCTTGGTCTTCCCCTGTCTAAAAGTCATCTCTTGTGCTGCAACCATAGCCCCCCTAGCACTCGCCCATCCCTCCCCCTTTGTTCCACAGCCGGTGCTCAACTAGCGCACCAAGTACTACCCGCCCACAAACGCAACAAAGTTCCCAACACACGTCCTTTGTGGCTCCAGTGGATGGCTCAACCGCCCCTCTCCATCTCCACCAAATCAAACAGATGTATGAGGAGGACTGGCCATTCGTGACGTTAGGAGTTCCACAACACTGTCGAGCCATAGAGTTAATCTCGTACACATAAAAGTTCCGCGACACCAACAACCTTCTCATGTGATCTTTCTCTCTTCCTATCGAGCATATTGTAGCATCTGCATGCCCCGACTTCTTGGGGACAGGTCCTCGTCGGGTATGGTATCCCCATGCGTGACGAGGATGGGTAGGAAGCCTCCCTCATGAGATTTAATGGGTACGGGGAATTCTCCAATCCGCCCTGCAAGGATGATGATGATGTGTAGGCATGTCTTGGTAGAGTTTTTTCTTTCGTTGCCATCCCTAGCCATGACCATCTCACATCCTCGGCTCAGAGGCCCTGCCATGACCGTCGCAACAACGAGCACGTGAGAAACGGAAAGCACACACATGCCATACATGAGGGACGATGCTGGGCGTGTAAAAAACTTCTATCTTTTTGTTAATGATGACGAAACATGTGTTGTGCACGTTCTAGAAAAAAATGAGTTCGTCGTCCTCCTTCCGATTTTGAGGAATCTAAGAGAATACTTTTTTTTTAGAAGGGGCGGCAAAAGCTTTGCCGCGATTTCTATTAGACGAAAAAAAAGAAAAGGCAAGTGACAGCCCAGTTTTTTGACTGAAAACCGGGCCAGAAAAACCATACAAATGAGGAGGGTACCCTACTCCCCAAGCACACTTAGGTACCAAACAACTCAACTCGCGCCACAATTAGCGCCCACTCAATCTCGACCTTAGGGAGTGTTTCACTCCACCTACTACTGGGATCCCCAACTCAACTAACACGACGCGAAGGGAGCAAAGATATACAAAGAAGGGACCTCTCGGTTGGATTGGGTCATCAACACGAGGCTCCAAACTCCGCCGCTCGGGTCGGATTGGGACGTCGACACGAGCCACCACTTTCGAAAGGCCCCAAGAAAAATAAAACAAAATACGCACAAAGTGACACCACCACCACACGAGAGAAGCCGATAGCCATCTCGTCAAATCAAGGCGTCGTAAGCCAACGATGAGCCAAAGCTCATTTTGCAAGTTCGAGCATCCAACTGAAACTCCTCCACCATGAGGCCATTGCCCCCAAGCTGCACACCCACAATCGTCGATCCCCGGCTCCGACCACGCGTCGGCCAGAAAGTCCGTCACGGAACAAGGAAACCACTGACCGGCAACTCAGCTGCGTGGGGGCCTCGCCTCACCCACCGCCTCACTCCACTACCCGGGACTCGGATATCGAAAACCACTCGAGAGCACCACTTCCGCTCAGCCGGCACCGAGATCACCACCACCATGCGCGCCAACTCAGGACCTCCAGCACCCATGGGCCCTCCGCACCTCCCAGCCAACACGGACCGTGTGCACCACCCAACAAGGCCACGCACGAGACAACACCACCGGCCGACCACCACCCTTGCCACAAGCCATCTTTGGGTCTCAAGATGCGGCGCCTCAAGGAGGGAACGACGCCCGATGGCGCCGCCGTCGCGACGTCCACGATTGGGGACCGGGTTTTCACCCCGAGAATCCCAAGCCGCAAGGACATGGATGCCCACAATGGTGCCCCCAACGGGGAGAGAGACGCCCAAGGCCGCCGCCACCATTGTCACCGACAGAGCGGCGGTGAGGCTTTCGCCCGTCGGCACCATGCCCGCCGCACACACTCGGCCGTACCGGGAGTACGCTCCCCACCACACCGCGCCGCTACCGAAAAAAGCCCGGCACCACCCAAGGAGCCACCACGGCACCATGAGGAAGCACCCGAGGCCCCAGCCCCCACCAAGGGGACTGCACCAAGGTTGCGACGCGGAGGGAGGAGGAGCAGCAGCCATCATACCTCATCCGGTCGCTGTGCAAAGACCCTCCGGCCCCCATCTCGCCAAGTCGGGTAAGGAGGACCGGCGACCGCCCGGCCAGGCCGTCGTCGACGCCATCCCGCCGCCGCGGCTAACACCCCAGCACACTCGCCGCCGCCCGCTGTCGAGGACCGCGCCCGGCCGCGCCCGCCCGGCCATGGCTGCCATCACCGCCACCCGGCTCGAGCGAAATCCCAAAGACAACCGCGCCCCGGACGCACCACCACGGATCCGGTGGGGCGCCGCGGATCCGACGGCAGCAGCCCGCCCGCTGCGGGCGGCCCACCCGCGAGGATCTCAAGGGCCATGGCGGCCGTGCCCGCCCGTGACCGCCCGGAGAAGAGAGGGGAAGCCACGCCGCCACCCTCCCCACGGACCGCGAGCTCGGCGGTCCGCTCCGTTAAGCGGCGCGGGCGGGGAAGCCGGTCTTGAGGGGCGGCGGCGGCTAGGGTTGGGACGCCCGCCGTCGCCCCGCCGACGGGAGCGACGCGAGCGGGGGCTGAATCTAAGAGAATACTCTCGTCTTCCAAAATATGTCAATCAATCAAATACCGCAACGAAGTGAAATATATCACCTGGATCGTCCCTATCCTTGTCTCGAACCAATGCAAACGCAAGGGAAGACGAAGCAGCAAGGAAGACAGCGATGGGTGATGCTGGCCGGCCGGCGGCCCACCAAGTCACTCCAGCTAGAGCGGCGTAAAGTGTGGCAGCAAATCAAGTGAGTGAAAACGAAAAGGTAGAGGCGATAAGATAAAAGAATGATTAGGGTGGTGGCTTTCGTGTGGCGCGCATGCTTATCCCCCACTCCCTCCGCATTTTTAACTCCCAATCCCCAGGCTAATCAAATTATAATCCTCCCTCTGGTAGCTAGCTTTAGATCACCTGAATTTCATCACCTGCAGTGCCTGCCGATTCAGCACTCACTCACTCAGAGGCAGAGCCGCTGGTGGCTTCTACTGTTCTCCATCGGCCTCCCGGCCCGACACACATGCAAATAATTCCCCGGTCCGGCCGGCCGTCCGCCCGCCGTTGTCGCCTCATCCGATCCTCCGAGCGCCATGCACTAGGCAAAGCTGCTGCCGCCGGCCGCGCGCGACGCGGCTGCATGCAGCATGCCCTCGACGTCAGATCATCACCATGCATGGTTCCAATTCCAATTCCATTCCATTATTCATCATAATGGAGATCGTATCATCGCCCTCTCGTCCGGCCGGCCGGCCGGCGGCCTCTCGGCGTACCTAAAATTTTGACCTACTTTTCCGCTCGCAATCCATCGACAAGCTAGTCGACCGATCGCGGCAAAGTACATACTAGCATAGCTACTCGATCGATGATCTGATGTATGGCCGCATATATGGGTCGTCCAGTAACAATCAAGCAGGCCATCCCTGTAATTCGATTGCATGCACAAGATAAAGCGAATCCCAACCAAAGCAAGCTTTATTTGTGACTGTCCATAGATGCTGGTGCTGGCTGGCTACCTCTACCCAGTGTTGTGTGTCTCTCTTGTCTCTTGCATCTTCTCCCCTTTCCCTCCAAAGCTCGTGTCCACTCGAACCACTCTTTATTTCCGTGGTTTCTTTTCGATCGTTTTGTTTTTTCCCCAAAAAGATGAAAAAAAAAAAAAACAGTCACCGCGAGAGGGATATATATGCAATGTATATATTGTCCTTGCATGAATTAACTGCCGTAGGTAATTTTAATTCTTTGTCACACACTCAGATCTATGTGCCGTTGCTCCTCTTCTTTAACTTTGCAAACAAGGACTGATAAAACTGACTACTACCTTGGAAAATAGGCATAATAGCCAGCAACTTATTAAAAGCTGTTGGATTCTGAATGTTGGATTCTTGTTGACAAGCCACAACGGGTGAGCAGTAGATGCGCATGCATGCATATGCTCTAGATGCCATTCGAAATACTTAACCATTATATGTTCTATTATTCAAAAAAAAAAAACAATCACGCCTTTTCTTTTAATTTGTTTGGCACTCTATCTAGCTAGGCGCCCAAGGCGTTACTCTCGCTCTAAATAAATAAATAAAGAGAGAGGATCGGAGCTACTGTCTGAGATTATCAGCTCATGGCAGAGCCTGGCGACATAATCAATTTGGTCTAAATTCGTCGCCATGAGGAGGTCATCTTTCGTTATTTCCTGTCTCACTTACTATCATTACTAATAAGTTCAGGACAAAAAAGACAAAAGGGGATTCGATATGATGGAGACATATACAGACGTCAGTTCATATATATGTGTAATCCAACAAGCTAGCTGTGCCACACATTGCCATTCTTGGTCTGGTGGCCGGTTCTTCAGTTCTTGACGTCTCCCAGCTACCTTCCTAGCTAGTGTGTCGTACTATTCAACTAGCTAGCTAGCGACAGGATTATCTCTGCTGTGTCGTGGCAACCTTCTTTTTCAAAAGCAAGAAAAGGAGAATCATTTTTAGCTAACTTGAGTATCGTTATGTCACGTTTAACGACCTGTTTGTATGGCCAGCTTTCCACCACTCTAGTGCATCCGATCACGAACCGACGGCTCACTTTTTCTTTCCTTCCTCTTACCACTACTTCTTCCACTAGCCTGCTTGTTGGCACTCTAGTGAGAGTGTAATAGGGGTAGATCGATCACAATCAACCCAAAAGAGGTTATATGGTCTCTTATAATTGGGCTAAGCTAACTCCAAACTTACTTATGGACTAAATGATGCACTACCATTGCTACATGTTTCAATGTTTCATGTGCTTTCTCTAAAACCGCCTAAGCTTCACCCCACCTCATCAATAACAACCCTTCCTACCACCAGATTAGCTTGTGTAGCCAATGCCTTCCTTACAAAAACCCTACTAGATTCCTATGAAACCCAGTATGATAAGCCAACCTAGCCTAAACCTTGGTTGAGCTCTAAGCTCGTTATTAAAGCTATTACCCACTTTACTTTAAAAGAAATGAGACCTGGATAAAGTTTCTGATTGATACCCGTTAGGTTTCTCAAAAACTGCTCAATCACTTGTTAGCTTCTCCTTAAGCAAGCTTACGATCAAGCACTCACATTAGTGTTTCTGTAAAATTCTCCATCGTCTTTAGGTTTCTTAAAAACTAGTCCAACACCAGTTAACTTTTATGTAAACTTCTTGATCGAGCAATTTTTAGGTTTCTTTAAAACTGCTTGAGCACTCGATACATTTCTAAAAAATTGAACAACCACTTGTTAGCTTCTTCCTAAACTGATCGTGCCAACACTTGTAGTGTTTCCATAAAATGCTCAAGAAGACGATATGTTTGAATGTTTCATATGCTTGGCTTGGCGTGGCGTGGCTTGTAGCCACTACCTTCCTTATCACAACCCCCTTCTACCGCTAGGCTTGGCTTGTAGCCACTACCTTCCTTATCAAAGCTACTCGATTCCTATGAACTCCAATGCTAGCTAATCTAACCCCCTTAAACCTTGACTAAGACCTAAGCTCGCTAGAGATATCACCCACGTTCAAGGAAAGGAGCTTGGATAAAATCTGATGGTTATTATACTTATACACAATACTCAAACAACATGAAATGCTCGAGCACTCGTTAGGTTTCTTTAAAACTGCTTGAGCACTCGATACATTTCTCAAAAACTAATCAACCACTTGTTAGCTTCTTCATAAGCTGATCGAGCTAGCACTTGTAGTGTTTCCATAAAATGCTCAAGCAACTGATATGTTTGAATGTTTCATAGCTTGGCTTGTAGCCACTACCTTCCTTATCACTACTCCCTTCTACCACTAGGCTTGCCTTGTACTCACTACCTTCCTTATCAAAGCTACTCGATTCCTTTGAACTCCAATGCTATCTAATCCAACCCCTTAAACCCTGACTTAGACCTAAGCTCGCTAGAGATATCACCCACGTTCAAGAAAAGGAGCTTGGATAAAATCTGATGGACATTATACTTATACACGGTACTCAAACAACATGAAACACTCAAGCACTTGTTAGGTTTCTTTAAAACTGCTTGAGCACTCGATACATTTCTCAAAGCTCATCAAGCACTTTTTAGCTTCTTCATAAGATGATCAAGCCAACACTTGTAGTGTTTCCATAAAATGTTCAAGCAACTGATATGTTTGAATGTTTCATACGCTTGGCTTGTAGCCATTACCTTCCTTATCACAACTCCCTTCTACCACTAGTCTTGGTTTGTACCCACTACCTTCCTTATGAAAGCTACTCGATTCCTTTGAACTCCAATGCTAGCTAATCCAACTCATTAAACCCGAACTTAGACCTAAGCTCGCTAGAGATATCTCCCATGTTCAAGAAAAGGAGCTTGGATAAAATCTGATGGACATTATACTTATACACGGTACTCAAGCAACATGAAACGCTCGAGCACTCATTAGGTTTCTCAAAAACCACTCGAGCACTTTTGAGCTTCTCCATAAGCAAGGTTTCGATCAGGCAGACACATAAGCGTTTCCGTAAAATTCGCCAGAAGTCTTTAGGTTTCTCAAAAACCACTCGAGCACTTTTGAGCTTCTCCATAAGCAAGGTTTCGATCAGGCAGACACATAAGCATTTCCGTAAAATTCGCCAGAAGTCTTTAGGTTTCTCAAAAACTGGTCTAGCACTAGTTATCTTCTACGTAAGCTGCTTGATCTAGAACTTGTTAGGTTTCTTTAAAACTGCTCAATGACTCATTAGCTTTTTCGTAATCTACTTAGCATTTCCCCGCAAAACGCTCGAGTACCTTCTCCGTAAATGGCTCGATTGAGCACTTGGTAGCATCTCTGTAAACTTATCATGTACTCGATACCATTTTCCGCAAAATGCTCGGTGGATAATTCACAACGTCTGCACGAAATGCTTGAGCACTCGTTAGTTAGCTTCTATGCAAATCAGTGATCAGGTTTTCTTCTTGCTAATTGTAACTTCTCTCCAAGTGATAATAAAGGTAGCAAGCTTCACTGTCACCATCTGCACGGTTCCAAATCAACATATATGCTCTTTCTTCCAAGTTAGTCCTTTATATGGTGGCCATGCATGTGATCATCACCGGCCGTCGTCACACAATATATATATGTAGTGTAAACGGTGAACAAAGCTAGATACATTTTGGAGTAGCATTTTTCCTGGCTATATATGAGGACAACAAATGGATGTCAAGCTAGCAGTAGCACGCACACTAGCCCCGGCCCGTTATAGAAACTTGCAAGGTGCCATAAGTAGATTATATGCAGACACACAGACCATACTAGTCCGAAGAATAAGATGATGATGCCCAACAATATAATGAAATATGCAAATAACCTAAGAGAATAATAAGATACGATGGCGCTCTGCTACTTCGATCTCCTCCCGATGCATCACCCACTACGTACTACTAGCTGTAAGACGATCACGAAAACGATATGTGGCGCAATATGGGCATGCAAGGACATGACCCCTTAATTTCCCAAATGTGGCATCTTGTTCATCCGGCGAATAGGCCGGAAATTGTCAAGAGGCAAGCTCATGGCCGGTTTGGACATACTATGATGTGCTAGCCCGCTTTTGCAATCCATGGTCGTCGTCGTGGATGCGCATATATACAATCGGCAAGCACGAGCAGCTTTAGTGTGTGTCAAATGGGCAGGCACGGTGGCCACCGGAGAGCGATGCCGGAGGAGAGCCGGGAAAAAGAGGCTTTTTGCAGCAAAGGAAGCAGTGGATCCCCCACTATCTGGCTCGCATTTGCATTGGCCGCACGCAACAAATTAAACAAGAAACCAAGCTCTCCTGATGACCTGTGAGGCCTCACCGGCCTTGAGTTCGTCTTCTTCTATAAAACGGGGCACGAGCTAGCGTGTGTCCGCCACACTACTGCTACTCATCCCGATCGAGCCACTCCTCCGATCCGCTCAACATACACACACGTACACATCGCCATGGCCATGACGAGCAGCATGGACGGAGCAGGCAGCAACATCGGCAAGGTGGCCGACGCGGAGAACCCGGCGGCCACCATCGTCGTTGGCCCGCCGTGCGCGGCGATGGACTCTGACTCCGACGACGACGACCTGTCGCAGCGCGGCGACTGGCTGCGCGCGGCGGTCCTGGCGCGAACGACGGGCTGGTGTCGACGGCGTCGCTGATGCTGGGCGTGGGCGCCGTGAAGGCGGACGCGCGCGCCATGGTGATCTCCGGGTTCGCGGGCCTGCTGGCGGGCGCGTGCAGCATGGCCATCGGCGAGTTCGTGTCCGTGTGCTCCCAGCGCGACGTGGAGCTGGCGCGGCTGGACCGCGACGGCAAGCGCGGCGGCGACGAGGAGAAGGCGCTGCCCAGCCCCGTGCAGGCCGCCGCGGCGTCCGCGCTGGCTTTCTCCGTGGGCGCGCTTCTGCCGCTGCTGGCCGCCGGGTTCATCGCCGACTATAGGCTGCGGATCGGGGTGGTGGCCGCCGTGGCCACCGCGACGCTGGCCGCGTTCGGCTGCGTGGGCGCCGTGCTGGGGCGCGCCCCCGTGGCGAGGTCGTGCGCGCGCGTCGTCGTCGGCGGCTGGGTCGCCATGGCCGTCACCTTCGGCCTCATGAGGCTCTTCAAGGCCAGCGGCATATGAAGGCCAGGGATCGGTCGATCGGAGGCGTGGCAGGGCGGGCCGCATGCCATCCTTCACGCGTCTGGTGTGTCCATCTGGTCGGTCGGTTGTTGGGTTGGGCCTTATTTCCTTTGTCCGAACCATGTCTTCCATGCGTGCATCTCCTTGCTAACCATGCATCATAATCATAATATTACCTACTATGCTTAGTAGTAACTAGTATATATGATATATGTGATGCACGCGCGCATGCGTGTGCTTGATCAATCTCCTTGCTACCTACTTGCATGCATCTCGTCTATGCGTTGCGTTGCCCACCTGCATGTGCTGCTGTTGAACACCGATCGAAGCTATGCAGATCATCAGCTAGCTAGGTTTTGAGCTAATGTAATACCATATATATATATATATCATGCTTTGTACTGGCCTAGCAACTCCGGTGATCAGGCATGCATGTGTAAACATCTCTATATATAATATATGTATTTTCTGATTTTGTTTATGTCTTGCAAATTAATTTTAAAGTAAGTTTGCCACTGGCTGGGTGATCATCATCTCAAGGTAAGTGAGTGAGTGCTGACAAAGATGAGATATAGATGCGGCCGCATTCCCTGTCGTCTCGTCTCGACTGCTGGCTGGGCTGGCTCCACACTCCACTACTCGCTGCTGTTGTCTGTATTCACCATTGACAAAAGTAACCTTTTGGACCTAGCTATAACCAATCATCATGCCGTGTGCCACCTACTCCTCTCCCACGTAGAGTTAGTCGTTTTGACTTTTGAACTTCACGTTTGACCATCCGTCTTATTAAAAATATTTACGCAAATCATAAAATAAATTAATCAATATTGAAGTTTCTTCGTTGATAAAATAAGTTGTAACAAAATAAATTATATTTATACAAAAAATTTGAATAAGGCGAAGCATCGAATAAGATGACACGAATCCTTTAATCCAAAATACAAACTCGATTGGGACGGAGGGAGTAGCTAGCTTACTAGCTACCTGGCTTTTTCGGCCAACACAGGCACTCCACGTTGTATTATGTATAATATAATTGTCTTCATTTTATTATCCCGTATTTTTTTTAAAAAAAAATTCTTTTGCTATTAGTAAATTTTAAAATACTCACTTTAGAAATGTCGTAATTGTCACAACGTACCTTGATTTAAAGGTATTAGATTTTATATATGTATATTCCAAGTTTTTTTTTATTTCTGAAAAAGTTGCCAGTTTCAAGTTTCTTTGATTGCTTTGTAAAAAGACACTTTTGACCCAAGAGGTTAATTATGTCATCTTTTATTGTTTCTCATAGACACCAAAGGACTAGACCGTACAAATAAACCGCACGATCCGAAAATCCAAGCCAACAAAAGCAAACTCAATTATAGAGAATAGGCCGGCGTCGCCGTCAATGAGCTAGCTGCGGGCGTCTATAAATCGAATAGTACGTGGCTCTTCTATGTAGTGGTGCTAGTGCACCAACCTCATCCTACATACATATACTGGGTTCAGATTGTTTGCCCATCTATCCATCCATTTTCGGCGCCACACATGCATATTGACATAGACAAGGATGGTTACAGCAAGTGAAGAGGGGGGTTTTTCCCACTGCATCTCCAAAAGCGAGAGTGAGCATGGAGAGGAAAAGAAGAGGGTGCAGGGCTCTGATCCCCTTCAATTCTCCACTCTTTGTCAAGCCCTAACACAAAATGGGATTCTAATGTTTCTCAAACATATCTATTACGTATTAGTTAAGCCATGATGTATAACTTTTGCAGTTGGTTAATTCTAAGTTTATAGGCATCATGCATTCCATATACACTATACTATAGCCTACAATTAATCACTAAGATCATAAATGGGTAAGCTAAAGTTGCCTAGTGTGTAGTGTACGTATTCAAGTGGGGAAGAGGTGAATCTGATGATGAGGAACTCAATTTGGGTTGAAGGAGACTTCAATCTAGAGAAATGAACTTGCTATCTGTGAAGCGGAATGAAATAGTCACCAGCTCTGGCATGGTGCACCAACCTCATTGCTACCCGTTGGGCTCCAATTGTTTGTCCACCTGTTCATCGGCTTTTGGTGTACACACATGCTAACACAAACAAAATGGATCTAGCATATAGTTGGCCAACGGGCCGGGCCAGTCCGGCACGACACGGGCACAGGTTAGACACGACCTGTAGGTTGTCAGGCCGGAACGGCACGCCGAGCCTCCTGGGCCAACCTGGCCCTCGGCCTAGACACGACACTACGGGCTGAAATTCGTGTCGTGCTGGCTTGTGAAGCACAACCTTTTCTACCGTGCTAGGCCGGCCCGAGGCCCACAAGTAGACAGAGATAGTAGGAGGGAAGGGGAGGAAGCACGAGTTCGGAGATGGTCGTGGGCGGTGGCGCCGCCGCCGCCCGCGTGATCTTGCCATAGGTGGCGGGGTGGAGCTCGGGACCGGGCGCTCAACTGTCGGCATCGGGCGGAGCTCGGGGCTGTCACGCTCGGCTATCGACGTAGGGGGAAGAGGGGCTGAAGGGCCCCTTCCCCATTGCGGGGTTCAACTAGAGAAAAGCAACTCAACTTTGGTGTTAGCCTTTGGGATTTTAGTTACCAAAAAGCTGCAAATTGCCTTTTGTGATGAGGACTTCCTCCACTATTACCCAATGGCAAAGGCACAACAAAAAAGGGGCCAAGTGACCTAGTTGTAGTCATGTGGCGACCGTGTGAGCCTCTGAATAATCCCACCTTTCTTAGCTTGGGAGGAGGAAGCCACCTTAAAAGGGAGAGTCATCTTTAAGCTATTGGACTAATATTTTAGGAGATTGAGCCTTTCCTCGAGTGGGTGTGTCTAAAGAACTGTTGGGGTCCAGGCAACCTTAAGTTATTGGGCATCAGCCAATCCTTGAGCTTGCATTGGGTATTTGAATTATATATTTGATATATGATTATTTTTAATATACTTATATAAGAGTATTGTCCATGTTTTCATAACAAAAAAGTGCTTGCCAAGGTTGTGATTTGAAGATTGCGTCAACAACACAATGTCAATTATTTGTGATTGGAGAAAGTACCCTCAATGTGTTTTTTTGTTTGTGACAAATGGATGGTACCCCCTCCTTGTTGTATTTTCTCCTCACCTCGCCACTGCCGTAAGATCCAACGTTCTAGAACCAGTGCAAAACATATATGAATTGATGAAAGAACATCAACAGTTACATCGTTGGGTACAACATAGGATTCATATTTAGAATCTCAATTCTTGATTTTCTCTCCATAACCATTTACGATGAGATCGATGACTCAGAGTAACTTTCCTCATTGAGAATGCCCAGGGTGACCCTTCCCCTTGCAAATAATGGCCCCCAAATTTGTCGTCTATCAATGAAATCGATGTATGTAGCGGCAATCTCATCATGATGGTCGCTGCATATAAAATTGTGGAAAAACCGTGATGGGTCCCCTCTCCTTCCTAGCACCGTCAGACGCACCGAAGAGGAAGAAGGAGAGGGCCCTAGACGAAGGTGAAGGGCAAAGGCTTTTCTATTGGCGGCAGTGGCAGCCTGTTAGCCGCCCACTTTATTGACCGATCCCTAAAAGTATTATTAAAGGTTAACTCATGTCTAAGCCAACATCTCTTATGCTTGTCAAACAAGCAGCGGAGTTTTCATGGTTTGGTCAAACCACTATGACACGATTGGTAAAGGAGGATTACATATATTTATGTTGTTGTTATATATTTAGTGTATGTATCGTGTTACCTGTAAATCGAATAGTTTCTCTAATGCAGTGAGTAGTTGACGACCTTTTCCTAAATGTAGCCCTGTACATCACCTGTTGGTTGTGAGTTGGACAAGTTCATACCTCAGAGATAATAAACACGTACAATAGGCATATGTGTGTGAAGCCACACCCTCTGACTCTTTCTCCTCCTCCTTAGGCTTGTCTCAATGGGGATTTCATGAGTGTTTCATGCACATTAAATGCAACGCCACATCAACAAAAAAATTTCACCTTTTGCATGAAACACCTAGGAGAGAGAAGGAAAAAGTTTTACCATGGTGAAACCCTTGGGCCTTTGTTTCACATGCGTTGGAAACGGGGTGAAACCCCATTGAGACAGAAATAGAGTTTCACCATGAAACTATGCAATTAAACCATGCAATGAGAGAGGATGTGGGACCCTTAAGCCTATGAAACTGTGCATTGAGGGAGACTCCTATTTCATGTCAAAGTTTCACATCTTGGAAACCGGGAGGTGAAACTCTCCATTGAGTCCGGCCTTATTTCACGTGGTCAATGCAAGCCATGCTTGCATGCGATTACTGTCGGTGTCGATGCCGGTATATAATCCGCCAAGTCCGGTGCACTTTGCCACACCGGTGCGTCCATCATCGTGCACATTCTTGCAAGCTGCCTCTCGATCGCCGCGCGTGCCCTCTTATAAGTATACATAGGAAGAAGCAAAACTACCATGGAGGATTATCTTGGCGGCGAGGTGGTGCCGGTGGTGTGTGACAACGAGACGGGCATGGTGAAGGTTGGGTTTTCCGGCGACGACGCGCCGCGGGCGGTGTTCCCAAGCATGGTTGGTCATCCGCCGCACCGGGGACGATGGTGGGGATGGGCCACATCGAGGCGTACATGGGCGACGAGGCGTAGTCAAAGCTTGGCGTCTTGACGCCGTGCGGAACACGATCCAACATGGTGTGGTTACCGACCGGGATGACATGGAGCTCATCGGGCGGTACACCTTCAAGAATGAGCTGCGCGTAGCGGCGGAGGAGCACCGGTTACGCTCACCGAGGCGCCGCTCAACCCTAAGGCCAATCTAGCGGCGGATGACGCACATCATGTTCGAGACCTTCGATGTGCCGGCCATCCAGGTTGTGTTATCGCTCTCACGCCAGCGGGCGGACCACCGGGGTGGTGCCCGACTCCGGCGACGGCATCACGCGTACACCCGTGCCCATCTACGAGGGATTCTCCATGTTGCACACCATTGGCGCCTCAACCTTGCCGGCCGCGACCTCCGACTACCTCATGACCATCCTTAGCGAGCACGACTACTCCTTCGCCACCACAAGTACAACCGCGAGATTGTTAGGGATGTCAAGGAGAAGCTTCGCCTACGTTTGCCTCGACTTTGGCGTCGAGCTTTTCACCACCGCCCGGACAAAGCGGCACCGACAAAGACCAATGCGACTGAGCTACCCAATGGGTAGGTGATCACGCGATGGTTGCGGGCGGCCGGTGCCCCGAGGTGTTGTTCGCGGCGTCTCGGTTGGGATGGAGTCGCCGGGATCCATGTGACCACCCATAGTTCCATCACCAAGTGCGGCGTGGACATCCGCGGGGAGCTCTACGGCAACGTGGTGCTCAAAGGCGGCACCACCATGTTCCCTGGCATCACGGAGCGCATTAGCATCGAAATCGCCGCGCTTGCACCACCCAGCATGAAGATCAAGGTGGTGGCACCGCCAGAGAGGAAGTATAGCGCGTCTAGATCGGTGGCTCCATCCTTGCCTCGCTCGGACGTTCTAGGAGGTAGTAAGCCCACCGCCACCCTACACTATCGTTGAATAATTTGATCCATGGATGCGAATGCGACACAATATTATTTTTAATCGGGGATCTAATTTTGTGCATATACATGCATGCATGTGGATCTCTAGGGAAGAGTATGACGAGACATGCCCCGGATCATGCACCGCAAGTCCTTCTAGCAATTCTTAAAAAAAGTTTCTATCTATATATTTCTCCGTTTGTTTGCCTGTTTGTTCAAGTTTGTAACTAAGACGAGCCCCTTCGTTTGTCACATTGTTTTGTTTGTCCTCCTACAATCTTATGATTTGATACTAAACGAGAAATCCCCTTATTTTGCAATCAAGATCCCCTTAATTTGATGAAGCCAATGGTGCTACTATGTTGGGACAACAGAGTGTTTACATACCCATATATAATGAACCTAAATTGAGAAAAAAATGTTACCAATAGGGAAAAGGTTAATTATGGAGTGACAACATCTTCATGCAATCCATTGGAAATAACCAAAGAAACAAAAAAGAAAATATAGTTGGGATGATAATGAATTAAACAACGCCAACGATTAGATGAACAATAGCACGACACAACATAATCAAGAACACCGTAAACTCTTGATCTTGGGTAGGAGGAGGATGAGCCTGTTGATCACCGGCGGTAGCGGCGCCACCGGCCACTACCGATGAGTGCTAGTTCCCTCGTCTCTCGTCATCGTCTTCCCGCATCACGGCCGGCATTCTTGCATGGATCTCATCTTTCTTACCTTAGAGCTCATCAATATCCTTTTCTATCAAGATCATCGGCCTCCCGTGAGCCGGTCCGAGGTGGGCCTCCTTCCTCGCCTCTTCAATCTTCTCATCTAGTTTAGCCACCTACATCAAATTCGATCACAAATATTAATATTAGCATAGGGAGGCTACTCGATGTAGTTGTCTAAAATCTCTCTTTTTATTTTTTTTTTTTGATGATGTATTGTGCCAATGATCAAACTAGCACATGCGGGATATATACAATGGAATAGTTGAACTGAATTGATTACCTTGCTTTGCGGCCATATGTAGTGGCGGCGGTGCTTGTGTTTGGCTTTGGCGGCAAAGTCCCATGTTGTTCACGAGATGGTACCTCCCCGACGACTTCGAGGATGACCCGGTGCAAATGGAGGAGGATCCTTCTTTTCTATTAGACCCACTTTGCATGCATCATCTACCATGTGAGGATAGATAAAAAAAAAAATGCTTGCATATATATAGTTGAACACATACATATATGTACGTTGTTGATCACTTACACAAAGGCAGCTCATATGGTTTCTTAGTTGTCAAGCTCGGTGATGCGTTGGCGACCATCTTCTTCTTGGGAGGCAGCAAGTTCAGGTTGGTACCATTGCCCTTGTACCCACTAAGTGCGACTGACGATGACGACCCCAGCATGTGGTTAGCAAGAGGCACATGAGTACCGAGCGATAGGCAGAGAAATCACCGCCACAAACATGTTCTTTATTCTTTGCCCGGCCCGAGGCGAGGAGGCAGAGGCATGTCGTAACCAAAGACCGGGGATGTTCTCGGTGTCAAAGGTCATCCCATTGGGTTGTGCGACCACAAATCCCTTGCTTTGTTGTTCTTCTACATAAATGAACATGTATGATACATGATACAAAGATGGTTGGTAAGTAGCGAGAGCTAGCAACAATAATATAGAGGTTTTGTTTTTTTACCGCTTATATAAGTCAAGGTACAAGTACGGTTAATATTATACACACATATTTCCTATTGGTCAACAAAAAATTCTGAATATATTCTAAAATAATGTTAGACTGTATGTAGATGACATTCCGGTTAATGGACCAATAGAACCAAAACCAATCGAGCTAAAGCTAGTATAGGTTGTTGTCTCTTCTCTCTCAAATTGGGAAATGATCCAAGCTTCTAGGTGATAGGCTTTAGCGAGTGGGCCCACTACCAAGTCACCTGCCTGGGGGCTCAAGAAGAAGCCTCATGTGCTCCCGACCTAGGATGTATGGACCCAACCAAGTGAATATTAACAATCATATACTTCATCAGATCGTTCAATCTATGCTTCCCATACTGAATGAAGAGAGGAATCTTCTTATGAAGTATGATAAATGCTCTAAGCATGATAGGAGAGCTATAGGGAGATAGACCCTATTGGGGTTCTATCTCCTTACCCCCGCGAGGTAGTGTCGTCCACTCAAGGTTTAGGGTCACGTTTGGGGCATGACACAATGTGACATATGGATCTACATGTGACAAACATGGAGATATATGAGCTGCCACTTATCGTCTCCCTGCATGAGCCTACTCCCCGGCGTGCAAAAAAATGCCCCAAGAAGGACAAGCCCATACAAGGCACAATAACAACCCTGGCTTCTGACGTTTAGCTGCAGGCTTTAGTAGAGGATATCAGGGAAGATTCATTGATGAGCGACAGTGCCTGTCACCATCAACAACCTAAATCTAAGGACACCAAAAAACCAGTGCTCCCCGGGATGCCAAGGGAGCCTCCCAAACTAGATCTCCCTGTACTCGCTTCACTCTCCAGCCTATAAGGTAGAGTAGGGGCTCTTGTAGAGGGGTTGATCAAACAAATGGAACAAACTATCTCTCTCTATATTACTGTAAGAACTCGATTGAGCATTCTAATATGAAGAACAACATCGACATTGCCCATTGTTTTTCTCTACTCATCATAGCTCCCGAAAGTGGACATACTTGGGCATGACATAATCACAAGCTTTGTCGTTGTTGTCCATCTCCCTATCTCGAGTAAAAATGCAACTCTAATTTATTTAATGTGTGGTATGGTATGCATACCTATCATAGTTGAAGTATTCAACCATGGCGATGTTGATGTAGTCACTCCTTTCAACTCCTTGCTACCACATGGTGCCATACGAATAACATGTAATGGTGCTTTTGCATGGATGTTGTTGTACTGAAGTTGTAAGTCAAGGTTCAACTCTCCATTTGCTGGTGGTGCCATTCCTTGCAAAAACTCGCTATGGAAATGCAAAAAGGGTTTCAAAGTAGCATCGTGTTCATTCGGTTGGACGTGAGTAGGGGTAGTCAAAGGTAAACTAGGAAAATATGTTCTTATACGTCTAAAATTGGAATAATGTATTCTTTGATCTCCCTCGTTGGCAGATTGTAAAAGATCCCATTGAAAGACAACTAAATGTGGAGCAATGGTTGGATCTAGCGAATTAAGAATGAAGATTTCATTGTCATCGAGGTAAGGGTGAAGGGAGTAGAGACATGAGGGCCATAACTTGAAACAAATTCTATGACTACTTCTAAGGAAAGATAGTAAGAATTGTTAGCTCATGCATCTTTAAATCCTTGAGTAATGACATTCCTTTTTAGTTTTTATTGGCATACTACCCGTGGTGGGCTGAGCATGTAGTACAGATAGGTCCAAGACTACTTTGAAATTTGGCCCAATAGACTCCTAGTTATAATTTCAAAACATATATGATGAAAAGCCCAATAAAGGCCTGCCTCACACCATCTTTGACTCCCATGCTTAATATGCCTCATCTGCCGTCATCGAGCCTTGACTCTGTTGTGTCACTGTGGATGGAAGTCTCGAGAGTACCTCCAGCTCTACAAGGCTCTTTGCAAGACCCTAGGGAGCGCTAAACCATCACCAACCTCCTAGCTCCCTCTAACCTCTGCTGGACTAGTTTTCTTCTCTCTTGAATCCCGTCATGGCTATGTCTTGTTGTCCATCGGCTTGTAGTCTTGACTAGGGATCTAGCCGAGGATGGTAGGCGGCATCTGCCAACTCATAGATTCGAAGTGGTGTACCGACATTGGTCGCTATGTGGCATGCGCTGTCGGCCCTATGCATCCGCCACTTGCTTTCGGCTAAAGCCTTGAGTCTTGACTTGGTGATTTACTATCTCCCCAGTATGCTAAACGGATTGGCCGATTGGGCCTTAGAGGCATATTCCTATAGATGCATTTTTTTTTTGTTTTGTTTATATGTTGACAAATTGTCAAATTGGTTGAACTGAGAAGCATGAAGAACAAAAGCGATAGTTTTTTCGGAAAGACCTTATATTACATTTGAACAATTTATATTGTTAAACTTAGTTGTTAAATCTAAGGAACTAATAGCTTTTAAGGAATATTTTTTATTTATACCGTATAGGAGGATACATTTTTAATCGGGCCTAACTTGAATTCAAACAATATGTGTCATGAACCCGAGTTGGGCCGGCGAGTGGCTAATTGGGCCAAACGCTGCCGGCCGCCGGCCCGGGGGGGGCCGGGCGGGCGCCGCCGGGTGCCGGCCCCTGCCGTAATGTAACCTCCTAATTACGGGCCCACCCGCACTGTCATTGTCCCAAAGACCTCGACGGCGGTGCGGATGCACCCAATAACTTAAGAAGCTCGTCGAGTGTCATCGAAACCCCGATTACACCACTCATACCAGGATCAACAAAGGAGTAGCTACAATATTACAACATTTGTTACAAAAATATAGATCGAGTACGGAAGAATAATAACATTAATTTTACAAAATGTGAGTAAGTTACATTTGAGTAAACTTAAGGTAGAATCGGAAGATAAACCCGGATCATGTCGTGCCCACCGACATAACCTTGGTTAAACAAAGACGAAGTCAAGTACACAAAACGGGGGTTAACAAACCCCGAAAGTACGGGAGTACTCAACAAGACTTAACCGACAAGGAAAAGAGGAGAAGACTTCGAATGCTTTGGTCTTAGGAGTCAAGGTAAGGCTTAGCAAGAATCAAGAACTCTTTTGCGTAAAAAGCTTACTATAAGTGAATCCTTACTTTCAATATTTTTAATTCAGATTAGTAGCTCATACACTCTAGGTTATCCTATTCTAGAGCAAACATATATTTTTCTTATGCCAACTTTCTTTCCTCAAAAACATATTCCATCATTTACTACGACGAAGGTCGTGAATCGGGTCTCCTTCTCCGAGAAGCAACGGCGATTCATGAACCGATTATGCCCACCGGGGATCCCTAACCACACGACATATGTAGCACTTAAGCTTGCATATATCAACCTTCTTTCAGATTTGTCCAAAACGGAACGAGGCTGCGCCACCCGAGAGCACGGTACTCCACCTCCCTACCCCGTCCTTAATGACGGTTTGACCGGTCGGGTGGGTACACGCTACTCCCGCCATCTCTCCACTCCCGGTGCGTGGTTGCCATTCCCGATTTGGCTCCACCGAGATCCGCTTACCGGAGTATGTGGCTAGTTAGGGTCGATCGACCCGGGGTGATACCCGGTCGACGTGCCATTGACCAAAAAGGTCTCGAGCGCAATATGCGTTCAAAACGTCCCGATTTCACTCGGGGCCAAACAACGGACGGTCCTTAAAACGACCAACACGGGACAAGCACGGCTAGGTA
The DNA here is from genome assembly GCA_015847255.1 of Hyparrhenia diplandra. Classification (NCBI taxonomy): domain Eukaryota; kingdom Viridiplantae; phylum Streptophyta; class Magnoliopsida; order Poales; family Poaceae; genus Hyparrhenia; species Hyparrhenia diplandra. Next base: position 494,607 of record JADLZK010011384.1, on the reverse strand, counting down.
TCCCGCCGTCTTTCAACCTACGTCCCGTCCGATCTCAAATTCATCACTACATCTCTTTCTTTTTTGAAAAAGGTACCATCTCCTCAAATAAAACATTTTGATGAAAAAGCCTAACTAATTAAGCGAGGCTAAGCATCACTAAGCATTTTTGAAATAAAACAAAGTTATCAAGGATGGTATTGAAATAAACAAGGATGGTAATGCAGCAATTAGGTTATCACTCAACTCCTAATTACTTAATGCAATAAAGCATAAACAAAAGTGATATAAGCTTTTAAAATATCAAGGAAAGGGTTTAATGAACCGGGGCTTGCCTTCGTTGACGGAATAAACTATCTCTTGAGAAAAAACCCAGAGAAATCCGAACCCGCTTCCACCGGGTGATAAACCTCTTCCGGAACTTGCTCGGGATCGACACACTCGATCTCGTTCACTACACGAAATAATATATGCCTCAACATAATGCCATATATTTAAATATGATGCTTACAGTGCATGAAATGATGAACACTTGAGTACAACTTTCCTTCACGATAAAGTTGCAACCCAACAAAACCAACTTGTTAAACTACTTTACAAGATATCATCACCATTGCCTAAGGAGTTCTCAAGGACCACTTAATTGTGGTATGATCCAAGATTCACAAGACAACCCAAAAGTCACACAAAAACCTAAGTCGTTATACACTAAACATCACATTTAACAATTAAATAAATAAAGCATAAAATAACAAATACATAAACTTTGTCAAAATAATCCCAAACTTTTTGTACAGCTAGATCATAGCATAAAACAGCACCAAATCAATTTTCATGATTTTTGGATAAATAGAATAATTATTAAAAATCAAGGAAGACGCATTTTTCAATTAAAATTTGTAATTTTAAAACATGCAAGAACTACTCAAAATCAAAGTTTCAAATTTTTTTATGGGTAGACATACTCATGGGAAGGCTACACAAAAATTTTCAGAAATTTATAAGCAAGTATTTGAATTTATGCAAAATTTCACAAAATCAAACACTATTCAAAACAAACAAATTAGTAAAACATTTCTTTAAAAGAAAAAGGTCATCGGGCCTAAAGTCGGCCCAGCCAGTACAGCCCGGGCGCGGAGCGGCACATGTGCGGCCCGCGGGAGAAAAGCAGGCCGGCCCGGTGCGGCCTGCCCGACTTGGCCCTACTTTTTTGCGAAAAAGGACCTCGATCTTTTACAAAATTGCAAACTAGCCCTAAACACTATTTGGCACTATTCCCTTGAGTCATGAACTTTACATCTAGACCCCGTCATTCCTTCTATTCTTGTTTTCCCGGGTCCCCTCGCCACACCCCGAAAGCGAGCACCGCCACGGCCACGCGCTGGGCGCGGCGGAAAGGTAATTACCGGAGCTCTCCCGGCTAACGCGAGGGTAGCAACACCTCTAGCACCTATAGGCGACCAAAACCCTAACTTAATCGAACCCGAGCGGGCTCCCTACCGAGCACGACCCGCGGCGGCGGCGGAATGAGCAAAGCTCGTCGACCGCGCGTTCCGGCGACCCTAGCGCAAAACGGTAAAACCAAGGGCACGTGGACGGGAGCTCACCGCGACGGCGAGGCTCGCGTTGGTTTCGGCGGGGATGCGGTGGAACTAGGTCGGCGGCGGTGACGATTGGCAATGGCGGCGCTCTCCGGTGGCACCAACGGTGTTTCGGCTCGTCAATGTCGGTGACAAAACGGACGGCGCGATAAGCATCACCAAGTCGAGGTGAAGCGAAAATGCTATGAAGGACAAGCGCTCGTGGGCGACTTGACCACGGCGGCGGGATCTCGGCGGTGCTTCCGTCGGCAGCGGAGGAGAGAAAGGCCCCGCCGGCCGATTTTGGAGGGGCTTGTGCGGCGCTAGTAGGTGCAAGCTACGCGCAAAGGCTTTGCGAAGGTAGTGGTGTGGTCTATGGTGATGATTAGGACGTGATGGCGGTGGTGCGGCGCGACGCGACGAGGTCGTCGGCGGTGGCGGCGGAAGATCGAAAAAGAAGACGGCGACGGTCGGTTGGAGCGGAAGAAAGACGAGCGAAACGGGTTCACGATGTGTCTCAAAGCGGGTGCGGGCGTGGCGAGCAGCTGCGTGGCTCGCGGACGCGCCTGGAAGACCGGAGAAGGCCACGGCGGACGCCGGCGACATGGCGACATGGGCGGCCATGCCGCCATCAGTAAGCACCCAAACCCTAATTTTCGGATTTTTGCAAAATTCACCCAAAATTTGAACTGAACTCGAAAAACTCCAAAAAGCAACTTGGCCTAATTTTTCAAGATCTTCAATTTTCACAATTAGAAGATTTTCAAATTCGGCCTCTAAATATGACTTTTTGAAATGGGGTCAAAAAGGGACAAATTTGAATTCAAAATTACTTTTAAAATTACTCAAAAACTTGAAAAACTTTGTACATATCTTTTGTTCATCAAGAAAAGATCTACAAAGTAGCTTTTGGAAGTTTTGTCAAATTTTGCATAGATTTTGAAATATAGAAAAGGGGGGTAAAGAAGGGTTAGGGTTTAGGGTTTCCGACAAGGGGTAACTCTCGGATTTTGCTTCTTTTCGCGTCTCGTCGACCGACAACGTAACCAAACATCAAATAAACTTATTTTTGTCCAATCTATTGCTTAACGGTAACTAACACCTGGGGTGTTACACTGCCGCCGCCGCTTCCCCTCTCTCGTGCGACTCGAAGTTTGCTTCGCTTTCAAGTTAGGATTATCTTAGGTAATTTTTGGTGTGCAAGGGGCTATCTCATCTATAAGGGAGACCCTTATTAGGAAATAATAAAATAGAAAATTGCTTGTAAAAGGTATCCCAGTCGTATAAGGGAACCTTATAGAGATTGCTTAGATTACAAGTCCCACTAGTCGGGCTATATAAGCAAGAGACATGTAATCTCTAGGGGATAAGCAAGAAAATAAAACATATCTATCGTTTTTAGCTCTTGGCCTCCTCCTCTCCCCCCCGCACACGCGCGCGCCGCCGCCCCGTCCCGCGTCGCCGCCGGGCGCCACCCCCACGCCACGGCTCCTTCCCTCCCAGTTGCTCGTCTTTGGCGCTCGTCGCCGCCCGGCGAGACCGCAGCCCCGTACGCGCTTCTTCGGGCTTCAGCGGTCGGCGAACGCGTGTCAATTCCGGCCCAATCTGGCCGGAATCGGCGGCTGGTATCCGAGAGACCGGGGCGATTCCACCACCCATGGCTTCGAGATGACGGAGTTCACCGCGGGCGAAGGCGCTCTCGGCGACAAGCGTGCCCGGATCGGCAAGCGCCGACGACATGGAGGATCGCCTCCGTCGTATGGAGCACGTCTACACCGCCGAGGACCGTGCGTGCGATGACCAAGGCCCGGAGGAGGACCAGCCGGCGGCGGCCGCCGGCGGCGGCACGGGGCCTGCCCGGCGCGACCACGGCGCCGCCCCCTCCCTGCCTCGGCCCTCGGCGTCGGCTCCGACCACCGCCATCCTCATTTCGAGGAGGAAGATGCTTGCCGTACATGGCGCTCCGGCCGTCATCAGCGTCATCCTCGGCGACACGCCCCAGCACGGCTGCCCTCTCCTCTCCGCCCGACACCTACAACCCCGCGCCCAGGACTCTACGACGGAGATGGTGTCACCGGCGGCGCCCCCGCCTCCCGGGCGCCACCAGCGGCGCCCACATGCTTGACCGCCCCACCGCGGCGCCCGCACCGTCTTTGCCACCAGCGGCGGCACACCCTCCTCGCTTCGTCACGCGGCGCACTGCAAGTCCGGGAGTTCGGCGGAACGGGCGACCCCGACCTCTCGGATTCGCAAGGCTGGAGCTCTTCTTCGAGCTCAACTTGGACATCGACCCGGGACTACTACGTGAGTTCTGCTGCCTTCCACCTCACGGTCTTCTTTGCGATCCGGTACATCGACTTGTCAAGAAGAAGTCCCCGCTTGAGTGGGGCGAGTTCACCCGGCGTCCGCGACATCACTTCAGGCCACCTCCGCACCTCGGCGTCATGGGAGCATACGCCGCCCTCCCAGGGGGCAAGGCTGGGCGACTACATCAACGCCTTGAAGTCTATGCTTCACGCATGGATTTTGAGGGACAGCGCCACCACGTCGACCTCTTTGTCAAAGGCTTACGCGCCTCGCTGCGGGCGGCACTCGAGTGGTTTGAGCCCCCGTTCGATGGAGGAGGCCATCGACCTCGCCCGCCCAGCCGGTAACGACGCCGAGCCGGACGACGCCGAGCGGCGCCGCCAGCGGCGCCGCAACGCCGACCATCACGGCTACACCGCAACATCGGCGGCGACATCACGGCCGCCACTGGTTGATCGCGCCACCAGGGCCAGCGGCGTCTCGCCAGTTGCTATGGGCGACATCGGCGGCCGGCGTCGAACGACATGATCCGCGGGCTGCACGGCCGCGGCGACAAACAAGGCTGGGATCATCTCCAACGCCATAGGGCGTGGGCTCTGGCGCGAGTGGAGCCTCCACTATGGCATCGTGAGGTACTTCCACCGCTACTACATCCCGGCTTCTTGAGCTTCTCCGGGACTTCTGGCGGGGGGAGGCGTCCCACGCATGGCGTAACAGTGAGCTTCCACCTCCCCAATCGTCCTCGGGAGGATCGGGCGTTCCCGGCAAGCGTCCTTCTTCTCGACCACGCCCGACGGCGGATTGAGGTGCCACCGTCCTCCTCTTCGACAACAACGGCGATGTCTTCTTCCGCATTGGGAGCGTCACCGTCGGTGCGGCATGGACCGCAGGAGATCAAGCGGGGCGGCCGTGAGCACGCCCGGCGACCTCCTCTCACGGCTGCCTCCTCGACCGCCTCCTCGCCTCCGCGTCGATCCGTCCGTCTTGCGGGCGGCTCCATGCTAAGGTGGCGGTCCGACGACCTACACCTACACGTCTCTCCCGCCCGACCCGCCCGGATGATCGGTATGCGGGACCCTCGGCGCCTCCTCATGCATGCGTGCATGGGCGGAACGTCCCTTCGTGCAACCCCGGCGAGCTTCAAGTTCAGCATATACTTCGGCGACCTCCACCTCGACTTCTCCTTCGCCCGACAAGGGCGCCCGATGTGCCTGCGGCGACGACAGCGACAAGTGCGGTCCTCTCGTCTTCTACCGGGGCTGGGTGGTCACCTCCCGATCGGTCGCCGCCCTTCGCCCCTCGTGGTGGGTTGGGCGGCGCGTGGGCCAGCGCCGCCTCGTCGAGCGGTGGGGAGATGTCATGAACCAGAATTGGGTCACCCGAGAGTGGCTAATTGGGCCAAAGCGCGACGGCCGCCGACCCGGGGAGGGGCGGGGGGGCGGCGCGGGGGGGGGGCCACGCCGCTTTCCCTCACTCGTGTACGACTCGAGTTTGCTTAAGCTTTCAAGTTAGGATTATCTTAGGTAATTTTTTTGGTGTGCAAGGGGCTATCTCATCTATAAGGAGACCCTTATTAGGAAATAATAAAATAGAAAATTGCTTGTAAAAGGTATCCCAAATCGTATAAAGGGGAACCTTATAGAGATTGCCTAGATTACAAGTCCCACTAGTCGGGCCATATAAGCAAGAGGCATGTAATCTCTAGGGGATAAGCAAGAAAATAAAACATATCTATCGTTTTCGGCTCTTGGCCTCCTCCTCTCCTCGCCCCCGCACACGCCGCCGCCGCCCCGTCCAGCGCCGCCACGGGCGCCACCCCCTCCACGCCACGGCTCCTCCTCCCCCCCCGTTGCTCGTCTTTGCTTTGCTCGTCGCCGCCCGGCGAGAGACGCAGCCCCGTGCGCCTTCTTCTGAGCTTCAACGGTCGACGAACACGTGTCAATTCCGCCCCAATCTAGCCTGGAATCGACAATATGGTATTGAAACATGTTTATATTTTCCATTCTTTTTATTTACTTTTTTACATGCTGTTAGTAGTACTTGAATGTCTCCAGTAGTACATTGTAGTAAAATGCCATATCTTTAACTCACTGTACACCCAATTCTAGTGGCAATGACTTGGCGGGTAGATGAGAGATTCTCTTTTGTTTAACTTAAAGTTTGTGTGTTCAATACCATGCAGAGTTGATACTAGCTTATAATATGTGAAAACAAGCATGATTATTTAAAATGGTTGTTTCATGAACATTTTATGTCATCTAGTGGCCATGAAAATGGAAGATTTTGTTTTCATATGTTTTTAAAAAATATTCAACAACTTAACTCATACAACGTTTCCTATTTTTTTATAAGCCCTCTAGTTTTCAACATTTTGGCCTATTTTTGCATGATATGCACTAGTGTGTTCATGCCTTGCTCACAAAAAGAACAAACAAAAAGAAAGTGATGCGGAACTTGCATTCCGCTCCTAGGTTTTGTTAGCAAAAGGCTATGTTGGGCCATAGAAGGTCTAGTTCATTTCAAAGTATGCTTCAGCGCCTAAAATGGACCTAATAAAACTAGCCCATGTTAATGGAATTTTTTTTTTTTCAAAAGGTAACATCCCTCAACTATTAGGTAAACAATTTGCTACAATATTGCTTTTTATAAGAGGCAAGCCCTCTCCCCTGTTCTTGTAAAGAAATATATAGAAGGCAAGTTTTAGATAATATGCTATAACTATGCTATATTATATCCTAATAACATAACCCTTCCTAAAATAACTTATAAAGGTGAATATAAGAGATTAATATTGGAGTTTCTCTTAGGATGAGACAAAAGTTAAGAAAGCTATATTTTTATGAACATATATAAACATGAGCACAAAGCACATGGCACGGTGGCCCGACATGGAGCCCGATTTTCTTGGCCTGGCCCGACCCGAAAGCTACCATGCCTGGGCTGGCTCGGTGCCCGGTGTGGGCCGTGCCTGGGCCGACCCCCAGGCAAGCGGGCTGCACGGCACGGTCTGAAAATTAGGCGAGGCCCGATGAAGCCCCGGTACGAGGCTCCACAGGACGACAGCCCAAGAGTCTTCCCTCAAAAAAAGAGAAAAAACATCCCAACAAACACACAAGCCCACTAGTCCACACACAAGCCCACCGGTCCACCACTCCTACCTTAACCCTAACACTACATCCGACATAGCCGACGCCGCAAACTCGTCGGCCTCCTCCTTTCCATGTCTCTCTCCCTAAAGGAGCTCGCTCTGTGTCTCCTTGGTGCCGTCGGTCGCCTTTGCGGGCACCAGCCCTGACCTCCCGAGCACATCAGCGGCACCGAGCACAGCAGCGGCATCGAGCACAGAAGCCTCGTCGTTGATCTCCCCGCGCGAGGCAGCCAAGTCGCCAGTCTCAGCGAGGCTGAGGTCGATTCGGAGGCATCCACCACCTCTTGCTTGGCCGGATCTCGGGGAGAGCATGGTGTCAGCCCCCTTCCAATCGCCGCCATCACCGGATCAGCGTCAAGCAGGCTAGTGGCCCGCTCCATCCTCCCGCGGCGGCAGCTAAGTAGGTGACGACCTCTCTCCTCCTCATTTCTCTAGGCCTCAGGCCGGCACGGTGGTGATTTTGGGCCCGTTCTAATTGGGCCGGCCCAACACGGAATTTGGCTCACTTGCTGTGCCTGGACCAACCCCAGGGCACGGTAGCCTGCTTTGGCATGGCCCGGTGGCCCGTGGGCCAAACAGGCCCGTGCCTGACCGGGCCATGTCGGGCCAGTCCGATGCACATGATTAAACTACATACTCAGTCTCGTTATCAGGACTCAAGACTATGAAACCATGCAAAAACTTTTGGTCTATATCTATTTTTATTTACCGAATACGATGTGAGGCTCATGCAAGCTAGAGGCAGTGCTCTGCACACAATGGCCAACGTTTGCCACAAACTCGACCGATCAATTTTAAAGTGGAATTAATCAAGGTTACATGCTTACACCATCTAAATCATTGTTTCACGCTTACACCATCGACCGATCAATTTTAAAGTGGAATTAATCAAGGTTACATGCTTACACCATCTAAATCATTGTTTCACGCTTACACCATCTATATAAAGGTTACACATTTACATAGTAATCATTCATAGATTTTTTTTTTTGTGAAAAAAATATAGGCGATTTGGTCTCGGCCAATCTATGGGCCAAGATAATCTTCTTGGGCTTCCTTTTGTTGTTGCTCGTCTTGGTCCATGGGTGTATTATATGTTTTTTATCCCTTAAAGCACTCAAAGCTTATCTATCTAATATCTATATCTATATCTATATCTCTTATAAAGCTAATCCTCTACAAGTATATCTCAACACGCAAACTACCCAAATCATATTTTTCTATAATAGCCATGTCATTCTACTAACTTCCGATGTCTTAATTACAAGCTATTGACACTATCTCCACTTTATTTTAATCCAAATTCTTGCAATCCCAGCAACGACATGCAAGATACCTTATAGTTTTTAAGGATAGGGTCCATAATTTTCTTTTCAATATTCAGACACCATACGTAGGGGGCGAACCAACATAAACAGTTCACGAAAATCGGCTAAAAGTTTGATCAGTATTTTATTTTTAGTGAAAAACTGGCTAAAATTTGAAAAGATAAACAAAATGGAATCAAAATTACCAATATGTATATTTACTAGAGGCCATCAAATAGAATAAGTGAAAATTGGCAAAATTTCTAAACTTGCCCCCATTCGTCCTCCTTGGTGACCTTAGCTCCAAGTTCATCATGGACCAAACCAATGTGTCCTACCTGGTCACTTTTCTAATGTGAAGATCTCCAATTAAGAGCTCACCCTCTATTTGAACCTTTCGATCATTGAGGAAAGAAGAGAAGAGAAAGAGAGAAAAAGAAAATTCTACTACTTCAACGATGAGTGGGTCCCAGATGTGAGTGTCCATTAAAATGAATTGAGGTCCCTAATTTATTGGTTACTACTAGAGATGACATGACACCTAAAGTAAAGGGAGCCTTTATATTAGATAAAAAATATGATCTCGGATCCTGCCCTGGAGTTGCTCTAATAGTGTGAGGTAGTATTAAACTCTTCCTCTGTATAAAAATGTAATAAACAATACTAGCATATATATATATAGACTTTTGTGTGTGTTTTTGATGGATTGAATGGCAACCTAGTTTCACAGAATTAATGGAACTAATCCGATGTGAAGTTTTGTTTGTTGGTAAATAATTTTAGAATTGCCTAGACACCCCCTCTAGGAGACACAAAGGGTCCTTTCATATAGAATCCTATAAATATATATTATGCTCGTAGTCCTAGAAGACAATAAAAAGGTACTTGAAAATAAACAAAAAATAGGAATGTACTATAGAATAACAAAACCGAGTACACACTTGGAATAAAAATGAGTAGGATCAGTCATGTACCGTGAGATTTTGCGCAGTCACGTTGGCTCGGCTGGCGGAGTGGGAGAAAAACATCATCATCCTCATGTTGCATCCGAGGAGCATCGTCATCGACATCAATGACATCAGTCGCCCTAGGAACAATAGTTGGGGTGGCAACACGGGCATTGTTGTTGTTTATGTTCATGTGGCAGTAATCCCAAAAGAAGTCCCGGAATCTCATGGTCTCGTCACCATTAGCAGCAGGGTCGACGCCGCCTTGGTTGTGGACGGCTTCTTGGTCGGCATCCACGACGAGGGGAGGATGAGATCGCGGAGGCTCCATGAATCACGATGGCTAGGGTCGGGGCAAGGGCTAGGTAGGACCAAGAAAGGGACCGAAAGATTGTCGTTGTACAAGAATGAGTAGGGAGGGCAGGCAACTAGCCACGACGAGATATATCTCAGTGGTTCTATGGTCATCTAAAAAGGCAGGCCTCCCTCGTTGCCGCTTATTGTTCTGGTTGGCATTGATATTGCCTATCAATTGTAGGCCTGCAGGAGACTAGGGCGGCGCAATGGCTAGGTTGAGAGAACATGCGCGACGTGACCAAGGGATCAATGCACGAGCAGCTTTTGGTGACGCTCACGGCCATCTGGCAGACGGGGAGAGCCTAGAGCCTGGAAGACAACGACCATAGATTGGATATATGCAGATGTAGTTCTCATCACTCATCACTTGTCGGGAAGTGGACACTTCAACACTTGTGGCCAAGATAGAACGAATCGAAGGTCAGTACACTTGCCTTATGACTATGATAATTTAGTTGCAACTGTGGTGAAAATTCAATTATAGTATTAGGCTTTTGATTTTTCTTAGCCATGGGATTTGCCACTACTTGACACTCAGACTCAACACAATATAGCAACACGATGGTCCCCACTAAATTTTTCCTAAGGTTAAGCGCTAAATGACGCGTAGGCAACAAGGTCATGTAAATGCGTGTTTGGACCACAATGAGACCCAAACCAATTTTAGGGACACAAAAAATGCATTCTGTAACTTTGGTTACCTTTATGACACCCGCAGACAACTCCAATGACATTTAGTGAATTTTACACTTTTCAGTTTGAACAAATCAAGCAAAATGCGACTTTTCTAGCAAGTGGGTGCTACCAAAGTACTTTTTGTCTTGTCTTATCACTCATAGTAACATAATTAATAGGGAATGGATGGCAGAAAGACTAGCGATAAAATCGGTGGCTAGACAATAATGTGTGTGCTAGATTGTTCTCCGTAGATGTAACTATTTTGTGGGTTGGGCTAGCAAAAAAAACCCGGTTGATTTTGGACCTAAAACCCATGCATGTCTAGTAGATGTAACTAGCAAAAAGCCTGGTTAATTTCGGGCCTAAAACCCATGCCTATCTAGTAACTTTTCATGATTTGTCCACTAATTTCTAGTATGAAAATAATTAAATTTATTACTTGTTGCTAAAAAAATAAATTTATTACTTCTGGCCAAGCTAGGGGTTTATAATTTTTCTTGGGTTCATGTTTCCTTTTCCACAACATATTGAATAAGTTTTGTAGGTCGATCCTAAAATGCCCAGATCTATTTAGCAATAAGCAACAACATACTACCTATGGCGACTTGCCATTACGGTAAGTTGTGCCGCGTGTGTTTCATAGTTTGAATATCTTTAATGCCTAGCTCCATTCCTTTTGTTCTTACATAGTATTTCCCATTTGACAAGATGATATCTCCTCGATCTTGTCTTCATCCTTTCTAAAATGAAGTCCTTCTCTTTATCTATCTAGTTTCTCAAATTATAGTTTTTACTGACACATCTACGTAGACATGTGATATATAAAGGAGTTAGATAAACTTCTGTTGATTAGGTTGTACTTCTTGGGTGACCATAGAACCTCCTCACCAAACCACCTTTTTTACATTTCTTTCTTCCAAAGGAATCCAATCAACCAGATGTATTCTACTAGGGCTTACTAAAAAAAGCCCTATGTTTGGTTTTGGTAATTTAGGCAACTAGTGGACTAACCTTTTGCTATGTGTGTGATGATTAATCTAGAATAGGTTCACACCAAGATGAAGAGCAAGACTTGGAGATGGTTGAAGGGTGAATTGGAGAATGTTCTTACTTGGAAAAGAAGACAGATAAAAATAAAACTCTATGGAGTGAAGGCAAAGGTATTGCTAGGGCTTTTGTTTTGCTTATCAAGACATAAGGTTTAGGGTACATATGATATAGTCTTACTGTAAAGAGGGGAGCTCTAAAGTCTAATCGGTTATCTAAGTGCTAGTAGGTGTGAAAATGCATTGCATATGCATTTATACCTAGTAGAGGCGTGGTGAGAAGCAAGTGAAAACCCTTTGAAAAATGTTTGTGAAAAAACTAACTCACTTGCACATACATATAGGAGTTAGCACATTTGAAAATAGGGTTCAAAAGGAGCTGAATGTGGCCTCTGTGTGACCAGCGGATTGTACCTATGGGTCCGAACAGTGACCATCGAAGCATAAAGTATGTAGAGATCGAGGAGTTTAACACTGCCTAGTGTTTTTGGCATCGAACTGATCCAATTGTCAATCCTCGGGCACCATCGTATATCCTTTCTAGAACGCTCTACGTAGCAATCAGATTGTTGCGATAGTTGACCAAGAACATAGGCATCGGAGTATATATGCGTTACACTAGTCGTGAGGGAGTTACTGACGGCTAGTTTTTTACGTCGATCTGCGTGCGTGAAGCCATAGATGGTGTTTGTCACAGCGGGCATCAGATTATGCGCTACGACACCACGGTGCATAATCTAATGGCGGCTGCTTGTAGGCGACGTGACAATCTGATGCCTATATATGCAGATTGTTGACATGCATATTGAGCTAGCTAGTCTCTCTGACCATGGCGTGCGGCGCCGGCGGCATGGGGAAGGTGCTCGGCTGCTCGCTGCCGATGGACCTGATGCTCGTCGTCGTATTCGCGGCCGGATTCTATTCGCCCTCCTACCCACGCCACGACGCCGTCACACCGGCTGCTTCGGCGCCGCGGGCTAAACCGAGAACCACCCACAACGGAAAATCTATCTCGCACTAAGTCGCGGCAAAAGGAATTCTTTGTGCTGGGAGCCTGGGATTTGGACCATGCATATATATAAACTCAATTGTAAAATTGCAGTAAAGAAATATGTGAGGAAACAACGACAAATATTGCTGGTGAGGTCTGATGACATGACATCCGATCTAGCCTACTACAACACCTACAGACAAAATTAAAACATCGATCGATCATAAGATGGGGAATGGAGAGAATAACATGATGGCGAATATATAAATCGCTCGCATACAGATCGAAACATCTAGCGCAATGAAATCCAGCCGCGGCCAGCTCGTTGTTGCTGCGCTAGTTGCTGGCGCCGGTGTCGGCAGGAGGATTAGGGGCGGCGCCGCCATGACCCATCTCCATTCCCAGGTTCTGGCGCTGGAACTTCTGGAACGCCCGCTCTCTTTTTGGCGCGGACCTTGTCGAGCTCGGCCCGGAGCGGAGAACACGGCGAGCCTTGTGGCTGGGAGATGATCTCCTTCAGCAAGCCTGAGCAGGAGGAGATCTTCTCCAGCTCACTGTTGAGATGGAGCTCGAGTTTGCCAATCTTCGCGTCTAGAACCCTAATCTGCAAGCAGACGGCGAGAGAAAACAATATTAAACTCATCATAATAAGTAGCGCACCACCTAATGCAATCGAGAAGGGACAACAAACGTGATCGAGCTCGATCGTACGTACTTCACGCGAGACGTCGCGTTCGTACACAATCGTCGTCTTGCGTTCCCGAGCAGGGGCGGGGGGGAGGTCGTTTTCCTGGAGTGGAACGGCGGCCATGGCTTCTAGCTGCGGATAACCCTAAACCCTTTCGAGCTTGCCTTTGGATCTGCCCTATGGAAGGCTAATATATGCCTTCTAGGATTCACGGACCAGTTCTTCGTCCTGATCTACCAGGAATGACTATGCGCTTATGCTGCTAGCTGTGGAGGAAATGGAGGTGGCCGGGGTTTATATATAGTGTGAGGAGGACTAAGGACTCTCAGGAGAGGATCCATGGACATGGACCAAGAGGCCGGCCGGCGCGTCTCGTACCCTAGCCTACCTACCCCACCCCTAGGCTCCGATCCGATCCACGACGACGTGTTTCGTTCTCTACTCGATCCGCTGACCTGTGTTTTTTTTTTTGTGGCAAGCATTAATGTTTTCAGCTGTTTCCATCCTACGAATATTCGGCCGCCGCCAGATTTTTAACATTAATGCATACCTGTTTTACATACCTTGCTGGATTCAAAAAAAAAAAAACAGTAGTATTTCTCATTCACATATTTCAATCCGAACGTTGAGATAGATCGACTTCAGAGAGAGCGCTAAGGTCATGGGCCCAATATATACATCGCTCAAACACAACTAACAGTGTAGCCTTTTGCTCAAAAAAAAAAAAAAAAAGTGTAGCCTTTCTTTCTTTTTTCTTTTTTGAACCGAGGGACCTTCCCCTTTTTCCATTTCATGATCAACAGAAATACAACGGTCTTAGGCGGTTTGTTTAGAGGGACTAAAGACTAACACACAATAAAAATTAGTCCCTACCCCTCCCAAGAGTCTATTGAACTAGCTAGGGACTAAATGAGACTACAAATTAGTCCTTAATCCTCTTGTTTGGTAATTTAGGGACCAAATGAGACTCAAAATTTAGTCCCTAGTCTCTAGTCCCATAGGAACCAAACCGGCCTTAGACTGTTTCAGAAAGAAAAAGATAACACCAAGCCAAGGCACTACCGCTCCGCTACCTGACTGGGACAAAAGTTACCAAAGATCAACTAGAAGAGTACAGATCACAACCAGGTGGTACGGGCACCATGAAACTAAGCAAACAAAACGCCAACAGATTACAGCCAGGGTTCGTTTCCACACACACCATTTTCATTGATAACCGGCATGTTGACACCAAGAAGAAGAACATCACACATGTCGCAGCCGCCGTGCAGGCTTCATTAGAGCGTTACTTGTCTTCCTGAGGTCCTTCCAGCTGCATCTTGGGGTCTCCTCTTCTTGAGCACCAGCTTGGAGGTGATCTTCAGTAGCGTGTCAATACCCTCATGTAGCGCCTCCTTGTCGCTATACAAGTCTGCCCAATAACCCATTAGCATACACGCGTAGCACACAATATATGCAGGATCAGTGGTTATTTTTCTTCAAAACATACAACATTTCGGCTTTTCCAGATAGCCCAAAGAATTGCAGAACTAACAGCATAGCCTAGTGGTTGACGTCTCTATTTTTTACGCTATAATATAAAAAGGTTGAGAGATCAAACCCCGGCTAACACTCTCCGACACACTGTTTGCGCAGAGTAAAATCAATTTCACACACTATATGGGCCCGTACCCACCCTTAGAACTCTGTGCATATACCAGGGAATTTTTTTTTCTTGGAATTTTGGAGTTTGCCATTCCTTTGGAAAGGAATTTTGTCATTGCGTTTGGAACACAAGAAAGCCAACTTCTATTCCAGAGGGAAGAAACATAGCCATCACGATATGTCAGTCACAGGTAGGGGTGGTAAAGGGCCCTCTAATTTAAGCTAGCAAGCAAATTTAAGGATCGGGCCGGATTAGGATCATACCGTAAAAAATACAAATTTTGAACAAAAAATAAATAGGGGTCGAGTGAAATTGTGAAAGATGAATAAGGGCCGGATCCATTACGACCCTAGTGGAAAAAAAAAAGCAACCACTCGGAACCAAGGGAAAATGTTTGGTTCCGAGTGATAGTGTGTGCGAGTGTGGCAATATATTGAGTAGCAGACCTCTCCAATAATTTATGCATAATGAAATATATTAAAAAAACTGTCTTCAGTCAAGCATGGTGCAAAAGCCTAATAAGCGGTAGCTTATAACAGAGATACATACATGAGCATATGGGTGCAAATGAGGAGTAGTACTCTTTTTTCACGGATATGCATGCCCAATGTAATAATACCAAGCGACACCAAGTTGACCACCATACACTGCAATGCATATGCAAAGCGGTGGCCTACAACTAATTTATTATATCAACGACATGAAGTTGCAGTAGATATCCATCCTTTCACTGCTCAACTTTTTCCATTCATCCATCATCTTGGTTCTCTTCACACGGTCTCTTTTGAGGGACATGTTCTTCTCCAGCTTTTCAATCTTGCGGTCCAAAGCACCAATCTGTACAGAATGTAGCCGCATATATACGGTTAGGCGTCAGATGACATAATAACATGTCTTAACTGCTAGCTGATCGATTGTTGAAGATATATACGTATATACCTTCCTAGAAGGCCATCGCTGGATGCCTTTGCTGCGGCAAGTCCTTTGGATCGTCGCGCAGGACATGCCAAGTGCCATGGCGGCCTGACGCAGAGGCAGGTGGATGAACCATACTATGTCATCGGTGCCCTTCTTTGTCCTAGAGATGCTACTTGAAGGATCTGTGGCATGGCTGTGCTGTGGAATGAGAGACGACGACATGGTCTACTGGCTGCCTACCAAAATTTCTGAGGAATGAGGTATATGCCTGCTGCTAGCTCTCTTCTGGAGGGGATTTATTTATAGCACACATTATTAATTCTGCATTCTCTTCTGGCTCATGAGGGCTATCTCTGAGATTTTTTTGAAACTGTATCTTTGTGAGATTTAATTTGCCATTTCTAAAAGATCTCTGGGTATTTAAGATTCGACCTGTATGACTCATGGCATTAGTTCTCATAGTTAATTGCTTCCACAATTTGACATCAATGCTAAAATCAAAATGATTTGTTTTGGTGGAATAATTAATGATTCATAGGCCAGCTAATAATTAGTGCTTTGTACATTTGAATGATTTCCCAACCATTTAATATGCTACGTGAAACAACCCTCTAGTCTTTTTTTTTTTTTTGAGAAAACAAAAACCGTGGGGCAAAGCCCCCCGGCGAACAACCCTCTAGTCTTTTTTTCACTATGTAATCAATAATTGGGTAGATTCTTTGTAAATTTTTGTACAGTTAGATCACCTCCCCCTCTTCTCCTTAGACTAGGTGAGTCTTTTCTTTTTCTTCCTGTTAGCCCCCAGCTAACTTTGTACACTTTTCTTTCTAGTATGCTATTAATTTAAGCACTGGGGAGCTTTGCTCCACAGTTTTCCTCAAAAAAAAAACACCCACTAGTCTTATCTTTTCAACGGTATGCATGTATGATATATGAACATGTTTCAAATTTTTGAAAGTGGTATGGACTCCTATACTCCCTTAGACAATTCTTGTTTATAAAAATGAATGGTCTATACATCCCTGATAGGAAATTATGGGATAAAAATTTCAATTGTTATTGTCAAATGAAATGCATCGGATTGGTTTGGTGTAGGTTTTGTTTATTGTGATGTGTACCAATGTTTTTATATAACATAAATACTACTTTATTGAACTTAGACAATTACGTTAAGATGGTATAATCGATTCAAGACCGCTCTGGGCCTTTGCATTCCTACTAAGATCTTACAACATATGATTGTTGAAGGGTAATGATCTGGCACCATGCTACATTAAGCTAGCTCTGCAACACATAATATAATCTTCAAATTCAAGCATAACTATAACAACTTGAGGAAGGCCCTCCAAAAGCATGCATCTAAGAAGAAAATGACACGAGCACACTGCGTGCCATTGCCATGATTCCACAAGTAGATGTTGTACCACAGGTTCTCACTCTAAAGGGAAATTCATCTAAATATATAGAGATTAAGCCACAACAATACCATCATTGCTAGTACATGTGCCTAAGGTCAAACCTAGGAATTTCTACTTCAAGTAGTGGAACCATACCGGTACCCAAATAGGCACCGTAAAATCAAAGTGTCCCATTGCCTCTCCCTTGTTTCCACCAATCACTACTAGAAATGTGGTAGCAACCCATGACGATTCTTTGTGATAATGGATCAATTCATCACTAAGACATTCTACTTTTATGATGTTTTGCAAGAGGCACAAAGGATTAGTAACTAAAATGAGATTTTTGTCACTATGGACAAGAGAAATCATTATAAACTAGTCCTTCCATATCATAGTATTTTGTCTCATTAGAGGCCAATTAGTAAACATCACAAATTCACATATGATAAAATGATGGAATAATAAATGATTTCATAGGCCAACTTATAATTCAGTGCTTCTATTCTTGAATCATTTTTCTGCACAATTAATATGCTATGTGAAACAACATTCCCGTCTTATCTTTCCACAGAGAGAGAGAGAGAGAGAGAGAGAGAGAGAGAGAGAGTGCCTTATTGTTCCATTGTGTGTGTACACAAAGCACATGTTGAACACCCTAACCATTGTCGTAATACTCCTCGCCTCCCTAGATCTCCGTCTCCAACTGTTTGACCTGGAACTTCTAGTATGCCTCTCTCGTTTGTTGGGGTGGGCTCCTGCTCAACTCTACCTATAGTGACAAATAAGGCGAGACTTATGGCTTGGTAATGATCTCCTCTAGGAATAATAAATGATTCATATCTGAACTAATAATTTAGTGCTTGTACACTTGAGTGATTTTCCTAAACAATTAATTAATATTCTACGTGAAACAAAATTCTAGCCTTATCTTTGCAATGGCATGTTGTGTATGTGCGCACGCGTGTGTGATGAGTGTAAGATAACCCAGAATACAGGACATAAAAATAAAATATTTAGCCTTCTCTCTCTTCATATATTGTTATCTTTTTCCTCTCAGTTATATACCTTTCTAATGCCATCGTTGGATGGCATTCCTACATCAAATCGTTTTGGATCAACACAACCAACATGTTGAACGTGATGAAGGCCTAGTTAGGCTTATCTCCTGTCCACTATGACTATTTTCGGCATTCTTGCTCCCTAGATCTCCATCTCCTGTAGGTAACGTTGGAACTTCTGGTATCTCCCTCTCTCGTTTGGCACGGGCCATGCCCAGCGCTACCCGCAACAAAAAATATGGCGAGCCTTGGCTTGCTTATGATCTCCTCTACGAAGCATGAGACAGAGGAGATCTTCTCCATCTCATTGTTGAGCTAAAGCTCCTGTCTATCTCCTTCATTTTAGAACCCTAATATGCAAGTAGAAAGTAGACGACAATGTGTGTTTACCAAAGGTTACTCAAACATAATAAGGTAAAATAAACGATAAGATAAGAATGATTTGTTTTGGTGGAATAATAAATGTTTCATTGGCAAACTAATAATTTAATGCTTGCACACATTAAATGATTTTCGTGAACAATTAATATGCTAAGTGAAACAACCTTCTGGTCTTCATTATCTTTCCAATGGCATGTGTGTGTGGTGTGTTCCGTGTGTGTGTGTGTGGGGGTGGGGGGGTGGGGGTGGGGGAGGTCTGTTTAGTGCGCGTGCGTTATCAGAGTAAGTATCCCTAATGAAATAAGATCGCTATATAACCCCAATATAGTACCTGAAAGAAAATATTTAGCCTTCTCTCTCTTTATCTATTGCTATGTCTTCCTCCAAGATGTATACCTTCCTACGGCCATCGTTGGATGGTATTCCGACACCAAATCATTTAGATGAATACAAAGGACATATGTTGAACGCAATGGAGGCGGGCTTCTCTCTCCTCCCCCCCCTCCCCACTCATGGTTGATTGCTTCCACAATTTGACATGCGTGTGTGTTATAAGAGTAAGTATCCCTAACGAAATAAGATGGCTAACCCCAATAGAGTACATGAAAGAAAATATTTATCTCTCTCTCTCTCTCTCTCTCTCTCTCTCTCTCTCTCAGTATCTATGGATATATCTCTTCCTCTAAGATATATATAAGTTCCTACAAGGCCATCGCTAGATAGCATTCTGACAACAAATTGTTTAGATCAACACAAAGGACATATGTTGAACGCAATGGAGGCCTAGGTGGGTTTCTCACCCCTAATCCACGTGTGCCATTCATCCCCTCTTTGTTGAGCCTATCCGGCCCCTATTTTAGGGTCCTCTATATATGCATCATGTATCAGCCGTTCAGTAATAGTAGCTGATATGCATAGATTGAACTAGACTGAGATAAAAAAATTGTATTTTTTCATAATGGGAAAACTTATTTTTTTCCATGGTTTACATTTACATAGCTTGAGCCATTTGTCTTACAAAAACATTGGAGTTCTATCACAACGGTCCTATGATATTGTGGTTTCCTATATGCAACTTGGAGTACGAACATAAACCTAATTTTTAAGCTCATTCTTGTATCTTAATCCCCATATTTACTTTTGCTTAGCTTTCCTTGCGCATAATCTTATAACTCCATCATCATGTATATATTTCCAGGTGGAACCATCCTTTGTATAGGCTTTGATACTTCATTCTTGTGCATACTCCTATGGTTCCATCTCTGACAGCTTCGTCCTTGCATACACTTGTAGCTTGGTTCCTAAACACATAGCATGGAGTGTTTAGTACTTAAAGTACCTAGCAAGTTACATTGGGTAAAAAGAGTGTTGTAAAATTTGCTCCTATATCTTAACAATTCCTAAACCGTGGATTGTAAAATTAAGCAAAAATAGTATTTTTACATAAAACACCCATATAGGGTAGCTCTTTTTCTTGTTCTCTATGATATTATAAGGATAGAAATGGTTCCAGTGACAATGGAACACGATTCAATCTGGCGTTAAATAATCATGATTTTTTCGAAATCTTTGTTTATCAAAAGTATCAAACGCATCTAGTATTAATGGAAAAAAAAAAATCAAAATTTTCCACAATGTGAAAAGACGAGGGCGAGCTTATGACACTCTCATGTACATTTCCCGTGCGCATGCAGTGTTTTCATACTCAGCCTTAATACTGACGCATTGGCTACGTGACAAGAAGATGACATCATCCGAAGATGTGGTAGAGGGTAGAGGAAGCAAAGTCTGCATCACGGTACGAGAGAGAGAGAGAGAGAGAGAGCAGAGGGAGGAGAAAGGGAATAGAGAGCGGCGGGCGGCTGTCGGTGGCGAGCAGCATTACCGAGGTCGGCTGTTTGATGGTTGATGTCGGAGGCGTCTTCTGCCTGGTTCAGAACGGGGAAGCGGCGTAAGGCGAGGGCTGGGAAGCCAGGACCTGAATGGGGAGCGAGTCAGAGCCAGCGCATGATATCGGGCAACGGCCAACCGGACGGCGACCTTGGCGGTCCTCTCGTCTGTGTCGGTGCTCACGTGCAGCTTCCGAAGCCAGGCATCACACACAGGAGCTTGAGCTTGGTGAACGGGCATCATGTGTGTTGAACGTCTCGACTCACGAGTGAACCGGCGCGCAAGTAGTAGCGAGAAGGACTGGACTGGTGGGTGGCTGGGCCGAGAGTCGAGGAAAGGTTACTCCAATAGGCTTCGAGCCCAACTCATATTGGGTGGGTAGCCGGAAAAAGGGCGATCAGAGTCCATAGGTGAGATGAAATGGTTTTTGTGATTTCTAGATACTTTGGAAAAGGAGGGTTAACTAGGAAATGGTTAAAGCGAACTGATCAATGATCAGTTGGTTAGGTCTCCTTAATTTGTCACATAAAAAGTTGGTTAGGTCTCTTGTGGTGAAATGATCAGTCGATGCACGGGTGCTTGTATTTTTTAGATTTATTCTAGAATTTTCCGACCTTATGCTTGTATTGTGTAATTCTAAAAAAAAAAAAAAAAGCATCTGCGTTGTAGTATGTAATTCTTAGAAAAACTAGAAAATCTTGCTTAATTGGCTTGTTTATTTTCTTTTTTCTTGGTTTGTTTGTATCTTGAACCCCCTGCGGGATCGGGCTGCAGTGCCGGGGCATGCGCGGCAACAACCAGGACCTCTCGCTTTGATTTCTCTGGGAGGAGAGCGAGAGAGAAGACCACGGAGCATGCATGCGTACGTGCTGTTGCTGTTGCGACGCCTGTACCCCTTTGACGGCGCATGCAAGCAACTGCACGAAAACATATACGATACACCCCCATTCCAGTCCCTATATGCAGATCTCGCTGAAAGCAAAAAGCTACCTGGCCTACATATACTCTAAACCCCTTGTTCGGTCGCCGGAACAGACTCCGGACAGCACACAACACGGTAGCGATCGCTCGGCGGCCCAAGGACTGACCGGCCCCCGGCTCCTCTCCGGCCACAAGCAGCCCGGCCGGCCCTTCTCCGTCGAGATCAGAGGGAACGAAGAGCCATCGTTCGTTGATGTTCTTGATTGATCTCCTCCATTCCATTCTGATTCTCCATACATCGCTAGCTCCCGGCCGGCCGTCGCATGCAATGGCGGCCTGTGGCGGTGCCGGACCTGTGTTGGGGATGGTGGTTTTCCAGATCCTCTTTGCATTTCTTAACATCTTTTACAAGCTAGCGGTGTCGGACGGCATGGATCTGAGGGTCCTCATCGCCTACCGCTACCTCTTCGCCTCCGCCTTCCTCGCGCCGCTCGCTTTCTTCATCGAGAGGTACTGGATCAGTCAATTGTGCACGTAATTGGAATACGTAAGCTAGGTGCGCGCTACGTACGGTCCTCGTTGGTTTTCTTGATGTCGACTTGCCTTGTGCACGGATCAGGCAATTGTGAACAACTCGATCGTACTACTAGGCTAGGCTAACTCCATTCCAGCAACTTCTTTTCGGCGTGTATTTTTGTAGTGACTGTTTTGGATTAGAAGCGAGTTAATTTTAGTGAAACGTACAAGGATATTCGTTCGAACTAGTATAGAAAAATCCAGTTTTCGTGGTCGGTTATTAATTTTGTTTCTTCATGTTTAGTGTACGTAGTAGCTATTTCGTATCGTCGTATTCCAAGTTCTTACACGGCTCATGCACGCATCGTTTCACATGAAACTTATGTGTTTATAATTTCAGGAAGAACCGAACGAAGCTGACATGGAGGGTGCTCATCCTGTCCTTCGCCTGTGGCCTCTCAGGGTAGGTTTAATTTGTGACTCATAAATATTACTTAATTTCTTCCTAACAAGAAACTAAAGCATTGATTTTACCGTCTGCCTGATCCTAACCTGAAACTTATTTATTTGTTTATTCTAATCTAGCTTTACTTGTTCACTTTGGAAAGCGCATGGTAGGATTATTTCTAGAGTTAACACTATATAAGTGAGGATGGAACGGCATAACAATAAGGGCGTCCCCAATGGCCACATCGAAAACGCAAGCTTAGAATCGACAAAAAAAAAAGTATATATGTCAGAGTGCCATTGTGAGAGGAGGCCTTTATGAAGAACGTGCGAGGTAGACAGGAGTGAAGCGCTAGCGCGCTAGCTGTAATTTCTTTCATCTGGCCAATAAGATTTCAATTACACTAGCTATTTGAATCCTGTTGGGGACGCCCTAAAGAGATGGTGACGATGGATTTGAGGAGGACGAGGTGAAGCGATGTACCTAGTGTGTTGTGGAGATCGAACAACCAGTATTACGTGAGCAAGGTAGACAGGCCGTTGTGTGTTGCTGGTGCGGGTGGGAACATGGATGGCACGGTGAGGTCACCCCTGGCTGTCGTTGGCACGTATCAGCATATGTCAATTCTGAGAGATATTGTGTCACCTGGGAAGCAAGCAAAGGGCGTGTTTAGAACTGAGTAAGTTAAATTTACACCTAGGTGCACATGCACCCACAGGGATCTCAAGAGAGACTGTGGGCCACATGATACGCATTGTGATCCGTGCTAGCACACTTCTCAATACACACTGCCCTTTTTAGCAAACATGCTACGTACGTATACATGTGGAAATTCAAAGTTAGTTGGCCGTGCATACCACAAGATGATCCTCACCTCTCAACATCTTGTCCTTGCCTGATTTACATGTATATATATGTCGAGATTCAGTATATATCGTGCCATTCCTTGGGTTATGCATTGCAGGGGCACGGTGGCGCAGAACTTGTACATCACCGGCATGAAGTTCACCTCGGCCACTTTCGCCTCGGCGACAACGAACCTGCTCCCGGCGTGGACCTTCGTCATCGCACTGGCCTTCCGCTACGAGAGACTGGACATCCGCGCCTTCTCCAGCCAGGCCAAGGTGACGGGGACCTTGTTGGGCGTCGGCGGGGCCATGCTGCTCACCTTGTACAAGGGCGTGGACATCACCCCTGGCACAGCCACCTCAACCTGATCGCACACCACCGGCACCGGGACGCCGCCACGGCCAACTACGCCATTGGGTCGCTGCTGTGCGTCAGCAGCGGCTTCTTCTACGCGCTGTGGATCGTGGTGCAGGCGAAGCTGAGCAACGAGTACCCGTTCCACTACTCGAGCACCGCCTTGATGTGCATCATGACCTCGCTGCAGTCCTCGGCGTTCGCGCTCTGCTTCGACAGGGACGCCTCGCAATGGCGACTCAAGTTGGACATCAGGCTGCTCTCCTGCGCCTACTTGGTCTGTCTGTATATATATAATTAATCTGCTACAAACTGCAGTCGATCTACCATATAATATATTCATGGCGTCTGGCTGCAGGGCATTTTCGCGTCGGGCGTGGCGCTGGTGATCATGGCGTGGTGCGTGAAGCAGCGCGGGCCACTGTTCGTGTCTGTGTTCAGCCCGCTGATGATGCTCATCGTGGCAGTGCTGAGCTCGCTGCTGCTGGGCGAGAAGCTATATTTGGGCACGGCGCTGGGTGCGGTGCTCATTGTCATGGGACTCTATGCCGTGCTCTGGGGCAAGGGACGCGAGGCCGCGGCGGAGGCAGCCAAGGTCAGCGTCAGCGACCACCCCGACACCACCAGGGACAGGGAGGAGGAGGACGACAAGCAGCTTGTCAGGGTGGTCGTAGTGCCCCCCGCAGCAAATTAAACTCTGTCTGATCGGCCGGCATGACAGCGCTTGTGTTGTTGTTGCACCCCTTTATATGCACGGGTGAAGAAATATAAATACTACTAAGTATATATATACGATGATACTTCCTCCATTCATTGTTAAGTAAGCAAAGAACACGACAAAGTCACAAAAGGATGTAGACTATAGCCCTCATTGTTCATGTGACAGATAAACAATATCGACGCACGCATGAGCATAGTTACAGTTTTTATCTTGAAGGAATTGAACTCTTTTCATCTTAACCTCGTTCTCTTCTCCTCCCTCATCCGCTCTATCAATTTGTTAGCCCAAATCAACTCTATACATATTTGGTACTTCCTCTAAACTCGTAATAAAGCACAGATTATTGTTGCATATATGTGTATTTCAAAATGTTCTACTACTTCAAAGCACCCTTCTTCTTTTTCTGTGATTGACAGCATGAGATCTGAACCACACCGTGCTTTGTAAATTTGGAGATAATTGCCAAAGGCATGGAAGCTTGATTGAACCTATATGTTAGCGTGTATTATATGTTTAGGACCCATTGTCATGTTTAGGGCTCAATTACAGTCTAGTGCTCGCAGAATAATATTTGCGAGCTAGTTTTAGCCTTTGGTGTCGTTCTTGTAATACAACCACACCACAGGCCTTTTTTTAGAGAAAAGGTTACCCCAGCTTTATTGAAAAAGCTTAATGTAGCATCAAGTTCATATGACAGAACGCTAAAGCGCCTAAACATCAGCCATTATGCCCTGACCAATGAACCTAGCTCTATCAGTTTGAGCTTCTTGATTATTACAGCTTAAGCTTTCTATGTCACTCATCCTGACACTTGCTGAAGAATGCGCACCCGATTGATCCCACTGTGACAGTGACACTGTTGAGGTCGCTTGCAGGTATCCTCCAGCTTGACGATCCACTCCTCCAACCGAATTCTCTCATCCTCCTTGTACAGAGAAATCCATCCCTTCAGCATTCTTGTCAATCTTGTCAGCACCATCTCCAAACCCATCCATACCGAGCCCTGAAAACAAATATCATTATGCAATTTCCATAAGTTCCAAAGCACAGCCGAAGCTACAGCATTAGTCAATAAATGTTTCTTATTAGATAACCACAACTTTGCAATAGATTCATAGTCTCTACCCAAATCAAAACCAATCAAATCAGAGATAATTCTCCAAGTCCAAGAGGCTACACAAAGAATCAAAGAACAGATGATTTACAGTCTCCATTTCAGCACAAAACAGACAACTTTTATCCGGGACCTCTCTTTCTCTTTTTGTAGATTATCTCTTGTTAATAACCTGTTATGAGAAAGAAGCCAGAGAAAGAATTGCACTCTAGATGGAATTTTCAGTTTCCAAACTGAGTGAACATAGATTGGGGTGACCCCTCTACAGTTTATGACTGCATACAAGGATTGTACAGAATATGTTCCTTTAGAACTATAAGACCAGATAACCTGATCATCATTTGTATTCAGCTCACAGATTTCCATAAGAGCACACAATTCAAACCACATGTTCATCAGAGTCTCAGAGACATTTCTTCTGAAAGAGAGCTTAAGCTCATTACCATCCCACACTTGATGAATTGTTTTCCCATGTTGCTCATTAATCACATAAAGAGGCCAAAAGATGATAGCTAAGTTAGTATTTCCTATCCACTGGTCCTCCTAGAACCTTATCCTCTTTCCATTACCCACTTGCCATCTAACTCCCATAAGAGCAGCTTTGGCAGCCCACAAGACACCTTTCCAGAAAGGTGAAGTCCCCAAATCAGAGCAGCAAAACAGATTTGGTTCAACTCTATACTTAGAATCTACAATCTTGACCCAAACAGCTTCCTTATGTAAATGATATCTAAAGATCCGGAAGATAGAAGGGCTAAGTTCAAACTTCTTAGGTCGGGTATCCCCAATCCACCCATTTCTTTTTTACGGGCTACTAGCGCGGCTAGCTAAGTGGTACCTTTGCTTATCTTCTCAGTTATCCCATAGAAAATGTCCCATGTGGGAATTGATCATGTCAATAGCCCACTTTGGGAACTTTATGATTGACAATAAGTAAATTGGAATACTAGCTAGACATGCTTTCAAAAGCACTAGTCTCCCAGCATAGGACAAAAGTCTACCTTTCTAGCTAGCTATCCTCTTAATAATTTTGTCAATAACTGGCTGCAAGTCTTCCTTCCTAAGTTTTCTAAAATGTAGTGGTACCCCAAGGTACTTAATAGGAAAGTCACTTCTCTTGCAACAAAAAAGCTTGGCAAAGTTATTAGATTGATCCTCATCTAGGCCAATAGTTAAAAGGTCACTCTTATCATAATTGATTTTCTTCCTGACATTTGTTCAAAGCACACTAATAACCATTTAAAGTTACTAGCTTTCTCTAAGTTATTTTCTAGAAACAACAGGGTATCATCTCGCATACTACAGTGATAATCCCTCCATTATAAACTTGAGGAAGAAGCCTAGAGATCAATCCCCGATTGGTCGCTATCATCATCATTTTAGAAAACACATGTGCTACAAGGTTAAAAAGCAAAGGGGAGAGAGTGTCCCTTGCCTTAGACCTTTTCCTGGCTTAAAGTAACCACTATTTTCATCATTTATTCTAACACATATAGAACCTCCTCTAACCACTTGTTTGATCCAACCTCTCCATTTAGGGCTAAAGCCCCTGGATTCTAACATTTCCTCCAGGAAAGACCAACTCACTCTGTCGTAGGCTTTCTCATAATCTAATTTTACGATCACACCCTCCTGTTTTGTGCTGCTAACCTCATGGATAATTTCATGGGCAGCCACCACACTCTTCAAAATAAACCTCCCTTTAATAAAAGGCAGTCTGGTTTGAAGAGACTAGTCTATCAGCTATCCTAATCAGCCTATTATTAAGGATCTTTGAAAAGATCTTGAAACTACAATTAATTAGGCTTATAGGCCTGAATTTTTTGAGCAGCTTAGCATCTGGTTCCTTAGGGATCAAAGTAAGCATTGCATAGTTCAACCTGTCCGAGTTTAAAGATCCATCATGGAAGGCTCTAATGAGCTTCATGAAGTCTTCTTTAATCGATCCCAAAATGGTGATAAAACATGAAAGAAAACCCATCTCGGTCCAGGAGCTCCTTGAGCATAAGAGCTGCAAACAGCTTCTTTGACCTCTTTTTCAGTAAATTGAGATTCCAAAAGCTCATTCTCTGAACTAGTTACCTTCTCCTCTTCCTTCCAAAAATCCTGATCTAGTTTGACACCACTCTCCTCTTTTGCTCCAAAAAGATTTTTGTAGAAGTCTGTGGCATGCTCAAGCATTGCTTTATTATCCTCCACCTAACCTCCAGGTGTTTCTAAACCTGCAATTCTTTTCTTCCTGCTCCTTTGGTTGGCTAAGGCCTAAAAGTAAGCAGTATTTCTATCTCCTTCTTTTACCAATCTCTCTCTGGATCTTTGCCTAGCTTTAACTTCTTCTATCCTCCAAATACTCTCTACCACAGGCCTTTTTGTCCAATAACATATTTATAAATATAAGCCCCACCGTGGGGTATAAAAAAACACCTCCTCTTTTGACTCGGTTATCTTCTTTTTTGATCACAAGATCACAGATACCAATAAATTCTTTAGCTACAATTCCCATGATCATACCCTTTTAATCTGTAACCATGATTGGAATAGTATGCCAGTTGTAAAACATGTAAGCTAAAATAATAGGTGATAATATAAAAGGTATTGCAAAGAAAATAATCTTGCTCGTATACTAGACTCCCTAGTTAGTCAGCAGCATACTCCATGGCAAAAGCCATAAGCAAGTCGAAGTGTTCCTTGCTTGCTCCCAAGACCATTGATTCCTGATGCTACACATACTGTAAGCATGTAGCAAACAACAATAAAAACAAAAATGCAATAAAAATAAAACACACCTGTTTTTTGAACAAATACCAGAAGCTAATCATCTCATCAAATAGGGGAAGAGCACGAGTGTACTGGTTCGACCCACTATAAACTAGAAGTAAAGAACTGTAGACATCCATGATGCTCAAAATGAGCTAGCTGCCATAATCAACCGCTCAACGACATCCCTACGGCCCCGGGTTGTCTCCGGTATCAACCGTGGCTAGCGGCGGCCTGCACATCCATGTGACCGACTTCTACCCTCGTGGATCCAGATTCCGAGGCTCGACGGGAGATATGTGGCCACGGTCTCCATCAAGGACACCACGGCTTGGTACTTCTTGACCCAAATTTGCTCCCGGACCCACGGGACACGCAAGATAATGCCAGCCGTCGGTGACGGGTGGTGGCAAAGGCGAGACCGGGGCCAAAGATATTGTTGACGCTATCGGGCGCCCGTCCCATCGGTTCATGGGCGCGAGAGGTCCGCCTTGGGTGGCTGATGTTGGAATTCTATCTCGCACCCGAAGATGACGCCGATGATGGCCTCGGGCCGGAGGATCGATAGTGTCGTGTTAGAAAAGTTATACCGAGCAAGAATTGGGACCGCAACTAGGTGACGGACCACGAGGCCGGGGAGAGTCACTCCCTTGAAGCGGTGGCGCACGCGCGCCGTGGCGGCCAAGAATCTAGTGGCGGCAAAAAAGCGCATCAAGTCGCACATCAAGAACTCCGGCGACGGATTCGGCCATCAAGAACCCAAACCCAAAAGGAGGCAACGACGCCAAACCCAACGAGAAGGCGGCGGATTCGCTCATCAAGAACCCGAACCCGAGGGAGGCAACAGCGCCGACCCGGACCAGCATGAAGGCGGCAGATTCGCTCATCAAGAACCCAACCCGGAGGGAGGCAACGGCGCCGCACCAAGCAAGAAGGTGGCGGATTCGCTCATCAAGAAACCGAACCCGGAGGGAGGCAAAGGCGTCGGACCCAACAAGAAGGCGGCGGCTTCCCACAAGATCCCTAACCCGAGGAAGACAACAGCTGTGGGCCCAACATGAAGGCAAATAGCAAAGAAGTTGGCGTCGCTAGCGCAGCCTACACCGTCTAGGGGTGCGGCTACCATATCGGGCGCTCAAGTGACCGCTCAGCGCCCACACCGGTTTAGCCAAGCCGAATTTAGAGCTTTGGTTTGCCTTCATGAGAGTAGGGCTTGCAATCGTTCTTCGAAGGGCTTTATACATTTGCAATCTTTTTTTTTTTAGGGATTCTTGATCGGGGTTGTTGGTCGGAGGTTCCATACATCGCACAAAGGCCAACACCGATAAACTATAGCATTGACCGTCGCTTGTTGCCATGGAACCGTCGATCAATTTCCTCGGGGGCAATGGCAAGCCTCGCATTCTTTTACGTTGCCGCTCTAAGCGATGAGATATTTCGACGTTGATACGCCCATTCTTATGAGGAGAGTTTTCCGGTTTGTTTGTTGTGCTTTTGCTTTGAGTCGTCTTTGAGAACACCAACGGAATTGCTATATAGGATGACAAATAAAACCGAGAGAGTCGACACTTGTTCGAAAAGCAATCATTGTTAAAAAGTACTGTTACAAACCCGAGCTTTGTTTTTCATTCCCATTGTCCGTCGTTTTGAAACCTATTGTTGTAGCATTTTGCATCTTGCCACATCACTTCGAGAAAGAAGTTTTGATGCGATGCATCCTTACAAACGATGCAAGGACCGTCTCAAGTCCGAGCCTAACTTTCTTCCCCGTACATACTATTATTGCTAGGTTTCGAAACTTTCATTCATTTCTTCTTATGCTTTAGGAAGATGTATGACCATAGGGCATAGAAGAGGGTTGCGAGATATTGTTCGTGTTCACCCACATCCATAAGATGCGCTTGTGTGCCCATAAGTAACCTAGGTATTAGATTTGGAGGTCAAAGAGTAATAGGAATGGATACTTTCTTCGATTGATTAGGTACATGTATATACAACATCCGCACACATGTAGCCACACACACGACACACACATGCAACCACACGATTGCTTAGTCTAACACATGCAACCACACGCTAACACTCCCCACGGTCTTAACGGGAGCACCGCAAACATTAAGGCTGGACCTAAACTCCGTGAACACGGACATCGACAAACCTTTGGTAAAGACGCGCCGGCGTCTTGACGTAGTAGGAACATGCGGGACGCGACCTCACCAAGGGCGACTCGCTCTCCCGACGGTGTAGATCAATCTCGACATGCTTTGTTCGCCGATCTTTGAACGGGTTCTTGGAGAGGTAGACCGCGACATTATCACAATAGACCACGGTGGCGGGCGAAGAGGATGATGGAGCTCTGCGCAGAAGTTGGCGCAACCAACGTGCCGGCAACACCATTCGCCACGGCTCTATACTCCGCCTCTGCATTGGACCTTGACACAGAGGGCTGACGCTTGGATGACCAGGAGATGAGATTGTCCCCGAGGAACACGGCATAACCAGAGGTGGACTTGCGCGTGTCAGGACATCCCGCCTAATCAGCATCCGTGTAGACAATAAGATCACCCGATGAGGTCCGGTGAAGGTGAAGACCGAGGTCCAAAGTACCCTCGAAGATAGCGAAGAATCCGCTTCATAGCACCAAAATGAGGCTCTCGAGGATCATGCATATACAAGCGCACCTGGCCCGAACAGCGAGGCGATATCCGGACGGGTGAAGGTGAGGTATCGTAAGGCGCCGGCGATGCTTTGCGGTAGGAGGTGGGGTCGGCCACGGCAACACCATCGTGACGACTTGGCTTGAGTATCCGGAGGAGTACCGCAAGGCTTACAGCTTGAGCATACCAAAGACGGTCCGTATATCCAAAGATATACCGACGCCGTGAGAGGAACAGACTATCATGTTGGCGCTGAACACTGACTCCAAGAAAATGATGAAGAGGTCCCATATCCGTCATAGAGAATTCCCGGCGGAGAGCAGCAATGATCCGCTGAAGAAGACTCAAAGAGGAGGCCGTCATGACGATGTCATCAACATAAAGAAGCAAGATAGCCATATCGGAGCCATGACGATATGTGAAAACTGAAGTATCGACTTTGCCTCAACAAAACCAAGAGAGATGAGGTAAGAGGCAAACCGATGGTGCCAGCGCTGGGAGCTTGCTTCAATCCATACAGGATTTGTTCGGATGGCGCACAAGGTCGTCTAGAGGTGTCGGCAAAACCCCGGTTGGTCGTGAACAGAGACGTCTCATTCAAGGTGCCATGGAGAAATGCATTCTTCACATCTAGCCGGTGAATAGGCCATGAATGAGAGAGTGCCGAGTGAGAACGGCCCGAATCGTTGTCGGCTTGACCACGGGATCTGAAAGTTTCATCATAGTCAATGCCCGGACGCTGTGTGAAACCACGAAGTACCCATCGAGCCTTATAACGGTCAAGAGAGCCGTCTGCCTTGAACTTGTGACGAAAAATCCACTTGCCTGTAACAAGGTTGACACCGGGAGGCCGAGGAACCAGTGACCAAGTGTCATTTGCTTGCAGGGCATCAAACTCCTCCTGCATAGCCGCGCGCCATGCCGGATCCGCAAGTGCAGAGCGAACCGAAGATGGCACTGGAGATAGTGTACCCGCCTGAAGATTCAGGCGATCAACAGGTTGTCGTATGCCGTCCTTGCCACGTGTGCGCATGCCATGCGCATTGGTGACAGGAGTAATCGCCTGGGGCACAAAGAGAGGTGGTGCGGCCGGGGACGGCCCGGCGCCGGGCAACAACCCTGGGGCGGGGCGTCCGCAGGGCAGCAGTGCGGCCCGGCCCGGTAGAGGGCGCTGTTAGGGGCAGCCGTGGCCGGGCGCTGGAGAGGACGGGCGCTGCCGAGGCACCAGCCGGGCGGGAGAGGACGCGCCCGGCTCGCCTCCGCGTCGGGATTTTTTTCTCTTTTGTTTTCTAGATATGGTCTTTTGAGAGTATATTAATCTCAGTTCATTAGTTGAGTAGGGGTCAAGTAATCCATTATATATAAACAACACATAACAATATGCATTTAAATGTCATGGTTAACTTGATCTATTTAACACTTTAGCCCCTCTCCTCATCAGATACACACAACCAAGCTTGGATGCTGCATATTGCGTGATGTTATTTAAACTGAACTTAGTATCTGTTGATATTACTCCTACATAAATGTCTTTTTTCAATAAATCTATTGCATTATGATGTGGTTTCTCCTCTTTCTTTTATCAAAGAGGGAGGGAGAGAGAGAGAGAGAGAATTGTAGATTCTTGCACAAATTGTAGTTATTCGGTCATAATTGACAAGGAATAAGGGCAATGTTTTGGACTTCTTAGTTCAAATGGTGCTGGAAAAACCTCTCTTTAGCATGTTAATGCTATGCTTAGTATCTACAGTTAATGCTATGCTTAGTATCTACAGTAGTATTTTAACCTCTTGGTGCTTGGAAGGAAAATGGAATTGAAATATCCTTTTTTTTTACAAGAAATGTTGAACAATTTTAAGAGTGCAGCCGTACATTTGCACTATTTGTTTGTTTGTTTTTGTGTGCAGAGGTTTATTTTTAGCTTTCGTCCATGTGCAAATAGGATTGGTTTTTGATTGCTACCTCAGATTACCAAATTTTCTTAACCTGGTCGTAGCTGAGTGTATTTACGAAACTTACATGTGGCATGACTTATATTGATGGAATGTACATATAAATGGACATGAGCGAGATTTATACAAGAATAGGTGTTTGTCCAGAGTTGAGTAATTGTAGTTCTTCACACACTATTTTCCTTTTTTAAAAGAAGAAAAGTGAGAGAAAATCCTTTACAAGATTAGGATTTATATATATTTTTTTACTTGTGATTCCTACTATTTTTATATTCTCCATGCAGCTTACTGTGGGAAACACGGCCGAGAGCATTTGATGTCAGCATCAGCATTAGGTAGTAGCTAGTACTGCCTGGGTACAGAGTATTCTGCTATTTTGTTTTCACATTGTTTCCATGAGTCTGATACACTTCCATTTCCAAGGGTCAGATATATTTCATTTTCCAAGCTATCACAGGAACACCTATCACACTATCAACCTGATATGGGATATCAATCAATAAATTAAAATAACTGAATACGCCATGAGTCAAGGACGGAGCTTCCAGTGTTATGATCACTTGGAACAATAACTCAAGATTGAATTGTTGTTAAAAAAATTAAAAAAAGCTCAAGGTTGAATTATTGCTTCTTGAAGGTGACAAGCTAAGTACTATAATTGCCTCATCACCATCACTACCCACGCGACAATTTCAACTACAACCACCGGCATCACACTACATCTCTTGGAACACAAAAATTTCACATGGACTATTTAATTCAATTTGTAGAAATAAATTTTGCCTCACACGAAAAAGACAAAGAAATCCCATGTTCTAAACCTGTCAATGGTCTACAACTACACCACGGCCTCCCCCGTGCGGCGACCAGCCCACACCCTACAGGCCTAGGAGACGTAACAATAAGGAAAACAATGGCAACGCCAGACATCCTTCCATTATTACATGCAAGTAAAGACTGATGAGCCCAGCAAGAAGCCAAACGGTAAATGTATGGTCTTTGCTTATTCATAATTTAACAAGAAAGGAGTACAAGTCTAGGGGAAAGCATAAGGAAATCACAGCTAGTGACATTGTTCTCGATTCACACACAATATCAAGCGTTTCAACTTATTAAAATCACGCTCAATCCAAGACGCCCAGATAAATAGTTGCTTGCAATTTACTGCCTCAAGCTTTGCAAAATATACTGTGCATACAGATCCCTGCGATCAGATCAATAAGTATGTGTTACTGAGAGTCAAGCTAAAGGATGCACCACAAAGGAGAGGGGAAATTAACTAAAGGATGCACTTTTGCATTGGATTAGCAAAGGTTCAGTGTCAAGCTGAGCTTACATGGAGTACTGAATGGACTCTCGAGCTGTGGTCGCAGGCAAGAATGCATCGACAGCAACCTCTTTGTTCTCATTTTTCTTGTCTAGAAGATGTCGCTAAGGAAGCTTATACCTGGGGATAAGATTGTCCCAAATATACTAGGACATGTGTAGTAAGACAACAGTAGATGAATTAAGCAGGATACAGTCTTCAAAGAAGCGCTTGATCTCTTGCAGGCGGTGAGGAGAAAGTTCGCTGATGTCATTGTAATGGCGGTATTCAGGATCATCAGCACAGACTGCTATTATCTTGTCATCTTTTTCACCCTGACAACACCCAACAGATACCCATAGTTAGAAACAACGTAGAAGCAAGGTTGTTCTTTCCCTCTACCTCGATAGTGTTTAATGTGAAATACCTGGTCAATCATGGGCATAAGGCCAATTGCTCTTGCTCGGAGGAATGAGCCAGGAATAACAGGCTCCTGCAGGAGATAAATCATCACAAGGTCATGACACTGTTTGTACGATATCACAAAATTTGTTAACAAATAACTTCCGCTGACTAACTAAAGAGAAGCTGGTCAGTCTGAGAATGTGATTGCCAGAAAACTAATATTAGCTATCCTTGAACAGAAACAAGGACCTTGTCATCTAAAGAATGAATACATTCTTCACAAATACCCTACATGACACAGACAAGTGGAAAAAAAGAAGACTAACTAACCTGCATTAGGACCAACACATCAATTGGGTCATTATCTTCACAAAGAGTCCTCGAACGAAACCATAATTATGAGGGTATACAACCGATGAGTACAGGACTCGATCAACCTGCCATATTGTAGCACATGTCAGAAAGAAAGAAAAACAAATTAAACTTTTACATTTCATCAGTGCAGGACTCGATCATCCTGACAAATTATGTAACAGAGACAGGAGTAACCAAAGTAACATTATGATAGTCGATTTTCATATTCCATACTGTTATTGACATAGAGTGATGATCAAGATATAAGAAACATGAGAACAGAACATATACCTTAATCAGTCCAGTTTTCTTGTCAAGCTCATATTTAACTTTGCTTCCCTTTGTGATCTCAACAACCTGCATAAAAAGATTTATACGGTGAAGTCACTGTCTGGAGCAAACTAGAGTTGTTAAACATTATAATAAAAATTGCACTTATTTTTCCCTCGACAAGCAAATCATTGTCAACAGACTCGTGTACCATTATGTTGTAGCCTTGTAGGTGCATCAAATATTTAGCAATGCAAATATATGTAACCAAACAATTAAATAGTTGAGTTGCACAATTGAAATTAAAGGAACATCCTGTCCTTTTCAAAGGATATAGAATCGATTTTGGCTCGTCAACCAAGAAAGAACAAACAGATTGCTTGGCTAACCATGAGCCTAGCTATTTATAGTGATTTTACTAGAATCACATCCCTAGCTGCAATCTGAAAAGGGGTAAAAAAATTAATAGAAAGTTGCCAGTCCTATGTCAACTCAACAAATAAAATACCTGGAACAAAAACAATCCTGACAAGCTGTCAGCTACAGTCTTGTACACCATTAGGGCTGAGAGAGTAAGATAGGTTTATATTTGGGCAGTTGATAGATCTACCCATCCTGCTCTCTAATCAACTATCATGGATCAGTTAATCATGGAGTCTTTTTGTGCATCATGGTACTCATTTTGGTAGGTAGATTTTCTTTCTGTATTTCATAATACTTTTACCACATACTAGAGGGTGGATGATTCGTTGAACTGATGCAAATCAGGAAAACACCTGTTCCTACAATGGTGGTTTTTCCTGTTTCAAGTTCCAAATTAAAACCCTGGCGACCTTTTATGCCAAGTGAATTAACTGTGATAATCATTCAGAACTAGTGGCAGAAGTTCTGTTGGTTGAACAACCTTTCACATGACAGAAAATAATTATACAATTTTATAGATAATAACAGGAAATGAGTCAAACAAACCTTGTATTTGACAAAGTTAATTATACTAATCATTCAACACTAACAGCGAGATCATGAGATCTAACCCACCTTTTAGGTAATAGAATTGATAGTACTAAGTAGTAACTGGTCAACATTTGAGAAAGAAATCGTTAGTCAAACTTGCCCTTCACATGACAGCACTGATTTACTAACCATTTAACACTAATGCCAAATCATGCGTAGAACCTGCTTTCTATATGGCTGGTTTAATTACACTATATGTTCAACATTAACAACGCAATCGCAATTTTAAACTACCTTTTAAGTGCTCACTGTTCAGCAGTAACGGAATTAATTATATTCATGAGTGGAACCTGCCCTTTTTACACAGCAAAAAGTAACACTTCAACAATAACAGCACAAT
This sequence comes from Hyparrhenia diplandra, assembly GCA_015847255.1. Classification (NCBI taxonomy): domain Eukaryota; kingdom Viridiplantae; phylum Streptophyta; class Magnoliopsida; order Poales; family Poaceae; genus Hyparrhenia; species Hyparrhenia diplandra. The sequence goes on along the minus strand of JADLZK010011384.1, from coordinate 458,309 downwards.
CATGAATCGCCTTCTGCTAGCTGAGTGAAAAATCGTTTGGTGACTGCTTTGGTAAAGTCGGTTTGAATAAATGAGAAATACTGATGCACCCAAAGTGTTGTTCCCAACAACTTCAGTCTGATTGAGATACCATACCAAGATACCAGGAGTGGGACTTAAGTGGTCAGAAAACACTACAGAATCACCATTACAACTCCATGAAACCCCTCACATTCCCTCAAAGGTTCCAGGGAACCTAATTCCCCACAGCAGCAAACATATAACATGTCAAACAGTTCAAAGGTAACGATGGTACTTACAACATTGAATACAGCAGGAGCACCAGGACCTGTGTAACCAAATCAATCAGTGTATGCTTATTTGACAAAGGAGTTAGAAGAGCAAGAAAGGATAGTTGTGCCACGCACCGATCTCAAGATCATGCCACGGATGAGCAGCTACGGACCTCCTGGACAGAGAAGATAGGATCCTTTCATTGAGCTTTGGGGCCCTCTTTCGGCTGCTCAGAAGAAGCAGCAGTCTTATCCTCTTCACTCATCCTCCTGTGGATAGAAAAGAACCAGAACAGTCAACATTATTGGTATTAGTTTTTGTTCACTGAGAGACATATTTTTCCACTGATGTAACATGAGAATCGATCAACCCCACGAACCCCAACAAAGCTAGTAGAACTGGTCCTAGAATTCCCACCACCAGACAACAAGTGGGAGGCTAGATGCAACAAGGATACGGAGGGAGGCAGAAGACTTCGCAATCATCTCAGGCGACCAATCCCAACCGTCCACCTGCGATCCAACGGCCTCGTTCCTTCCCTTCATCCTCCGGTGCGGCGGTCGCTCTCTTGAGCCTCCCGAGTCCCGACAGAAACCACGATTCCAGCCAATCACTATACAGCCCCCGCCCCGCCATCCAGCAGTTGTCGCCGGCGGCGAGTGCTGCCACCGGTCCGGGTCCGGGTCCCAGCTCCGCCCCTGCCGGCACGTCAACCGCTCCGATCAAGCTTCCCGGCTCCGACGGGGTACCCGGGCCGTCTCCCACAGCCTGCGGCGGCACCCCCGCCAGTCCGCCCTTGCCTCCCTCCCGCCCGCCCCCGATCTAAGATCGGCGACCATGGATCTTACCGGAAGAAATCCCCTTCCTCCCTAGCAGCGATGGGATGGCGCAGTCGCCAGAAAGTTGGATGGGATCGGATCCTCACCTGCGAGTGGAGACGGCGATCGGCAGCGGAGGCGAATGTGGAAGGCCAAGGAAGGGAAGCGATCGGTGGCTTTGCTCGATTCTCTCCTCACCGGCCTCTCTTCGCTTTTCGATTCTAACTAATAATAACCCCGTCCTTTTTCTCTTTTTCACTTATAACCCCGTCTGTTCATTCTGTTTTCTGGTATGGTCCGTGTGTTGGTGATTTCAGTCACAAATACGTCCCTAGTTTGATTAGGCTTAAGTGCTTAACCTAATGCAGGGGCCGATTTGGAGATAAACGGGGAATATCACAAGAAGATGAGTGTTAGGATTCAGAGCAGCAATTTGCACTTGGTAAAATTTACAAGTCTCCAAGATGTTTGCAAGTAAAATCAAAATTCATCTCCAACGGTTTAGCAATTTGCACTTGTTAAATCCCAAATTGTGGACCCACACTTAACTACCCGTGATTTTTTTTTTTTCCTGCCGCAATGCAAGCTTTATGAAAAAAAAAAACATCCGTGTGTTTTTTTACCAGAGTATTGGTGACGACAGCAATTGCTGACGTTTCCCGAATGCTGAATATTCAAAAGAAAGAGCTCCGAATAAATATTCAGAACAAAACGTTTAGAATCTGAGCAAGGAGTTGTTTCGACTTAACTTTTATTACTCGTAGCTGTGAGTTGCTTCATGTCAAACCCTGAATGCACGCTTCAGAAAGCTGAGGTCAAGTCTTCTAGATACTCTTGCCGTCAGCGAAAAATTGGGGCTAAACATGTACTCAGTGTATTACACTATTATTCCCTACTGTGCCTTAACCATGCACCAAGCAGACATAAGATTTAATTTCATACAAGAATTCAAGAGCTCAAGAAAGAATTTAATCCAGACTAATAATCAAGACAGAATCCAATCCAGTTCAATGCAAGAAATTCTACTTATTTGTCTACTCTTTTTTTTTGGTTGTTGCTCAATTATTAGTTAACTCAGTTTCTAAATCACGTTAACCCAAAATTAAGCACCAAAATTGAATGCAAAAATTCAAGAACTAAACAAGTTCTCGTTGAATCTTTACCTACGAAGAAAGAATCCAGACTAAGTTAACCATGTTCTAACTAACCGAATCTTTTCAGACGCCGACTACTTAACAAGAAAAGAATTCGATCCAGACTAACTAAATTTATTCTGACTAACCAAATCTTTTCAGACGGACATTCCAAAATTGAACGAACCAAGCGCATGCCGGATCAACATTCATCGGGCATGGCCACCGGTGGCGGGGCGCGATGGTCACGACCGCTGCGGCGCCCGGCGCGCCGCACTGCGGACACTGTAGGCCGGGCGCCCGCGGCGACCTTCCCACCACGGGAGCAGGCTTCTACGGACGGAAGGTCCAACTCCGCCTCCGTGTTCTGCATGTTCGGCGCCGCCCCGGCCGGGTCCTCGGGCGTCGCCGCCTCGATTTCTTGGCCGCTGCCCGGTTCTTGGGCGCCGCGTTCTTGGACACCGCCCTCGCCCGGGTTCTGGGGCGTCGCCGCCTCGGATTCTTGGTCGCTTCCCGGTTCTTGTACACCATGTTCATGCGCGCCGCCTCCGCCGGGATTCGGGGCGTCGCCGCCTCCGGGTTCTTGGGCGCCGCCCCACCGTTCTAGCGCCGCCCGCCTCGGATCTTGGCCACCGCCGGGTTCTTGGGCCGCCGCCACCCACGCGCGTGGGTCTCCGCCCATTTTGTTCGCGCCGCCCTCGGTGCTCGATACAACTTCTCCGGCGTGTACATGTCAATCGGACCGTCTTCGTCGGCTAACCAGATTTCCATGAGGATCCATCCAAGACGCACATCAGCATCGACCAACAAAAGGGGTCAAGAAGTACCAAACGTGGTCTCCATTTTGGAAGACCGTCGCTGGGTAGCACTCTGCAAGAACGTCAGCGATGTTGAGTAGAAATCGACGCTATGCACGTAGGCTCCGGTCGGCGCGATCGCGTGGTGGTGCACTCGAAGTCACCCAAGGGCGGAAGATGTTCTTTACCGTGGCTGATCTCGGCAAGCTGGGCGAACAACGTTACAGCCAGCGGCGTCATCACCGCCATGGAGGTGGGTAGGCTCAGAGTTGGGGCGGGTGATTGCAAATTGTGTTGGCACGGTGCGGGCGACACGAATGCGCTCAAACAGATGGAATTGCGAAGAAAAATGAACCAATTAATTAAAAGTTGGTGTGATCGGAATTCCTATCTATTCATTTGGATTAGATGTCAACGACGATTTTATTGGGCCACACATTTATTTTTATTATTAATTAAATGCATATATATGTTGCTCGCACAAAGACTTTCGACTAGCTAACCATACAACTAGGAGGCCATGAGAGGGTTGCTTAGAAAAAATTAAAAAAAAACTTGATTGTTTATTTAGTACTATGATTTTTAATTTGTGGATGGAATATGACTATACTACGCATTCTTACGAGTTTAAAGAAAATGCCAAATATTTATAGTGTTGATTTGGGATAATAAATTGACACATCAAATGAGGAGGAGAAGAGAACCTAGCCCTAAAGATTCTCTACTTTCCCACCTCCTCCTCTTCCCCTTTTATAGGGAAGGTGGGAAAGAAGGTCTTCTTTTTTTGCCCCAAAGGGGGGGGGCTTGTATTTAAAAATACACCATTAAAGGTTAAAAAAAACTTGGAATAAACTGCATGGATGTCATACGGTCACTGATATAGAAGCAAGACCACCAAGTGACCAAGGGCTAAGGTTGTGGCTGGAGGAAGCTCAACAATGAATCCACCATCAAGCTTTCAAAAACTTTGTCTCGATGTACCAAATTTCGTATGTTGAATTGCTACAATTATTTTTGTCCCATAGGATTAGGGGTTTGTTTATCTGGTCACATGTTTCCCTTTTGTGATTGTGTGTTTCACATGTTGAAGTATTTTGGTTGATATGATCATTGTGTCCTTGGTGACTGCAACAAACATTACTACAATATATACATGTCCCACACATACATTTAGGTCAAAAGTACTATGAAAATCGAAAATTTCACAAGTGGTCAAATTGTCCACAAGGGTAAATGCTACTCCCGAGGTGGGCACAATGTGTAAATGCAGGCTCGAGGCGACCACGGTTCAATGCTCGCTTGTATAAATCAATTTTTAAAAAATGCTCCAATCGGAGCCAGCTCCACCTTCTAGAGTCGTTGCCGGTGTTAATTCATCCAAGTCTATGACGGTTGGCCATGCACCACCATCTGTAGGCTCACCGGCCGCCCCCGATCGGCTCCCGGATCTAGAAAGGGGAGAGAGGAAATAGTGAGGTATGACGATAGGAAGGCACCACTGTGGTCATAGCCATCTCCACCGGATCTGTCAAATTGTTTGATCGAATCAGGCTCATGCCGACTGGTTTAAATTGTGCGCGGACGCCGTCACCGGATCTATCAAATTCTTTGATCGAATCAGGCCCATGCCGACTGGTTTTAATTGTGTGCGGACGCCGCCTCCTCGCCTCCACGTTAGAGAGGGAGGCACTACTGTGGTCCTAGTCGCCTCCACACCCCGGAGAGGGAGACATAGGCGCGCCCTACATAATTCCATTCCATTTTTGTATATTAATGTTTTTTTTTGCGAAACATATTAATGTTTGTTATAGGTGTGGTATTTGTAATTTTCGTTTATTATTAGCTACTACGTTCAGCAGGCTAGTGTAGGAGCGTACCTACTGTAGAAAACAAACGGTGAAAGTGGTAGAAGAGGCAGGCACTGTGCACGTGCATAGGATGCGTCGTAGCCGCAGTGTAGGAGTATTGGTGTGAAGAGAAGACAGAAGAGGTGGGCGTGGCGTCGTCTGACCCGGAGACAAGGCATGCCTGGCACGAAAGAGATGCTTCGCCCACGTGGCTCCAGTCGTTTTCTGTTATTTACCATTTTACATCTACTGCTCTGCTGGTGGTCCTCTTCTATCTCTGGTGGCCTGGCCGGCTACACTTTTGCTTGCTTTGTTCAAGGATCGAGTCCCCTACTGCTGTAGAGTATCTGCAATTCAGCATATGCCATAGGATGTTGATCTGGGGAGGATTAAGATTGATGGGCAGCATGCAAGTTAATCACATACTACTAAGATATTGCAACGACATTTAATCAAATAATAATATCGTCGCCATTGTCGTTCAGATCACTCCACTCATCACCATCCCATGAATCCATGAGCATGAGCTACCTTCCAGTGTCCAGAAGGCGATGAGATGAGCTGGTGCGTGCTGACAAAAGCCCAAAACTAACCTCTCGGCCCCTCCTCACTCCCCACTTCTACTTCCACCCGACTCCCCTCCGACGGCACCAGCCTGCATTGTCCACGCCCACACCGTCCACCCTGTTCCTCACTACGGCCATGGATCTGCACTACGGCGCCAGGGTCGGGGAGGCCATGGCGGTGGGCGAGGCGGCCTATCGCCAACGCAGGCGCCGGCACCGGGGGCACGCCGCATCCGCCTCCACCGGCGTCGGCGTGGTGGACGTGGTGACCCGCGAGTCGGCGGCGCAGGCGCTGGGCACGGTGGTGCAGCTGCACTTCGACAAGACGGTGGAGAAGAAGCGGTCCGCCGACGCGCAGAAGCAGGAGCTGTGGCGCCTCTTCCTCGCCTTCTTCCTCCTCCTGTCCCTCGTCCTGTCGGGCGTCGCGTCCTCCCCGCCGTCGCGCCTCCAGTGCCGACACCTCTGGGCGCCCGCGGGCCTGCTCTCGCTCGCGCACCTCGCCTTCTACGCCGCCGTCGCGCACCACCTCCGCTGCCTCAACGGCTTCCGCTACCAGAGGCGCTGCCACAAGCTCACGCTCGCGCTCGCCGCCGACAGGCTCAGGATGCTCAAGTCCGCGGCAGAGGTCGTCCCGGCGGCCGACGTCGAGGTGCCGTACCAGGAGCCGCCAGAGGCGTACCTCGCCAAGTTCAGGAGGAGCTGGGCCATCCACTTCGCGTTCCTCATCACCACATTCGCCTTCTCAGTCGCCGCCTCCGTCGCAATCCTATGCTTCTAGTACCTCTATCTATCTATCTATCTATCTGGTAGGGAGGAAGATCTAGATCGATCTATGTCTCTCGCCTCACAAGACATTTGAGAGTGAGATGACATTTCTGTTTCAGAGGACTGTTGAGATTACCTTGCATTCCATTATTTCTTTCCATTATTAGAGCATCTCCAGTGCTACCTCTCAATTTAGGCCCCCAAAATCTCATTTGCATGCTAGCCTAAAATTAGTAGGGGCTTAAAATTGTTTTCAACTCAATGCAATCCAAACCGCAGGACCCTATCCTCCCGGCGCTTCGCCCGCCGCGCCGCTCCGGCCCGCTGCTCTCGCCTTCGCCGGCGCGCTGCTCCAGCCTTCTTGAGAGACCCGAGGCCAAGATGTACAAGCCGGCGGCGGCGGTCGACCTCGGCCCGGGCAGTGGTGCTGGAGGGAGGAGGAACGGGAGCGGGGAGGCCGGGGCGAGGACGAGGCCAAGATCTGCTCGAGTGAGGAGGACGCCGCGTCCGCGAACAGCGCAGGCGGCAGCTCGACTCTGGCGGCCTGCTGGTGGTCGGCGGCGCCGCCGCAGGGCTCGGTTGGGCCTGCTCTGCCTCGGCGTCGCCAATCTCGTCTCCACACGGCGGCGACGCCATGGCGCCCGGCGGCCGTGGCTGCCACCGGCCACCACTACCGCGGCCGTCTCCGCGGTGGCGGCGCTGCTGGACTCCGCCGCCATCATCTCCTGGGACCTCCGCGACCGTGCCGTGGCGGCGCTGGCCGCGGTCGCGTTGTCGTCCTCGGACGCCGCAAAGGGCGGCGCTGGCAACGGAGGCCGGCGTCGTCGTACCCCACCTGTGCCGCGCGCTCGAGTCCGGCGTGTCGGCGGAGCACGCGTGCGCGGCGCTGCTTCCGCTGACGGCGACGTCGCGGGACGCGTGCGCGGCCGTGGCGGCGCGAGGAGGGATGTTGGCGCTCCTGGCGGCGTGCGCCGGCGGCGCAGGCGGTCGCGGCAGGGATGCTCCGGAACCTGGCCGCGTTCACGGACCTCCTCCCGCGTTCCGTGGAGACGAGGAGGCTTGTGCGGGTGCGGTGCCGGTGCTCCAGCAGCTGGTCTCGCTCGGCACGCCGCGCGCGGGGGAGCAGGCGCTCGGCTGTCTCCAGCGCCTCACGTCGGGGAGAGACAGTGACGACGACGACGCGCAGCGGCTCAAGGTCGAGGCGTTCCAGCTCGCCCGCTCCACACGGCGGCAGCGCCGCGACGGCCATGGCCTCTAGCTTGCCCCGCTCAGCAGCTCCCAAGCGTGGTGCGGCAGCGTCCATGGCACCCGGAGCCGCGACGGGGACGGAAGCGGACCGAACACCGAAGCCACGACGGGGACGGATTGGAAGGGAAAGGGGAAAAGTGGTGGGTCCCACTGAATAGGGGGCTTCCGGGAGTGGGGGCTTCAGATTATAATTTGGGGTGGCATGGAAAATAGGGGGTCATGTAGGGGCTCCACCTGGATTTTGTTTTTTCTACCCAGCCCCCAGAATTTAGAGTAGGGGCTCAAATAAGAACCCATTGGAGTTGCTCTTAGTGTGTACCAACCAGCACCTGCACCTGCACTAGCAGCTATGAAATGAAAGAGAGGTCAACTAAACTAGCCTAGGCCTTGTTAAGTCAAGATACTCCTCTCCTAATTGAGTGTGTGTCAGACTCTGAATCATGCTTTTGCTTGCCCCTGCTATCATGAGTCTCTTTTTTTCACTCAGGGTGTGTTTAGCACCCCAAATTTCTCCCAAATTCCACTATCTGCAAAGAAGATTTCCCATCACATCCGTCGTCGGCAACATGTATGGAGTACAAAAAATATAGGTAAAAAATTAAACTAATTATACAGAGTTTAGATGTATCATTCTAAATTCTTTTGAGCTTTTGGTAGGATAATATTTACCACTAACAAACGAAACGTCTTCTGATTAATACGATGTGACATACATGTCACATCCATCCAAAAATTTTTTGTGGAATTTTTGGTGCTAAACACACCCTCACTGTGTTGCATTGTGCACACCAAATTATCAGTCAATGTACAAGTTTCGAGGCCTCTCTCTTCTTCTTTTCCTGGGCAAGGCATTCCATCCAGAGTTCCAGTAGTGTAAATTTGTTTTGATTTCATTTCCTGCGATTGTAGTACGTGTTAGTACTACATACTGTAAGCACCAGTAGTACTTTGGACTAAAGCTGCAAGATCACCGGCTAGCCTCGCTTTATCCTGGCCAAATCATCAACCCTGCACCTAGAACATGGAATCATCACCATAGCCTCGACGTCAGAATCTCAGATGCAGCAGCAACAAGTTTCACATTTGCAGGAGCCTCACATGTTTCTCAGAAGTATTTCATTTATTCCACTTTTATGAATCAAATGAAGGAATCAAATGTTACATTTGACACTAGTGTACAAGTTAGTACAACAAACACTGGCTCCTATCAAGGGCCCCTATCCTTCTGACGTCGGAGCTTGGCCCTTGGCACAGATGCATCTATCTATCTCAAACAAAATGTGAAGTGAAACAAAAACAACAGCCACAATCGCCAGTGGTTTCTATGCTCAAGTGCTCATCCCTTGAGCGTTTCAAAACTGATACACCAAAACAAGTTAACATCCTCCAGCGATAGCAAGATGCAACCATCGTCCGTGCGTCAGACAGACAGCAGCGACTAAGCAGCCTTGAGGACACTGCAGAGTGAATTATACGCATTCACGCACAGCTTAAACTTCTCCTCAGCCATGGCCTGCGCATGCAAGCAAAACATGTGGTATGCCCTTGTTATCATCTCTGCCTTTTTTGTATTTATTTGAGAAGGGACAACAAACACGCATAATGACTGCATCAGTTCCTGCTATTAAGTTTCAGGAACTGAATTTGGTTGGATACACACCTGTGATGACCCTGGGTGCCTGTCTGGGTGCCACCGCAGAGCAGATGCCCGGAAACTGCATGCCAAAGGGGTAATTCAGGTGAATCCCATCAACTTATGCATACATACAAGAAAAAAATGATAACAGTGAGACAAACAACAATTTCAGGAAAGGACAACTCACGCAGTTTTAACATCTTCTAGAGTCAGTGGACCACACGGTGGTAATCCAAGGATGACCCTGTGGGCATGTGAACCAACGCTTGTTGTTTCCCTGCTCTCATTTCCCTCGTTTTCTTCATCTTCGTTGTCACTTGGAATTCTCTGCCTGCGTGTTTCACCATCACTCCATCTAAATCTAAACGATCTGTCCCCGAAGTGAAAACCCTCCCACGATATGTGAGACCAAGTAAAACCACGACGTGCACCGAAGATGGCTTCAAAAAGTCATCAGGGTGCGCATAATGGTCCTCATGGAAGAAGTTGCAGAACCTTTCCTTGTCCTTTTTACCTGCACAAGGCAACTGCTCGTCTAAATGCCATTTTTCATGATCTGCTGCCTAACATGAAGTGGTTCACATGAACAAAGGTGCAAAATCCATGGTAATTGTACATAATAATTCATGGAAGCTCAGCAGGTTTTTGCTAGTAAACAGCACCATAAGACGCATGAGCTATCAGTGATGGAGCAGTGTTAGGCGGTATATGATCACACCGACACTGTTTCCATGTCACCAGTCTGTAAATAGGAGAAGAGTGAGACACCAGTGTAACATTTTTCTTCTCGAAAAACGCAGGAGAGCTGCGCATCATTATATTAAGAAGATGAAATAAGCGACAAGTGCCCATACAACACACAAACACAAAAAACCCACAACAAACACACATACATAGGAGCCACCAGTGTAACATATGCATGAATGTGCCACATACTATACATAATAACATATGCATAACTCATGAATATGCCACCTAATATACTACAGAATAATCCAGAAATGCTAAAACTCCACGAGTAGCTCCAAGGCAACAAAGCATTAAATGCAAAACAATCATTCGGCTTTGTTACAGGTGAGAGAAACCTACTCTTTCTTTGATTGTGTACACTTTGCTGAGACTTCGATGACCAGCGAGTTTGAGGTCCTTTCCTAAAGGTTTTGAACCTCGGAATGGCATGCGAGTTAGCAAAGCTACCTGTGCTTCCATCCTGGAGGGAACACATAACAGATTTTAGAAGTTAAAACTGATGGTGACCTGCTTCATTTGCCAAGTTATATAGATGTGTTCCCCTAATAAGCTCTTGCAAGATTGAAAAATTATTTATCCTAGAAAACGAAGGACCAAAACAGTCCAAATGACCAAAATGAAGTAGAAACTGCACCTGTAGATGAGGCGATGACTTTCCAAAGAGAAGATAATCCTTTAGGGCCTTCTTTCCTTCTGCTCGTTTTTGCCGAACCACATACCTCTCATAATTCTGTTGACAAGTTACTGGTCAGAAGAATATCCTTACCACGCCAAAATAACATCACAAAAATAGGAGCTACTTGTGTACATTAGCAACATTTAAGACTAACATCAATGTGGTACTCGTACATGTAACTGGAAGTCTGAAATTATACATATGTAAGCTGGTTCGGTAGTTACTATATATCTCGAAAAAATTATTAATTATTGTACCTACCATTCCATTCAAATCTAATGTACAAAAAATGTCTATGCCAAAGAGCCCTAGAACAAATGCAAATTATGCACAACTAAAACTGTCAAGATAAATGCTCCAGTTCCGCGGATGTGCTCCAACGCCTCCTACAGAAAGCCTCAGGGATGGTTTGGTCACCCATCCTTTGAGCCTTCGCTCCCATGCCCAGTTCTTCAATATGCCGACAACATCCTCATCCTGATCAAAGGTGATGTAGCTGGTGTGGCCTCTCTCAAACTGATCCTTGACACTTTTTCTGCCGCCACCGGTCTCCACATCAATTTTGATAAGTCAATCTTCATTCCCATGAACCTGCACCCTGAAACTGCTGCATCCATGGCTTGGTCCTCGGCTGCCCTATCTCCTCCTTCCCCCAACCCTACCTCGGCCTCCCTCTCTCCCCCACAAACTGAGAGTCGCGGATTACCAGCCCTTACTTGCCTCCTTTGACCGCTATCTTAGTGGCTGGAAGGCCCGGCTGCTAAGCTCGGGCAGCCGGATCATTCTGGTCAACGCTGTCCTTAGTAGCCTTCCCATCTATTATATGCTCTCCTTGCTCCTCCCAAAAACCGTCTGAGTCCATCGACGACAAACGCCGAGCCTTCCTTTGGACCGGAGATGACAAATGTCATGGCTCACGGTGTCTTGTCGCACGAAACCGATCTCTGCCGCTCCAAAGATTCTAGGGGTTTGGGGGTTAAAGACATTGCGGATCAAAACCCTTTGCCCGCTCTTGAAACTTCGTCGTCAAACTTCTCTCCTCCGTGCCCCTTCCTTGAAAGCATGGTTACGGTCTCACTCTCCTTGGGACCTAGGGTCTAAGGATCCCTCCTCCTTCTTGGAGTGCATTGTGTTTGAGGAGCTGCCCGACTCCGTGTCATCTCCACTGCCATTTGTCGGGTGCGGCAAATTTACCTCGTTACGGTATGGCCTTTGGTCGGGGCGGACTCCTTGGCCACCTCCTTCCTGCCCCTACTCTCCCATTGTCGCGGACCACGTACCTCTGTCCCACGATGTCCTCACGTGGCCTCCACGGCATGCCGGCCCGACTCACGGCCGGCGTCTTTTCGAGCTTGCCTCGCTCTCTCTTGCCCTCATGGAGTTTAACCCCTTCTTCATGATGATGATGATGATGACCGCCGCCTTAGGCTGCCTGCCAGCCCTCCCTTCACCAGCCGCGGCGCATACAACCTCCTCCACCCCGCGCACCCGGTCCTGGAAGGCCCCAAACGCATCTGGGCGTGCTCCCTGCCGAACAAGATTAAATTCTTTGGTTGGCTCCTTCATCTGGACCGCCTTAACTCTCGAGGCAACCTCTTCCACAAAAAACATCCGCCCTCTCTACGAATCCCTCGCCCCCTTGCTGCGCCACCACAATTGAAACACTGTGACCACATCTTCTTTCACCGCGTCCTCGCGCAGCCGGGTGTGTGGGCGCTCTCCACTTCAACGTGTGTTGCTCCAACTGGGAGACTCCCTGGATAATTGGCCGTGAACGCAACTTGCCCGCCTCTGTTCGGCTAGACATGAACCTGGTGGTGCTGTGGCACATCTGGAAGGCAAGGAATTCCCTCGTCTTCGATCAGGTTGACCTCCCCCCCTGCGCCGATTTAAAAATCGCAAGCCCCTTGTAACGGTGTGTGTGGAGTATATAAGGAGCTCTGTTGTAACAACTTGTAAGGGCTCTCTCTGCTCCCTCTCCCTCCCCAGTTGTATCTCTTCCTGCTCTCCCCCCGGTATGCTGGGGTGTAATTTCTACAGCCAATTTTGGCCTTCGTTCAATATAAGTAGGTGGGGCTTTGCCCCCCAGAATTGCTCGGAAAAAAAAAAGTTCCGCTCTCTTTTTGTTTTGCAAGATGAGATTGTGGTGGAAATTAAGAGAGGAATTGTACCATTCATAGGAACTGAAGGCACAACAACCTCCCACTTCCCATACACATAGAAACTGATTTTCATGTTTACATACATCAGTTGTAGCAGGAAATGACTAAGATACTAAACTCTCCATCTACAGCATATCAAATGTGAAATTAAAATAATTGATATCCCACACAAATATTCCAGACAAGAACTAGATGCTCTAGTTATATGTATGAGCATCGAAGAATCCTAAGGTACAAGGTCTAAGCTGATATAATAGTTACGTTATATTCCTGTTCCTTAAAGTCCATTGTCCTTTAGTAATTGAGCATCGCCACTGTAAATGCTACAGATTTTCTTGCTCAAGGCATTAGACTAAAGTGCTATATTTTGGTACAACTGTTGTAGAATAAATAAAGGCACCGCACGCATAGGGATCAAAGCTGATATATGTTGACAGAGGGAGGAGTGAAAACATACCCTGGATGCCTTTCGTGCTCCTTTTTCGCTCTGCACAATGTTTTGGCAGCAGAAAATTTGTCAGCATGTAAACTATATATGCCGCCCAGAAAATGGAGAAAGTTTTTAGTAGTTAATGATATGCATACCGCTACCAATGTCTGATAGAGGGAAGTTGTTTCACATTTCAGTGTCCCATGAGTGGAAATGGTGAATGAAATCACGGTGTATGTAACGAATGGAATGTGTGGATGAAAGCAGATATGTGAAGAGTGGAGATTCATGGTTGACACACAGTAGAAGCTATTGGCCACAAGGAATCATGTCCACTGGTACTCAGTGATTTGGAATTTGGCCACTCCATATGCTGGATTTTGATGCATCCTGTGCTGATGCTTGGTTTGGAAATCCAAAACTACTTTGTCGGGCAGAATAAGCCTACGCAAGCAACAGTGTTGAGCACATTTGACACATGATCAATAACCCAAATCATAGCAACGAATAGCACTGCTCTCGGGAATCTCTATCTTTGACTTAATGAGATGAGGATCGTGGACGACGTGGAGCCAAAGAGAGGAATGGCGAGAGGGGGAAGGGAAGGACGGACCTTGTGGCAGTCCCATTTGTTCCTCCACTTGGCGAAGGAGGCGGGCGTGCTGTGGAAGGACGAGGAGGCGCCGGCGAGGCGCGTGGGGTCGCGGAGGTGGCTCCCCAGCATCGGCAGGGTCTTCACCGTCCATGGGGAGGCGGCCTGCATAGCGTGATCCGTAGTTTGCTTTGCCGATTCCCTTCTCCTTGGCCTGGCCGCACGGAGAAGCGACCGGAGGCGAGGAGAGGAATAGGATCTCTTATCCTTCTTCTTCTTCTTCTCTAATAAAGGCGGTGACTTTCTCGTGTCGCCGCCATCGCCATCGCCATCGCCGCCGCCGGAAGGAATGGAATGGAAGTTTTAGGCAGCGCGCATCGCGGGAGTCGGCATGTTTCCGTTGGCTCGGTTTCTCCGCTAGTATCTACCTCGTCCCTCCCCCTTGCCGGTCGCCGCCGCTCTCGGTTCTCCCTCCCTCTCTGTTTCTTGTCTGGTGCGGCGCACGGGGAGGGAGGGAGGGAGGGAAAGGAATCCCCGCAACCAACGACGATCCCCGGGCCGGAGCCGGAGCCGGAATGGTTAGTTGGATTCGGTTAGGCCTGTAGGCCCAGATCTAAGGTCCAAGTTCCATTATGGGCCCAATTTGTCTCTGTCTTTGTTTTATTAGCCCATGCTATGCTCGGCCTGTGTGGTTCCTGCTAACAAATTAAGACGTTTGTTGCTCAAACAGGATTGGAAAAACAACGGGAACAAATTTTTAGCTCTGGCAGAGATGCTCACCCACCCTCTTTGGCCATTGTGAAGCGCCCAACCTTGATGTAGTGTTTGCCGGCCTTGTAATTGCTGCACTTCCCATAAGAAACATCTATCTCTGGACCTTCCGTTTGATATATACAGCAGGGTGCTTAAATCGTGGATTACACACATGCTCACAATTTGGAATGTTGGTGACATTAACAACTGATGTTGTCAAGGGGCTCATGGCTCAATGGTAAAGGCCATTGGTTAGGGGCTCCCACCCGCGGTTCAAATCACGGGTGCGACACCTTATCCTCGAATTTATTTCGGGATTTTTCGCTGACTATCTTTAAGTGGTAGGCGGCGTCCCCCGATAGCGGCGCCCCGTGGTGACTTCGAAACTTCAAGATTTGCCGCTCAGTCCTTCGAAGGTGCTCATAGGGGTAGGGTTTGCGTCGCGTGTGTTCATAGGGGTGAGTGTGCGTGCGTGTTGGCGTCTGCGTTGTCTTGTGTAATCTAAAAAAAAAAAAAAAAAACAACTGATGTTGGTAAAAGATGTTCTCACTTCACTGGCAGCACATCTTTCCGTGCAAAAAAATAAGATGGAAGCATCATCCAGCGGCATATTGTTCGTACATATATATGATATGATCCTACTATTTGCAGTACCTATCAATAAGCTATGCAATAGGGTGATGAGAATTGACACCAGACAGAGAGTGATCTCGTACGTCATCTTTGGTTTCTTTCTCCATCTTGCATGCAGCACTAGAGTTTTCCGGGAAGTGGCAGAGAAACGAAGATGCGAGACGAAAGGCAGGCACGATGAATCCATCGTCGTCTATGGAATCAGATCACGGGAAGGAATCCATGGGTTGGATGGATGGGACAGAAACACCGCATGCAAATCATCACGTGGGATGGAGCTCCGATCCAGAAAGATGATGAGGCAGGCAGCAGCTAGCCAGACTGATGGAACCGGAGTACACTTGTTTCTTCATTCAGTCGCCCAAGTACCTAGTGCTCTCCATCCACTATAGCAAGGTAGCCACGTTAGGCGCGCGACAACCAAAAAGGCCCATCGACCCGGGGAAGAAACACAACACCACCATGGTATTGTTTCAAAAGGTCTCAGCTTTTTTTTTTTTTTTTTTATTTATTTAGGTCGAGAGAAAAAGCCTCTGAATCAAATGCATGCTGCGTATAATGTAATTGTAATGGTGGTGTTTCAGCGATTCATTGAGTACACACCTGAACGAGGAGTGCCACTGCATTCGCTGGACGAACCAAAAGCAATGAGAAATTTTGCACACCTCGATCGATAGGTATCGGACTGCTCCCCGGCCTCTGTCACTCGATCTCTCCCTAATAATTAAAATCAAAACACAACTACGTACCAAAGGTTTTCCTTTATGCCCCCAAAACTTGCCTTCATCGTGTGTCAACTCGACATAGTGGGGGCTATTTCTTCTCTTCAAAAAAAAAAAAATAGTGGGGGCAGTAAGAGCTATTTGATGAACCTCTCTATCTCTGCTACTGAAACTCTAAATCACGCAACATGCTGTCAAGTGAAGAATTTACAATTTTGTGGCACCTATAAGATTTCAATACACTGCATAGAAGGATTTTAGGGAGACAAACCTTTTTTGCTCTCCCCAACCCTTCCTCTTTCAACATTGGTAGCCCCTCCCCTTCTTCTCCTGCCACTCCTCTCCCTAAAGCCGCCCAATCCGATCCGGTAGGGGCAATGTGGATTCAAGAGGCGTAGCAGATCCATGCCGCGGATCTTCCACCAAGGTCGAGCTCATGAGGAGTGCCACACTACATATCTCTTCCCAGTATGGCGCAAGGAGGTAGGCGCTATGGGAGAACACGAGGAGTGGCAACATGGTTCTCCTCACACCATGGCGGCGGAGCACGCGAAGCCACTACTATAAATAGTTTATCAACATCGGCTCAAAAACTGCAATCACCATCAGGTTCATGAGCCAGTGATGAAAGTTGACATTGATGTGGTTCGTCACCATCGCCGGTATGAAAACCACATTGAAAGTGAACAAAAAGCACACCTGCACTCACTGTCGCCCATCCAAACTCGTCGAGCTCACACCACTGGTTGCCCTACGATCCCACACCACCGATCAGATCTAGACCGCTAGAGCTACACTCGAGCAGATTGATCGGCCACACCTATACTGTCACTCTATATATGTCGTGCATAGGCTATATTTTTTTTTGCCCTAAGTCAACCAGATCCGCTTTTTTGTCTGGCCATGGAAGACGAGGGGGCAATGGTGGGGGAGGATGAGGATTTGAGAGGGAGAGAGATCCAGGTGTGGGTAAGTGAGATAAATAGAGTGCACAACTAGGTTTTACGATAATACATATTTGAGCTGATTTTAAATATAGGTTTGTGGCTTGAACCAATGATAAAAGTCATTATCACGACTATTTTAATAGAACCAACAAAGAATAGAGTTGGTGAAAAATAATTTTGTACTGGTGTGCAGGGGCCAAGCGAGGTAACAGGTGGTGAGGATCTTGACCATGGAGATGATCGAGGCATCGAGCCCACCATCCTCTCTCCCTCTCCATTGCACTCACCCTCTCTCTCTCTCTCTCTCTTGGATCGATAAGGTGGCGGCGGAACGTTAGTTTTTTGTTCTTGCCCCTACTTTAAAGTGCAATGGTGATTTGACCCTCATTTTTTTAACTTTGTGATTTTGGTCTTCACTACTTGCAAGTCAACTCGTTTTTGCCCCTGGTTAATGCAATTTTACCCCTGTTTTGACCATTGATTAGGGGCAAAATCGCGTTGACTTGCTTTGTAGCGAAGGACAAAATCACAAAGTAAAAAAAAAAATGTGGGCACAATTACAAAGTCACTTCAAAGTAGGGTAAGAATAGAAACGCTTAAGCCATTTTTTTATTGATCGATTTTCACATGTATGCAGCACGGCCTCTGTTATTTCAGAAAAATTAATCCTTTCTGTGCTAGTGATTACAACTATACAAGGGTCTTGTGTGTGGTCTTTTGACACGATAATATTATTGGCGCTCTCACGTCAAATCCAAGGGATCTCGCGTACGTGGGAATCTCTTGTCTTTCGAGGCATGGGAGGTGCCGGCCGCTGCGTGCATACTGCATGCCCTGTGACGCGCATCCCATTCCCATGCACGATTGCCTGCTAGCTGCTCTCCGTCGTCTCTCTGCCAGGCCTGCTCTCTGCTACCTAGCTACTCCTATATACTCTCAGCATAGCAAGCTGATAGGATAAAAAGTTAAGGTTTCGGACTATAGGTTGGTGTATATTGCGATATGATATGGTCCACTTTACCTCGTTTGTGTGTGTGCATGGGCATGGCTAGCTTTTTCCTTCCTTCCCTAAGCTTTTTGTTTGTGCTTGTGCTTCAGTTGGAGTGCGCACAGGGCAGTATCCATGATCGACTGCATGCCTCAAAATGGCTATCTATCGATGGAACGCCAACCCAACTCACGGCCTCGCTGGGCTACTTCTATATACGTGTGCTCGATCGTATTTATCCTACATGACATATATACACGTACTGCTAGCTGCTCGACCGATCCAATCCCAAGCATATGCAATGCATCAGTGTTTTTTTTTTTTTTTTTTTTGACATAAACATTGCATCAATATATATCTCGCTCTGTCCATCTTCCACATAGCGCGATCTCCATCGACGTCGTGATCTTCATATCAAATCGATGGACGCATGCACATGCATGGAATACTTACTAGGCCTACTCATCACACAAGCATTCTTCCTAGCTTCGATCACCTATATGCACTAATTAACTATCGATCGATGAAAGTCATCTTTATTCTGATCTTTAAGGTGCCCATCGATCCCTAAAAAAACAATTTTCACCAGCCTTCAAAAATATTTTCTATACTAACCAGTGTCAGCTTTGGTTAGAGTTGAACGGCTTGCCCGTCTTCAAATGCTCAATCTCTCCTCATCGTGTCTCCCCTGAACAAGTACTAACAGTGTTGCTAGCTTAATGCTTTCGCAATATGATCCTAGGAAACAGACTATCGCCCTCCGATGTGACGACTGTGAAGCAGACTACCAACCACGCCGTGCGTGCGTGCTTGACATTATTGGAGTACTACTCCTCACTCACTCACAGCCCCTGCTGTGAAGCCATCCAGGAGTAGCTAGGTAGCGCACTCATAAGAAAAAAAAAAGTGCTCTTTTGTTTAGTACACGGCTCCCTCGTCCTAAATGTTTGTCTCAGAAGGCAGGTGTTTCCTCACAAACACGCTTCTCAGAAACACAAACAAAAAAGGGCCGGAGGGAGTATGTATGGGATGACAACAATGCTAGTTGTTTTGTTTACTACTACAACAACTTCCTCCAACCACAAATATAACGAACGAATGAGATAGTACACACATGTGAATTACTAATTGACATCAGATTTAATTTGACCACCGATATGACCATATCTAACAAAAATCCTATATATAGAGATCGACGACGTGTACTCCTATATGGTTGACACATCTCTAGCTAGCTTCATTATTAAAAGACTACTTTTACAAAACTATATATACGCCTATATTAATTAGCAAAAAATAACTAAGAGCGTCTAATTAATCGAATCTAGATCACTTATGTTTATGATTGGATAAGAAAAAAAGTAAACAATTAGCCCCTGCTTTCAAGGTCACATGGCGCATTGAAAGAAATATAATTAGTACTACCGGTACAGATAATTGGGAATGAATACTACTTTAACGAATACGTACTACTTTTCCTATTGACTGATATATAAGTACTTATAATATACCTGGTGCACATCTAGCTCCGTACAACAAGCATCAGATGTGTTCTCTATCCCTAAATAAATCAATTCTTACAATTATATTAAGTCAAACTTTATATGAACCGATAGAAGAGAGTGTCCATTGGATAGATACACCGTACCATAAATATAATATGACTCATTGGTTGTCATATATATGTGTGCTCTATTCCATAATTTCGGTCAATAGTATAAGGGGACGTTTTAACTTAACACTTAGATTGATGTATTCAAAGATGGAGCAAGTATTTTAAATTAATATAAACGTTTTAACTTAGGTAAACATTACTTGTATTATTGTCATTAGAAATTAATGACGGGCAATTTTCTGATTGTTTGGTTCCGGCTCTGTGCTTTTGCAGAGGGCGGGATGAGTGGGTTTCAATTATTGTATCAACTCGATGGAATGATTGTGAATTAATAAATTTCTCCCTTTTTCCAAAAAAGTAAACATTTCTATTGACTCATAGTATATAAAATGCTGAAAATCATAATAAAAGATCATCAAAATATAGTACGTATACATTAAGGTAAATAATTAAAGCAGTGTGTGATCGAATAAATTAAAGAAAATGTTTCAAAAAGCAAACACTTTGCTTTCGGATACGACTCGTCAATCATCAATTGCAAATTCGCTAGGAAATACTTAGAATCTGACTCAGCTAATTGTAATTTATTCGTGATCAGTTTGCACCTCTCAGTAACGCGCGCAAATGCCTTTTTTTTTCATTGTGGAATATAATAAAAAAAGTTTCAAGATATTTGTTCTATTGGCATATGGCATCTGCGCACTTGTGCTTTTCTTGGCACCAAAATTTTATTCATAGTGGTGTACTATAAAGTCCGAGTGTTCCAAACATGGTATATGTCTGTTCTTTGCATGCGCAACTTTTTCCACTTTATCATGATGAAATGTTTCCACTACAAATTGATGTTTGTTTCCGGCCTTAAGCTGGCAGGTGCCTGTGTATTCCATAATGCCCTCTCAAAGCCTGCATGATGGTTGAGCCCGGTTGGTTGCTTCTTCTTAACTTCATACAGGTGCTAACATTTTTGTTGTTGTTTATGCATGTGTTCCTTAATTGGTCGGTAAGATAACGAGGTGATCAGTCTTTCTAAGTATAACTGTCAGCTTCTATATTGTGATTGTAATTAATATGCATAGGAGTATAAAGCAGCCAGCCCTGTGGAAAAGGTGCCTTCATCAGGTCAGGTCAGGTACAGCATGCTGGAGTAGATGTGACTAGTCCATGCTGACGACAGTTGGAACCCTGACTCATGTTATATCGCTGTCGCAGCCTCATGTTGAAACAAGCTTGTTGACAAATCTATATATATATTGTCAAATACATTAGGGACAGAGCTATCATCATTAGGCATTGTGCCAATTGCTAATCTACCTTTTGGCATTGTAAAAAAAAAAAAAAAATGCGATAGATTGAGGCTGTGGTTCTCCACTGAGCACCTGTGTTTTTTCTCTTATTCTTCGTCTTCTTCTTTTGAGAAACAAGGTACAATGTATTCACAATTATCTGATTGAACATGTTGTGCATGCCTGTGTGCTTCATTATATTAATATTAGACACAAATTAAATTCCATAGGCGTGTTGGAGAACATTCCGTTACGTTTTAATTTGACCTGATTGTCAGTTGCACTTTATTCGTGCTATCATGCATACAGTCAAAGTTTTGTAGGTCGCGCACTTTATTAGCTTGCACGTTGGATTGGCATATGGACGGGCACTAGCTATAGTAGGTTAGGGTTTAGGGTTTAGCTATAAACTTCAGCTAGTGTCCTAATCTATATAGTCAACCAGGTCAGGAGCTAGTATATAAACTTCATTCGATCGGCTCACAACAGAGATTTTATATATAGTCAACCAGGTCAGGAGCTGTGCCACGCACGCAGTTGCCCATCTGGGAGGCCCACCCACGCCGCCACGCGTGTGGTGAACTGCTTGCAAACACTTTACACACACCTACACACGTACACCACCACCCGTGTTG
Source organism: Hyparrhenia diplandra (assembly GCA_015847255.1). Classification (NCBI taxonomy): domain Eukaryota; kingdom Viridiplantae; phylum Streptophyta; class Magnoliopsida; order Poales; family Poaceae; genus Hyparrhenia; species Hyparrhenia diplandra. The sequence goes on along the minus strand of JADLZK010011384.1, from coordinate 437,040 downwards.
GAGTAGACCTCCGTTACATTTTAATTTTGATTGAAAGTTCACGTCCTTCGGCGACAACGAAGATCGTCACAATATTCGTTGAGCGTTGCACGCGAACAAAGACAGGCGGCCCGGAAAATCCAGGCAAAGACTACGGTGCTGCACAGCAGCCACCCGGGTGCGACACCAACATGCGATTCCCAGGAATCTAACGCTGGCGGGCAGACTCACCACCGTGAGTACTACCACTGAGCCGCAGGCTCGTTCACGCAAACACTTTATTTGTTCTTTCTTTCACCGCTTTGTTTTCATTTTCTAAATGAAACAACCAAGGAGATACCTACAAACTATCTTTAGTTTGACAAAATTTATAATATAAAAAATAGTTCTACTTGGGTCATTCAGTTCAACGCTACAAAAGAGGTTTTTAGGCTTGTGAATTTGCCTTACTTATCCTAAGAGCAAACCCCCAAACACACACAGATTGATCAATGGCTAGAGCACTTTTTGTAATACTTGTAATCTTTTTTTTTGTTTCTTTTTATGTTTCTTGATCTTACGTTGTAAAGATTTGGTTACCTTTTATAATAAACCTCCAGTAGGTGCCCCTCTTGTTTCATCAAAAAAAATAATATAAAAAATAGTTTTAGCTTGAATACTAAGTCAAACCATGCATGTCATTAGTTTGACAAAATTTATAATACTAAATAAATATAATTATATATTATGGAATTTATTTTTGAAATCATAAATGATGATATACTACTCCCTTGTTTTTTTACGTACTATATTAGGTTTGTCCTAAATCAAATATTTCTATTTTTTATCATCACTTTTTATAAAAAAAATGTATGGGTTAACAACATAAAATTTCTACCTTTAGAACATTTACAACGAGAAATACTTTCATAATATGTTAGGGCCGAGATGTTTGTCATCCCCTTGTTTTTCACCACATCCACGAAGATACATTATGTTCGTAGGGGAATCCAAATGTTATGGAAATGAGTAAAGATGGCGGAAAGGTGAAGAGCGGTTCCTGAATGGTGAGGAAATGGTGGGGAGCTCAGAAAAGTATCAAGATGAAGTCTGGAGATTGAACCGCGAGGGTCTCGAAGGCATACAACATGAGGGTAGAAGAATAAACCTTGAGGTGCCATCATCAAAGCTTGTGTCTCTATGGCTATGGAAGAGAGAAGGCCGAGATGTTCCAAGATGTCATCCCCTTGTTTCCACCACATCCACGGAGATACATTATGTTTGTAGGGGGAATCCAAATGTTATGGAAATGGAGTAAAGATGGTGGAAAGGTGAAGAGCGGTTCTTGGGCGAGAAAATGGTGTGGAGATCCCAAAGGTATCAAGATGAAGTCCGGAGATTGAACCGCGCGGGTCTCGAAGGAACATGCGGGGAGAAGATTAAACCTTGAGGTGCCATCGATCATCGGAGCTTGCGCCTCTATGGCTGCAAGCGAGAGAAGGGGGAGTAGGGGAAGGGGGAGGCTTAAAATGGTGGTGTGGCGAGGCGGCCTGGGCACCATCACTGGAACTTGTGTTGCTGTCGCCATGAAGAGGAGAAGAAAAGAGGGCACATGCCAGCAACATGGTGGGTTAGGGCAGGGCCAGCCACGATCAGGGTCCAGGACTAAGGAAGCCCACGGTGAGCGCAGTGAAGATGGAGTTTGAAAGCAAGGACAAAAAAAAGTCATTTCTTCCATGTTCTTTCTGTATTTACTATTTACTAGTACAAGAATCTAATAAAATAAATAATCAGTATGGTGTGTTATAGTATATATAGTGATATATATGCTCTCATGATATTTACTAGTTGTGAGTCTCCGATTAGTCATCGACAAAAGAAGTATGTTTGTCGCTGCCCTTTGCAAAATTTCCGAAAAGAAAAAGGCCGCCGAACCCACCACCTTACCATACGGCCGGGCAGTCGAGGCCACTCACTATCCCTGTCCATCCTTCCTCGCTACGGGCGGCCGGGCAGTAAACTAAACGTGCATGGTTAGCGCTAGTTTCCAAATTTAATTTCTCCAAGTAGGTAGGATATATCGGAGTAGGCCATTCGCTGACGGATGCAGGCATCTGTCGTCTCTGTGTCTGTCTCTGCTCGCCTCGCCTGGCCTATATATACGCCGCGCCGCTCGGCAACAATTAAGCAGCTCCATCCCCTCCGATCCCCTGCACAACATGGGCGATGTGGCGAAGCCGGTGGCGGCGATGGTGGTGATACAGGTGATGTCGGCGGGCGTCAACATATTCTACAAGCTGGCGGTGTCGGACGGCATGGACATGAGGGTGCTCGTCGCTTACCGCTACCTCTTCGCCTCCGCCTTCATCGCGCCACTCGCCTACTTCATCGAGAGGTACGGTACCTGCTGCGTCGTCGTCGTCGTTTCATCTCTTCAGACTTGATCGGCCATGGCATCGTCCGATGATCCATCCTTGTTCAATCGTCTTTTTATTTCTGCATCGTCGCCGTCGCCGCCGGCCCTCCATCTTTATTCTAGCCAAATTAATGCCCCGGCAAAGGAAAAAGGAACTTGGTAGCAGTGCCAGCCACCGTCCGTCCATTTTTCTTTTCTCCGCTCCACTCGCTCGCTGCTTCCTGTTCCAGAACAGAGCATGTCACTTGTACTCTGATCATGCAGCTACTGCACTAGCTTATGCTCCGCTAGTTCTGCAGTAGCTCTACTCATGTTCAAAGAATTTCTGCTCATTATCTGATGGGCAAGCATATATACGGCCTAAAATTACATCTCTTACTGTTCTAGGGAGGCGACGCTCAGTTGTAAAATCTTAACCTCCCATCACCGGCTTCCGCTGGGTGTAAAACCAAAACTTTTCTCCACTTAAATACAAAGATGCGCAAATATTTTACGTATTCGAGAAAAATAAATTATATATCTCTTACTAATAACTTGAGACAAGTGAAGAAATTGGATTAATCATTTTAGCTTATTGTATTTATTTTCGATGATTCAGGAAGAGACGGACAAACTTGACGTGGAGAGTGTTGGTGATATCTTTCATATGTGGCCTCACCGGGTGAGCAAGCGCGTTTATGCATGTCATTTTTGTATGGATGGCTCATCACCATCAGTTTTCATTAATTAATTAATTGCATAACTCATACACACACATCCCATATATATATATATATATATATATATATATATATATATATATATATATATATATATATTTATATATATATATATATATATATATATAACTATATATATATATATATATATATATATATATATATATATATATGTGAAATGTTTGTTTAAATGACTAGCTGAAAATGCATGCACCGTTAAGTATGCATGTAGGGATACAAATGGAGTCTCTATATGCTCATATTTTTGTTCCTTTGTTGATGATGAGTAGCAGTAGCTGAATTAGTTTGGCAACAGGAACATGCGTGCGGGAATTCAGGTTGGATAGATGCCGGGCGAGTGCAGCAGCAACTTTTGCACGTGATGCCGCTACTAGACTAGCTAATTAGGCCGACCACATGCATGAGCATCCAAATTCGGCAGCGCACCCAAATTCGGCTTATTTACATCACCATCTTTCTCGACTTTTATACTTCATGTCACAATGCAAATAAAATACGTACTTTTTTCCATTCCAAACTTTTTGTCCACTTTTAGCTTTTCTACTTTGCATTGCTTTTACTATATATCTAGACATGTAGTGTATAACTAGGTTGCAATGCAAAAAACATGTATCTAAAAAATACGTAAAGATGTATGTATGTATGTATGTATATGTATGTATGTCATGTATGTCACCCGGAGCAAGCGAACCAACAAAACACTTTTTCGGTTGGCATTCAGCAGACCAGAGAAGGAAATAAAATAAAGCTTTCTTGCATACACCATGCACACCACAGGATCCTTTTCTGAAAAATCGGAAAAAATGACCACAGGATCGATCCCAAGGGATGGTGATTCATGCTCTATCACTATCACTGTTGGCTTGTTTGATGCTTGGGAGCCCGTCAGTGTGTTTTATAGACACTTGTCACGAATTTACTGATTTTTTGCCGCGTGCCATTTGCATCGACTCTGTTTTTGCATCGCATGCTTCGGACGTGTCGGTCGCGTGGCCACCTAGCTATATACGTAGTATAGACTACTGCTCCATGTCTGTATGCATTGTTACTCTGTACCTGGCTAGTTTGTGCAGACATAGTTTCAGGTTGCACATCTCTAGACGCCGGCCGGCCGGCCTTGCATGCATTTACATTTACATACGTGGCCGATGGCCGCCTAGCATACGTGTCGCATGATGATGAATGAAGAAACCTAACAGAAGGATTGCATTGCAGGGGCTCGCTGGCGCAGAACCTGTACATCTCCGGCATGAAGCTGACCTCGGCCACGTTCGCGTCCGCCACCACCAACCTCATCCCGGGCCTCACCTTCGTGCTCGCGCTCATCTTCCGCTACGAGCGCCTCGCCATCCGCCACTCCTCCGGCCAGGCCAAGCTCGCCGGCACCCTGCTCGGCGTCGCCGGCGCCATGCTCCTCACCTTCTACAAGGGCGCCGACATCACGCCCTGGAACAGCCACGTCAACCTCTCCTCCTCCGCTAGCGCTGCGGCCGCGCCCGCGCACCGCCTGCCCCAGCTGGAAGCCGACCGCGTCATGGGCTCGCTGCTGTGCATCGCCAGCTGCGTCTTCTACGCGCTCTGGCTCGTCCTGCAGGCCAGGCTCAGCAGGGACTACCCGTTCCACTACTCCAGCACGGCGCTCATGTGCGTCATGAGCACGCTGCAGTCCGTCGCCTTGGCGCTCTGGACCCACCGCGACGTCGAGCAGTGGCGCCTCGGCCTCGACGTCCGCCTGCTCGCCGTTGCCTACTCGGGCGTCCTCGCCTCGGGGGTCATGCTCGTCGTGCTCTCCTGGTGCGTCAGGAAGCGGGGACCGCTCTTCGCGTCCGTCTTCAACCCGCTCATGCTGCTGGTGGTGGCCCTGCTCGGCTCGCTGCTGCTGGGAGAGAGGCTCTACCTCGGCGGCGCGCTCGGCGCCGTGCTCATCGTCCTGGGGCTCTACGCCGTGCTCTGGGGGAAGGGGCGCGAGGCCAACAGCGAGGTCACCACCAAGCTCACCGAGCTGCCCCTGCCCATCGTCAATACCCACGACGCCGTCGACGTGCTTGTCGTGCAGCAGCAAGCTCAGACGGCCGATCACGATTCCAAGCACAAACAGCCGACGAGATGAACGAACTACTCTAGTTATTAACAGGAAGGAGAGGAGATCGATCGATCGATCTATGCTCGTCAACCAACTCGATCAACCTGCTGACTCGCCGTATGCATGTAGAATGAATTGATTGATCGCATTGCTGACTGTGGCTTGCATGTTATCTGTCGTCATGCATCATGCCTCAACTGAATGCCACCCATCTGTCGTCTCGATCGTCTGAATTGCGTGGAATTCATAGAGGAGATAGTTGCAGGGTACTACAAAATGGCGCAATCATCCATTGCAATGCGAAAATGGCTGTTGATCATCCAATACAACCCAACGAGACAATTGTACATCAAGGCCTTGTTCGGCTGGTCGTCTTGGTTGCTGGTGAATTTATTGTGAGTTGATCCTGGTTTTTTACAATACAACCCAACGAACTCAACACACATTGTCATATTATATATTCAAGTCTCTGGAAACTGAACCTAGATTTTTATTTTATGATTTTTCTATGATTTACTATGATTTTTCAAAGATTCAACCTAATTTTAAAAAAAAAAAGAAAAGACAAAGGAACACACTGAAGAAACCGGGGTTCTTGTGATAAACCCGGGGTTCCAAACCCGCCTTCAAAACCGTCAAGGAAAAATGCATTTTGAAAAGTTGAGGGAGCTTTGTCCGCTTTTAGAGTTGAGGGAGGAAAAGTCCCTTACGTGATAGTTGGGGGGGGGAACTGGACTTTTTCCAAGTTTAAAACAGCTTTGCTGGATGTCCCTGGGCCTGGCCAATTGAGAGAAGCCAACATATACACATGGACCGGGCCGTCAGTGGAACTCCAGGAATACCCTTTTTAGGCCCGTTAGAGTAGCAGGCCGAATGTCATTCCCTTCCTGTTATTGCTCTTTGCTCGGCGTCTGCCTGCCTGTTCAATCCAAATTCCAAAGGAGCAAAAAGACCCTTGAATTCTGGACATCACAGTTTCGCCTGGCCCAACAACGTTCCAATCCAAATTCCAAAGGATCCATCTCTCTTTTATATAGTTTTTAGATCTATCTTTTGTTTAAGTGTTTAGTCTAAAATAAGTCTACCTATGAAATCGGAAGATATTTTGTAACGATCTTGCTACATGTAGGCAGGCTTATCTTTGCAGACTCTCAAATTGTACTAAAGCTGACTCTAAAACCGGATTGTGTGGATAAGCTACCCAAAAAAAAGTGAGATCTAGTAATATAATTCTAACCAGGTGATTCCGTTCATGTCAAGCCTATATATGAAAAGCAAAATGTTAGAACGGGGACGGTCATTTTTTTTTATTCCAGCATCCGCGTGGCCGTTTGAATTGTCACATAACTTTGTGAATACCGTGGGTGCAGCCGTCGGCGCCGCGTACGGATTACTGCTTGTTTGCATGTCAACGGTTTCTGACCCGGCCGGCGACGTACCAGCAGCCATGCCATGCAGTCGATTTCATCTGATGACCACCATAACGATAAGCGAAGAGGGTAGTGGCCACGAATGAATATACTCATAGATCATGCATCCTTGTTACACACCTAAATTCTCATATACTAGTTGCATGACTTTTTTTTTTTTGTGAAAATTGGATATGGTGATTTTTTTTTTTTTTTTACACGGCCCAGATGGTGAGATTGGAGCAGGAAACTTGCGACACGAAGGAGAGAGAGTGATTGGAGGTGGATTTCACAAGGGAGAGGTAGGAGTAAGTGATTGTCTCAGTCACAGGAAAAAGTGGTTGGAGCGAGAGGGAATCACCGCAGTCAAACGAAAGCGAGTGAGGTGAAAACGCCATTGGGCGATTCTTGTACCAATGTTTTAGTTGTAGAGAAGAGATATGTCATGGTCGTATGCCACGGTCACGATGTCGACTCACTAATGTGTGCGACGATGGCCTAACTTAAGAGACAATGACACGGGTTTATCTTGGTTTGGGGCAAATCGAGCTCCCTAGTCCGAGGTGGTGGTCACTATTGAGCTCAAAGGCTCGTCTGCGGGCGGTACAAGCGGACGAGAGGGGAGATGAGCTCCCGGGCCTCTACGAGTGTGTGGGTGTGTGTATTGAAGACCGGTAAGCTTGTGAGCACCCTGCCTCCTCCCGATGGCCAAGCCCTCCCTTTTATAGTTACAAGGGGGATACATGGAGGCCATCAAGAGGAGGACCTCGATGGAGAAGGAAAACAAAGTAGGAGGGGGTAAAAAGCAAGTTGGCGGCTGGTTGCGAGCACGGACCGCCCGACGTCTTGCGCCGTCGCCGCCACGTCATCGTCATAGCCTTTCGCTGCTCTTGTAGAATGCGTAGGGGGCGGCTCAATTCCCCGGCGTCCGGTATGCCATCTTGCCGAGCTCTGCGAGGCTCGGTGGTCGGGTGGGAGGAGCACCGAGGCTCGCGGCGCCGTAATAGCCGAAATACGTCCCATCATCCGCCCGGGCACGCGCCGCCGTCTGTTGTCGGTGCGTGGCGGCGCCGCTGTGGATGGAAAGGTGGGTGCGGTGTGTCGCGAGGGAAAATATGTGGGCGAGGCTTCGGAGAGCTCGACAAATATCGTCGAGGTCGCGTTTGTCTTGTAGTTCTTTGTCCGTTATGCCCGGCGCGACATGGGCTTGGACCGACAAGCCTGCTGCGGCGATGCCTCCTGGGATCTTCCTCCCCGGGTGATATCTCGCCGCCGTTGCGGCTCAACCACAGATAGCCATGGCGCCCCGTCGGTCGGCCAGCCGTGGTATGGGCTTTAGTCGGATGTCCACTCGGGCGCGTATGAGGCTCGTCAGGCGGAGAAGTGTTCGTAAGCCGAGCTCGAGCCCGAGCTCGGGCTCGTGTGGGAGAGGAGAGCTCGTTGCCGCTAAAGCTCGTCCGAGAAGGTTGTTGGTGAGCCGAGCTTGAGCTCGCGTGAGAAGAGCTTCGTCTCACGTAGAGCTTTCGTCCGAGACGGAAGGATGTCCGCCGGGCGAGCTCGAGGGTACATACGAGGCGGGGGAGAGCTCGTCCGTCGTGCGTCTTGTGGAGCTGGGCCCGGCTATTACCAGGCCTTCGTTTTGAATTGATCCTGTTTTTAGGATATCCGAGAATATCTGTATTCCACAAGATAAAAAGAGTGATGAACCGGTGCAGATTTTTTTTTTTTTAAAGCGGGACTTCACCCGTCTTTGCGATAAGAGAAAGGCCAGAAAGAAGGGCCAACCGGATACAAAAAGAGGCGCGTAAGAACCCTCGGGTTACCCACGAAATCCTCGACACATATGAAAGGGGAGGGCTGGGGGCGGACCCTCCAACAACTAACAAGAAGGTCTTGTTGCGTTGAATCAGCTCATGTCATGCCAGCTCCACACGACAAGCCTTCAGTACTCCCTCCAGCTTTTTAAAAAAACAATTTTAGAATAGCGTCAACTCAATTCGACAACTAACCAAATTTAATCAAATCAATTCGTAAGTAACATTAGATTTGCACGTTTGCGTTGCTAGTTGCTACACATAGTCTATAAATTGATCCAAAATTGTGGCATATCCGATCCTGCTGAAACTAGTTAACTAGGAGTAGTAACAATTAGGTAAACGACACATCCGATCGAACCAAAAGCAACACAGCTTAATTAATATATTAAACAACACTGTTCACAAAACATATGTAGATTAGCATCAGATACTAGTACTACGCGCAAGAAAGTAATATAAACAAATTAAAAGGAGTTATCCCAAGTAATGAGCTCAAGTTTGTTTATATGTATAACAAATATTCTTCATGACACTTTTTAGATTTTATGTCATCTCCTAGTGTTCACCAGTGTCATCAAACAAAGCTAGCGCCTTTTTTTGTTTCAGTAGGCACCTAGGTACAACATTTATATATGTATGTCTGCATACTGGGGAGATGATAGAGCACAATCGTGGGATTTTGTGAGTGCAGTATACTAGTGCGTACGCGTGCAGGAGGGACGTCGACGTTGTTAATGTTATCTGTATTTGTATGTAGGGCCATCTTCACTCTGAATCGCTCGCGTATCTCCACTGAACAATGCAATGCAATGCAATACAAGCTAGTTCGTTCAGTGCGCCTCTCCCTTTCTCTTCCAACTTTGTAGCAGCAGCACTCGTGAAAAGAAGAACAAATCCTTCCGCCTAGCCTACATCGTCTAGTGTGTGTTGATATCAGTGGTCACTACTCCACTTTGGTTTATTTATATACCTGTTTATTTACACCACTCATATATCGAGTAGTGTCCACGTGATTTCACTTGTTTTTGTTTTCTGATTAACAACATGGATCACAGTATATTCTCTGAGATACTAGTAGTTAGATAAATATTGTGTAACTGGTGGGCAGCAGGCTTCCCTAATTGGTTTCTTTTCTTGTGTAAGAAAAAGTAGCTGCTGGTGAGACACATCATATATAATAATCTTTTCTTTCAGAAAGAAGAAAAAGGTGTTGGAATGAACATATATAAGAGGTGAAGTGAGCCAAGGAAGAGGCAACCTAGCTACCTGCACTTGATAACAACAACAACCACCGCGCATTTGAGCTGTTTGGACCATTTGGTTTTCTGTAACTATCAGCATGCAGTTGGGGATGCTTTGCTTGTCTCTTTTGTTATTTCCTACTACTCCATATAACAGTGACTTTGCTGTGCCTGATGGAGTGCGAGCAGGCAAAGGCATGTGATGAGTGATGTTTATTACTACTAGTACTGGTACGAGGCATCCATGTGCAGCTGCTATATATGCTTTATATCATCAAAGCCTAGCCTTTTTCCTTAACTCGCCCATGCATCCGATTAGTACAAAAGAAACAAGCAAGCCCGCATGCTTGCTGCTGCTGCTGCTGCTTATCTTAACAAACAGAACCCAACTGAAAAAGAAGGTGATCGTACCGGATCCTCTTGGTTTTGCATTCATTCATTTGAGGGAAAGTGTTTCCTTAGGCACTAACTTGTCGGCAGTAATCTGATGATTATTAGCGGCACTGTTGCATAAAGCATGTGCAACTGGCCGGGGTAAAAAGATCTTCCTTGAGAGATATTAGTGAGATAGATATTTTTGCCACTTTTTCCTTTGCGTGATGGATCGATGTGGAAAAAGGTCGACTTTTTGCTTTCTTTCTTATCGTCGATCTAGTCAGTCTTTAATAACCTGATGGACACACACACTAAGCACGGCTCGCTTTCTGCTCCCTCCCTAATTCCACTGAATTTTCACAAGATCTGTCACTGGCGTAATTTTTATCAGAGGTCAGTTGTGGTTTGCCTTGCCCACCAGTCACAGTTCCATGTGCCTGTCTTTCTCTGCACTTTGATGAAAACTTTCTGCACTATACTTATCACACTGTTAACTAAAACAGAGCTAGTGACAGTGAAATCAGCCAAGGAAGTACAAACCTGTGTATACTGTATGTAGGACAAGCATCTTTGGGGAGCAGGACTGAATCGTTATCTCATCTCCCTGAAGTCTTTGGGAGAAAGATCACTGGAATCTGTTTCTCTCTGTCTTTCAGTCATACAGGTCAAAATCCTGAATCCTCCACCACTCTGAAAAATATCACAAACCAAGGTGGAATGCTGTCACCTCTGTCTACCTCTGGGAAATGAAGTGATATGATATTATCCATTCTCATCGTCTTAAAAAAGGAACAATAATAGTTACCCCAGTGCTGAAAAGGCCGCAGAATCACTTGTAATGCTCAAGGTATTTTAGCAAACAAAAACAAATTCCACGCACCTTTCTACATGCACAATCTTGGGTACAAGACTACTGTTGCAAAGTTTTCATGATCCCATCATCATGACCATGAACAGCGGCGTTGAGATTCAAGCTGGCGCTCAAGTGCAGGGCTAGTGGAGTGGAGTCAAGAGTCCCAAAGCAAAAGGAATCGCGCGTGTCTGGATTCAGCAGGGCAGGGCAAGGGGATTCATGTGTGTGCCTGAACTTGAGCAGCAGAGCAAAGCATCCGTTTCCTCCGGGTGTCAGGATATTTGCCGAGTTGTGCTGTCCACATTGGATTATGCTCTCTGCACTGCAAAGTGTGCGCGCCACTTTACTGGAAAGTGGATTCGCCTTTGTCCTGTGCTGTGCCACGGCCAGGTACTACAGTAGTGCATTTGAACATCAACTGGCGGCTACTGTTGCCTGAATAGAATTGCGACAAAAACTGACGCCTACTGTAGAGCATGTACCATGGCATGTCCAACCAATCAATCCACTTCTACTGATTGTGTATCCCAATCCCAATCGCTACTTGATGCCATCCTCTCTTCTCTTGACTGCACTGCTTTCTGAAACTGAAATGGAGGTGGGCCTTGTTTACACACAAAATTCAAAATGTCAAAATGTTAGAATTCGAACACCCGTAAAGACTTTCGTTTGTATTTAGTAAATATTATTATTTAATTATGGAATAACTTAGGTTTAAAAAAGATTAGTCTTGTCATTTATAATCAAACTATCAACTAGTTTTTTTATCTATATTTACTTCTTCATGTAAGTGTCACTAAATTGATGGGATGGAGAGGGAGCGGAAAAAACTTTGAACTTTAGGGGGGACTAAACAAGGCCTTGATGGCATGCTCTCTTCTCTTGACTGCAGTGCTTTCTGAAAACTGAAATGGAGGTGGGCAAAACCTGAATCCGAGCAGAGACGAGAGCTGAAAACAGGGGGGGGAAAAAAAGGTGGGCACAGCACAAAAGCGGTTTTTCGGTTTCGGACGTGGCGTGGCACCTCATCTCTTTCTTCACACACCGGAAGGGGAAGGCCTCATCCCTCGCTCGTCTTCCTCCTCCCCTCCCCTCCCTCCCCTTCCCTCGTCACTCCATAAATCCGCTCGACACCTCCTGACCGCTCCTCACTCCCCCTCTGCGCCCACCCACCCACCCACCTTCACGCGCACCCCAACTACTCATAAAGCTCCCGCCACCGCAGACGATAGATCCGCGTCTTGCAATCGCACAAGCTCTTCCTCTGGATCTTCCTCTTCGGAGAGCCGCCGGACCCTTTCTTTTCGACGAGGCTTCCATCTCGTCTCCGTCAACGTGTCGGTGGTAAGCACCCTTGCGACCAAATCATCCTGGCCACCGGCAGGCTCTCGAGGTTTCAGATTCAGCTGCGCATCACCACGCAGACCCTTTCTTGTTTTTCCTCACCCTTCCGGCGCTAATCGCTCGATTGGATTCTCTTTCACTGACGCGGCGTTTCGTTGCTCGATTTGGCCCAACCAAAGCTGTCTCCTTTACTTGGAATTTGTTGGGCAGAAAACAAGCATTTTTTTATCCGCCGTTTGTCAGTCTTATCTTAAAACATATCCCCCACAGCTCGCAGTTTAAGGCCTGGAACCCGAATTGAAAAAAAGTTAATTTTGCTGACCGTGCTTGTTTTCTGCAACAACTAGGTCCCGTCTCATAGTAAAGTGTTCTGTTGGCCTTTCCCCATCGGAGAGGTCGTGCTGTGCCCCCGTGGTGATCTAATCTTACATGGGTACACGACACGAACAAAATTATTATATGATAGCCCCTAGGCAAACTTCTAGATCATTCAAGCTGCTATGAGATTACTCCAGAGTCTCGACTGAGATCGACTGACATCACATGATTGCTGCTGTTGCTCTCCGATTTTACTGAATTATTATTATTGGATCCAAAAGTGGCAGTGTATATATGCAAGCATACTAACAATTACTCTTTTCGTCTGATAATAATAGTTATAATTCTGGTGACTTTTAGATTGCTTCTACCTGTTCACGCCATATTTCCCTCCCTTCTTTCCCCCCTTGCCATTGTGTATTTGTGCGCCATATTACGAAATTTAACCACGGAACAGCAAGTAAGAGAATCGATATAAGTCATCTGAGTTGCATCTTTTGCATTTCCTTCTGTTGGTATTGACCACTGCTGCTTGTTATTTCAGACTCGCACCTTATCTGAAGAAGATGTCTTTTCGGAGCATGGTTCGTGATATAAGGGAAAGTTTTGGGAATATATCGAGGCGGAACTTTGAGGTGAGAATTCACCACAGAGGAAAGTCTCTTGGTTCTTCAAGTGACTTGCAAGACAAGCCTGCTGAAATTCAGCCAAGCAGGTGGGCTAGCCTTCCTCCTGAGTTACTCCGCGATGTCATGAAACGGTTGGAGGAAGATGACAGTAGCTGGCCGGATCGCAAGGATGTTGTTTCTTGTGCCTCTGTTTGCACAACCTGGAGAGATATGTGTAAGGATATAGTGAGAAGTCCAGAACATTGTGCGAAGCTCACATTTCCAATATCTCTTAAGCAGGTAATGAGTGGGTTCAGTGAATGTTGACGAATTGTGAAGTCTTTATCTATAAATTTGCCTTGTCTTTCCTCAAATCCTCTCAGTGCATAGTTTTAGTTATTCAGATTTAAAACTCTTAACAAGGCAACTCTGTGTCCATGAATTATGTTTCCTGTCTTTCTTAACACTTGTTTGATTTTTTTCATGCACAGCCTGGACCCCGAGACGGAGTAATCCAATGTTTTATAAAAAGGGACAAATCAAAGCTAACGTATCGGCTCTACTTGTCCCTTAGCTCTGGTAAGTGTCAAGCTATTGTCTTCACTCCAGAATAACAAAGTCAGTAGTCTTTGTTTGTTTGTTGAAACTCCTGCCTGTCCCATCAGTTTTCAATTTTGTCCTTGAAGGAGAACCATGGGGGTCATTTTCACTACAATGGAAAACATTGTTCCACTATTTTTTTGTCTTTTCTGAACCTGATAATTCAGGAGATTACTAGAAACCAGCACTACTTTCCATTACAACTCTATTCAAGGCAGAAATCTGTGATGTAAACATAAAGACATTAAGTACATGATGAAACATATAGGTAAATGGCTGAATAATTGTTCAAAAACATGAATGTTTCATAAAAGTAGACTTTCTCGCCTTTTACATTAGTCATGGTGAGACTTTTGCTCCTGTACCAGCCTTTGAAGCTTCCACAGCACTACGGATTTGAAAATGACATGGCCCGTATATAGTTAAGAATGCACCACAGATTAAATGGTGCCGTTACAGTTGACCAGAGCTCCCCCCCTCTCTTAATTATTCGTGCATGGCTATGCAGTGTCACACTGTCACCATAGTAGAATTTACTATGCCTGCTATTGTTTTCTTGTCATTTTTCGTGTTCTCCTTCAGGTAAAAGTTATGCTGCTTCAGTTAATTACATACAAACTGCAAACTGATTTCTAGTTGTGGCTGTTTGTATCTGCCTCCATTCTCGATGACATAGTGTATGTAGTAAACATATATGCCACAAAAAGATTTTAAATAACATTCTGAAACTATAATAAGAACTAAATAGGACTCCTTCAGCAGATGTTACATATGCAACACAGTGATATTTCTGATGTATCTTGTAGCTGTGGTTGATGAGAACGGAAAGTTCCTATTAGCAGCAAAAGGAACCGCAGGATGGCGCACACGGAGTATGCTATTTCTATGGATTCAAGGAATTTCTCCCGATCGAGTACTGGCTACATTGGGAAGTTAAGGTGAATCTTCTTTGGCAACAATCTTCCCTTTATCCTCTTTTGTCGCTTGGATGAGTATGATTGCTGAACTTTTGCATTAAAACCTGACACAAGTTATGGCATTGCAGGTCAAATTTCCTTGGAACTAAATTTATCATCTACGACACACAGCCTCCATACAATGCTGGGAAACTTTTCGCACAGGAACGTGCCCCCCAGCCGTCGGTTGTCTTCAGGAAAGTTTCACCAAGAGTTCCAACGGGCAGGTACCCCATTGCTCAGGTAAACTACGAGCTGAACGTGCTCGGAACCCGGGGGGCCAAAGGCGGATGCAGTGTGCTATGCATTCCATCCCGCATCAGCAGTGGAGCCTGGCGGTGTCGTGCCAGGCCAATCAAAAGAGCTCCTCCCAAGGCTATTCGACGAGTCCTTCCGCAGCACAGCAACTTCTTTCTCCAAGTACTCTGTGGTGGACAGCTCCATGGACCTGAGCAGCTGCCGGTTCTCCGAGCTCAGTGGAGGGGCTCTGCAAGAAGGAGGTGACGCCGACTTCGGAGGAGAGGCCTCTGGTTCTGCGCGCAACAAAGGCGCCAAGGTGGCACGATCAGCTGCAGTGCTGGTGCCTCAACTTCAAGCGGGCGTCACTGTGGCCTCCGTCAAGAACTTCCAGCTGATAGCCGGGCGCCACAGCCAGCTCCGTGGGGGCTTCTTCTGCTCCACCCGCGGCGGCAGCACTTCCTGCACAGACACAACCACAGGCCTCTGGTCCGTCTTCATCGTCGTCCCTCCATGCCCATGACCCAGTGATCCTGCAGTTCGGCAAGGTCGGGAGGGACATGTTCACCATGGACTACCGGTACCCGCTGTCGGCCTTCCAGGCCTTTTGCCATATGTCTGACGAGCTTTGACACCAAGCTGGCCTGCGAATGAAAGAATGGATGGATGAATAGGTGGGACGAGTAGCGTACCGTAGCAGGGCAGCAGCAGTGGGAGAGCGATCGTTTTCTGTGTTTAAGTGCTATATAAGCAGAGACATTGTGAGCCTTTGCATGTAAATAATTTACAGTAGCTGTTGATTCAAGTATTGTTTCGTGAGATGTTTCAGAAACCTAATAGTGGATAGAAATGCAAGTGTTTTTTTCGCCTCTCTTGTCTGGGAAGAAATCTGAGACAAGTCTGTATTTGCTACTCCACTCTCCCTGTGTAGGAAAAAAAAACATATCTCGTTTTCAATTAATTTTGAATTTGACTTGGATGTATAGAAAAACAGTAGTGATATTTGTATCTTCAAATAGGTTTAACAAGGGAATGTATTGTATGCATAACATAAGGGTAATACTTATTCGGATAGTATATATTTCTCTTTGGATAAATCTAAAATTAGTTGGCTCTTGGAAAGTAACAATGTTTTGTGGCGGAAGGAGTACGTATAATGATGATTGGAGACGAGATAGACATGGCGATGACATTGCTCCGTGCGCGGAAGGTGTTGTTGGGCCATGAAAATCAGGTAGTAGGATAAAAGGAAGGAGAGATGATTGATTGCGTTGGGTTTGCATGGAGATTGAGTCGCTATCTTAGATGATGATGAGAGATTTGAGCGTCCATCATGATGATTAATAGGCAGGCACGCTGAAAGCAACGTTAAACTAGTAGGTAGTGCTAACCCACAATATTAGTCATTATCGAAATATTTATGTATAGAAAATGGGAGGTATTTGATGATTGAGCGAGCGACGACCAAGCAAGCAGAGGCAGAAGCAGAAGCAGAATGGGGTGAGGCACGGCACGTAACCTAACGACGACCTACTAATCCTAGTCGGCTAGTGTATATAAATTAGCGCTGCTAAATGCTGATAGAACAATACACTGCATTAGTTCAGCAGGGCTGCTCAGGAGGGGGAAAAAAAAAAAAGATAGACAGGGTAGCCATTAGCCAAGGACAAAGAGGAATGAGAGTCAGATCGACGAACGAGAACAATGGCATTTATTTTTTTAATATTAGATACTCCCTCCGTCCCAAATTAAACGCATTTTTTAGGTGTTAGTCTTACAAGTTTGACTCGATTTGTAGAAAATAAGTACAAGATTTAAATATCCAAATAAATTTGTTAAAAAACTAGATCAAAAGATCTTTACAATGATACTAGTTATGTAATATAAATATTAATCCTATTTTAATATATAATTGCTTGCAGTTTTTTTAAAGGCGAGAACTCCATTTATTCTGGGACCGAGGGAGCAGTAGATATGATGATAGAGTTAGAGATAAATAATTGAAGCAGTTAGGAAAATGGGCAAGCAGAGGTTGTCTGCGATTATTGTTGTCCTGTCGTGCTTAATTTTCAATTTCAATTCCGGGAGACGGATTAAAGAAACGAAGCAGAGAGAGGTTTAGGATTAAACAAGTCTGCACATTGGCTGCAGAGCAGATGGTCTGCGACACAGCCAACTGGCACGTGCTGTATTCCGGTGTCCTGTTCCTGTACTGGAGCGCACCTGTCAGTGACTCACCGGTCCATGAGCAGCAACAGGCCAATCAATGGTCAAACGTCACGTGACTTTTGACCTGGTCTCCATTCCCGGCACGTGATCCCCACCTCCTCCTGCCGGGCCACCAGCTCCATGTGTGGTTCGCCATGCCCACGGTGGTTCGTTTTTTTGCTCACTCTTGCCCTTTTGCTCCATATTTTTGCTCTTACATTACTTTGAACTTGTCGCCTCTACAGTAATGGTACAACCCTTTTCTTCGCAACAAAACAACATCAGCAAAAGACGTTAGGGTCAGAAACGCCAGATTGCAAAAAAAATTATAGCATGTGAATAGAGCAGGAATACATGTGCAAAACATATAATAGAATAAAAAACAAAAAAAAAACTAGGCCAAACCAATTCATATACAGAACAAGAAACATAGGGTGAACTCGAAGGCTATGGAAGTTGAATTTTCATATGATATATAAAAATTTTAGATAATTAACCAGTACGATTACAAGGGCACTTGATAAGAAACAATTCACAATTTTTTATATCATCTAACAATGGCAAAAGTTCATGCTGATTGAAGTAAATATATGAGAAGTTTACAAGTATAGAAGGTCAAACAGCTGTGTCCTGTATTTTGACGAGGATTCAGGTGTGGTGATGAGCCCGATTCAAAGGAGAGATTACTAGAGATGATTAGAAGAGGCGAGAGGGCAGGCCAGCAGGGATCCAGGGTGGATCCAGCAATTTGGGCCTGCGTTTTGGGCTTGGGCTTGGGAGGTGGCAGCAGAGCAGACAGGCGGACAGACAAACCTCCGGCTGTCCCATTTCGCTATGCGTCCCCCACCATTTCTTTCCTTGCATCTCATCTAGAAGCAAGGGAGGGACACTGAGAGGCAGGAGTACTAGGTGGCGTGTCGTCTCGTCTGCGCTAGCAGAGCACCCGCAGCCGCCGCCTCCGCCTCCGTCGATTTGGATTCGATTCGCAGCGGCGGCCGCACCAGCCAATCAAACCAACCACCAGTCGCCCAGCCCTCCCCAGCCGATCCCCGATGCGAGGCACAATGCCGGCCCCGATTCCTCGTCGCCGGCGCCGGCGCCGCCGCCGCTGTCCTCCACCATCGGCCGCTCCATCGGCTGGTCGCTCCACCGCCGGGACCACAACCAGATCCACTCCTTCCCGCCGCCGCCCGACGACGCCGCCACCGACGCCTTCCACTTCCAGCGCCGCGCCACCGACCTCCTCACCGACCTCCTCGCCGCCAACGACGACGACGTCCTCTCCCTCGCCTGGACGCGCCGCCTCCTCGACGCCTTCCTCACCTGCCTCGAGGAGTTCCGCGCCCTGCTCTTCGCCTCCGGGGACGCGCCCGCCGCCAGGCCCCCGCTCGACCGCCTCGTCGCTGACTTCTTCGACCGCGCCGTCAAGGCGCTCGACCTCTGCAACGCCGTCCGCGACGGCCTCGACCTCGTCCGCCAGTGGCGAAAGCACCTCGCCATCGCCGCGGCCGTCCTCGCCTCCTCCTCATCCTCTACCGCCTCCGCGACGCCGCCGCCGCTCGGGGAGGCCCAGATCCGCCGCGCCCGCAAGGCGCTCACCGACCTCACCATCCTCATGCTCGACGATAGGGACGCAGGGGAGTCGTCGGCCAGCGCAACCGCTCCTTCGGCCGCCCTGCCAACGCCACCACCGAGAAATCATCACGCGGCCACCACCGCCGGAACAGCAGCGGGGAGCTCAGGCTCCGGCTCCGGCTCCCACCTCCGCTCCCTCTCCTGGAGCGTGTCACGGGCCTGGTCCGCCGCGCGCCAGCTGCAGGCCATCGGGGAGGCCTCCCCGTGCCCCGCCCGCAGGACAACGCCGCCACGGGAGGACTCGCCTCCGCGGTCTACACCATGGGCGCCGTGCTCTTCATCGTCGCCTTCGCGCTCGTCGCCGCCATCCCGTGCCAGGACCGCGGCCTCCACGTTAATTTCTCCGTGCCCAGGAACCTCCCTGCGCGGCTCCCATCACCACGCTCTACGAACGCATCCTCGACGAGTCCAAGAAGAAGGACCGCAAGAACTCGTGCGGCCTGCTCAAGGAGATCCACCAGATTGAGCACTCCTCCAGGAAGCTCATGGAGATCACTGACGCCGCCGAGTTCCCGTTGCACCACGACAAGGATACCGAGGTGAGGGAGGCCGCGCAGGACCTCGTCCACCTCTGTCAATCCATCAAGGAAGGCCTCGACCCGCTCGAGCGCCAGGTCAGGGAGATGTTCCACCGGATTGTGCGCACACGCACAGAAATCCTAGACTGCTTGAGTAAGCCACATGGTACCCATCAGTGATGACAAGATACAGAGATAGGCAGGAAGCCACACTTGCTTGCTGTGAGGCCCATTCAGATGATCAAACATTATTGTGTGAAATGCAGCAGCAGCAGCGGTCAGGCTGATTCAGATGAGGTAGCTTTTCTCTGCATAAGTTAGCAACTACTACATCATATACATGTGTCGGCTTGTCCTTCTGTTTGATAAATTGGTTTCTTTATTTTTCATTTCATTGTCGGCTTTGTAGATTGTGAATCCTTACTTGGCAGTGCTTCGTAGTAATGGTCTAAATACTATTTGTTCCATTCTTTTCATCTCTGGCTTGATGATTAGTTAATGTTCATATGGTTAGCATCTGTTCCAACACAAAAAAAAAAACAGGCTTGTGGTGCTATCCTATGCTGGAAGTGTTGAGAGATTGTGAGGTGATGATATTGACACCACCACCATTTTCTTTGTGCCCAAAGATTAGCGATGTATATGATCAAAGGAGACAACACTTCATTGATCACTCAACATTAATTGCCGCAAATGTATACTCCCTCCATATTGAAAAGGAAGTCGTTTTGGAAAGGCTTCGGAAACATTAGGAACATAAATGATTAATAACTTTTAAGTCGTTGAGTTTTGAAATGTGAAAATCATATATCAATAGATTTGTCTTGAAAAATACTTTCATAAAAAGTATACATATATAATTTTTTAATAAATATTTTGATAGAAAAGAGAAGTCAAAGTTGCACTTTGGAGACCGTGTCGATGTCCTAAACGACTTCCTTTTCAATATGGAGGGAGTATATGATTAAAGGAGACGACACTGCATTGATTACATTAGCTTAATCATGTTGGCTTAGTCCATAGCAATGCTGCTTGTTTCTTCCATCCTGACACTGATCACTCAACTTTAACTTATGTTGGCTTAGTCCATAGCAATGTTGCTTGTTTCTTCCATCCTGACACTTCATTGATCACTTAACATTAACTTAATTGTGTGTTTAGACTTCGTGTTTCAAATGAACACATCCCAAATGCATGCTTTTCCACTGATATTGTTGTCTATAACTCTATATTGGGGGGGTGGCAAATGGACAGAAACAGCTGACATAGTTAATTTCTTTGTCAACGAACTAGTTTGGGTGAGATGTACCTTACTTGGTCCCGTATTTGAATTTGATTGTATCCTTGAAATGTGTCCTATTCTTGTAGACTATATATAGTTAAGAAAAGATATACAGAAATACTGTTGTATTTCAGAGTGCTTAGTGGGTTTATCATTGAGCTACAACTGCTCTTGAGAAATATTTGTTGATTCTAGAGATAACAGTAAGGCAGAACTTGGGTGGTCTGGTAACATGGGTGATGGGTTGTTTAGATGGAGTTCTGGCTTATATAGTTGCCTAGCTACTTGAATTTGTTACATGTCATTTGATTGCTCTTGAGCTGAGTCAACTCTGCATAAACCCTTGTGGAGTTGAAGTATTCAAGGGTGGTTAGTGGAATTCTTGAGAGAAATGGAGTCATGTGTGAGCTGGTCAATGTGCATGTTTTTTTTTTTCCTATGGACCTTTTCTTTTCTCTACTAACTGTGCACGTTGGATGTTTCTTGGTCAACAGGCAAGATTTTTTTGGCTCTAATTTGTTATTAATATATTTTTGGCCCCTTGTGGTTGTGGTTCCCTGGCTCTAGCAGCATCCATGCGCTGCCAAAATTTTGATTTGAGAATCTAATCTCAAAATTTTGATTTGAGAATCTAATCTCGTTCTCTGCACCTGTACATTTTGTATTTTGGACGAGTGAAGAATCCCAGAAACTGAATATGGAAGCAGTCTTTTGTGGTGCTGATTTTGTCTGTGCTCTAGGAGTCAAAGTTCATGACTGAGGCACTAGCGTTTGTTTGTGCGTGAATGCACAGTTGAGCTTGAGTGTAGTTTTGAGGATGAGTTGGTTTACATCCATGGCCCTGCTGAAGACTTGAAACTACACTCCGTTTTGGTTTTCTTGTCACAAAATTTACCGTAGCAATTTCGATCATTTTTCCCTACAAAAAAAAATTCTACTTACTTTAGAATGTGCAATACGTATTGGTTATGGTTGGAAATTTCAAGCATCTAGAGTAGGAATGGTGAAATTGGTAGGAATGGTGAAAATGGCTTAGATTGTGATTGCGTGTCTGGGTCAGGAAAATGACATTAGTATGGGCCTCCAAAGAAAGCCTGTTTGTGCAGCACAGGTTATCGGGCTGGAACCTCGCTGGGCTCTCTCTTGGACAAGGATTTGGCTCGGCCTTTTCCTTTCCACTGAGGAAGTGAGCGTGTGCATGGCCACTCCATGGACCTAGCACTAGTAGGTTATCGGCTTCAGTTTTTTCCCCTAATAAACCAATGTATAAGGTTTTCTGGGTTCATTTTTCATTTCTTATATACCAGACAGATCAATTCTAGTCTTCTTTAGTGAATACAAGAACAATTGAAATGATTGTTGTTTATCTTAGGCTATGTTTGGTTCCTATGAGAATAGGGACTAATTTTTAGTTATATTTAGTCCCTAGTCCAATAAACCTTTGGGAGCTGACTCTGAACTAATTTGTAGTCCCTATTAATCTCTAGTCTCTAGTTCCTTCAACCAAACAGGCCCTAATGATAATACTTCCTCCGTTTCAAATTGTAGTTCACTTTGGCTTTTCTAGATACATTGATTTTGCATTGCACCTAGTTATACACTATGTCCGGATACATAATAAAATCAATGTATCTAGAAAAAACCAAAAGTGAACTACAATTTGGAACGGAGGGAGTACTTTTTAAAAGAAAAATAAAAAGATGGTAAGTGTCGATGAAAGAGAGAGAGAAAAAAGAAAGATAGCCGAGCACACAGACAGAGCCGTCGAGAAACTCAACGGGAAAAGTAGGTAGCAAGCCAAGAAAACCAGAAAAACAGAAGTAAAACAAACTCACCAACTATATAATACGCCTAGCTTATTTCAACGTAACAAAGCTTCAAAAAGCTATCACCACCATGTAAACTTACCACACCATGAGTCCAAGACAGTACCTGACACTTACACAACAGAGAAGGGATACGCTCGCCGAGTGATATATGTGGCCACGACCTGTTACAGTTACAGAGCTAGCTAGCTAGCTACGTATCATTCACGCGTCGGCCGCGAGCCCCTCGTCGCTGGCGGTGTTGCGCACGGAGCAGTCGAGGCGGATCTCTCCGGCGGTGCCGGTGAGCACGTCCATCTGGCTCATCTTGACGAACGACCTTGCGAACTGGTCGAAGAAGGCGTCCTGGTTGAGCGCGAAGCGCGTGGCGGTGCGCATGGTGTCCGGGTGGTTGATGAGCCCCTGGTCCGACTTGAACAGCCCCTGCCTCGCGATCAGGTCGAAGTAGTACTTGTTGTCGAAGGCGTCGGGCGTGCGCACGTCCAGCACCGTGCTCACCACGTTCCCGCTGGGGTCGCTGGCGCACTTGGCCGCCAGCCTCTGCCGGAAAGCCGGGTCCATGGTGCCGTCGTCCGCGTTGGGTGGCAGCCGGTCGTTGAAGGCGGCGCAGTGGCCGCGCCCCACGGTGTGCGCGCCGGAGAGCGCCACCAGGTCCGCCTTGTCCAGGCTGCGGTTCTTGAAGGACTCGATCAGCTGTGGCACCTTGAAGAAGGGCGCCGGCAGGGTGCCCACCAGGGCGCTCGACGCCGGCGCCAGACCGTCGCGCCGCCCGAGAGGAACATCGAAGAAGGGGCCGCCGGACTGGATGTTTGGATGATGCATGCATGAGTATAATGGATCGGACGTACACACTGTCATGTCAGTTAGGCCGGGTGGTGAACGTACGTACGGCCGGGCCGGCGACTTACCGCGACGACGGCGTCCCTGGTGGCTAGCGTGGTGATGTCGGCGCAGGACACCGTGGGCCCGCAGACGGCGTGGACGGCGTCGCGGATGTCGTCGATGAGCTTGAGCGCCTCGGGACGCAGCGTCTTGTTGGGTATCTCATTCTGCTCGCTCTTGGAACCAGACAGGAGGACGGACGCGTCGCAGCCCTTCGATTGGTTATCAATGGTGGTACGTTAGTTTTCAACTGTGCTTGGTCATCGATCATCTATCAGCGACGTGGTTAATTACCTGCGGGAAGCAGTCGTGGAAGAAGATGCGGATGAGCCCGGCGGCGATGCCCATGTCGCTGCGGAGGGCCTCGTCGACGTGAAAGCTCACGATGTCCTCCACCCACGGGCAGGACACGTCGTAGAAGTTCCAGGAGAGGCCGTTGGCGACGGGCTCGTTGTTCACGGTCACCGTGGCTGACGAGAGCGCGGCGCAGAGCGATGAGATGGCCACCAGCAGCAGCACGGCGGCCACAGTTGGCCTGCTGCTGCTGGACCTGGCCATTGTGCTTGCAGTTGCAGATCAGCAAGCACGATGGTGTGCCTTGCACAGGTCAAGAGATATATGGTGTGGTGCGTTATTTATAGTAAGCTGTTATGGATGGATGGAGACATTGCATTGATCTGATCCGCTACTAACTAGCAGCAACTTGTTGCATTTCAATTGCGTTGCATCGTCTCGTCGTCATCACAGACTAATAAAAGCAGCAAGGAATTAAACATGGATCAAGCGAATGGTATTTTCATGTCGCATCGCATCAGTTTAAAATCAGTGAATTGTAATCCTGTTACGGTAAGTCTTCGGCTTCCATATCATTTATGCAACGTCGTTGTAGCTTCGTATATACTGCACACCCACCTTGCTTAGTCAAGTCTCAAGCTGACCATTCTTGCATCGCGTAATCAATTAAGTGCCGCCCATCTCTTATTTGGTTGCTAGCTTCGGAGAGTAATAGTACAATATCTTGCATCAATACAGGCTGCTCCTTCTAGCTTAAAAGTATGACGTTTGTATGTTTAAACTCTTTTATCTTAATTGAAATGATAGTTTGCGTATTTTTCCTTGCATTGCGTGCATTGGTTCCTTTTGTCAGCACGTCTCGTGTGTTGGTTTGAACCAAATATATAGGACACAGCTGCCCATATTCCACGGACCAGGATAGGTTAGACTAAGCCAACGGCCAAGTGGCCTGGTGCATACCATCATCGACAGGAACATGATGATGCATTTCTCTAACGACATCTATGAATAGTATATGTTCACGGGAATGTCTAGTGTAATTGTACACACAACACACCTGTTGGAAAGCTAGCTAGCTGCCTCCCACCGGACCCACCCTTTTCCTTTTTAAATTTGGGAAATCCTAGTTTAAATCGTAGCTAGGTTAATTGTCAATGGTCCGCTGTTAGTAAAATGACATTGAGATGGGATAGGGATGATACCTGCCACTTGCATTTGCATGACATATGGAGTGGTCACATTGTAAGCCACGAGGCAGCATGGGTTCTTACTGCAACTACCCTCTCCAAAAGTCAAACTCACTGTTCATTCCCTCACAATTTTTCCTTTCATCCACAGGGACCTCAACCATGTTCAGTCTATCTGCAGCGGGGGGACGCTACCGCCCGCAAAATGCGACACGGATGGGGAGGCCGGGGGTTACTGGGAGGCATCCTGGAAACAAGTGGATGCGCTCCGGTCCGGTATTCCGAGCGGACGTAGCGGAGGCCCGCTATCGGCGACACGGCGTTGGCCTGCGGGACCCACCCTACCCTCAACCGCCGCCGTTGCAAGGACGCGCTGCCGTGCGGTGGCCGCGGAAGAACGCTAGCCCGACCCGCGTTCCCCAAGGGCCAGATCCGCTCCTCCTCCTCGTCGGGCCATGTGCTCCTACGCTCCATGTGCCCGCCGCCGTCGAAGATGCGCTCCTCATTTGCGGCTGCCGGAGGGAGCGGGGGAGGAGACGGCGCAATCGGTTGTCCAACAACACGGGGTGGAGAGAAGGGAGGCCGGTAGGAGAGAGAGAGGGGGTGGGGAAAAAGGAGGAGAGAGAGCGGGTGGGGAAAAGTAGAGTATGACACGTGGGTCCCACATGCGGTAGTTGGTATAGTGGATGGATATACAGTATGAATGGGTGCGGGAAATTGGGTATAGAGAAGAGAATCTAACTGACTAGGTAGAAATATTACTTTTAAGGATGAAAATAGAGGAACACGAGTGCAGACAGACACAACAACAGAAGTGCAAATGGTGTATGTATAACTAAGGGCATGTTTGAGGCCTGGCTAGCCAAACGGGTCTCTAAGATGCCGCTTCGCATTCCTTGTGTTCTAGATGAGCGGCAGATGAGAGGAGCCAAAGAAACCAACTTCACGTTGGTCGTCCAATTCCTTCGTGCCTGCAAAGCCTTCTCATATGTAAAGGCGTGGTAAAACCCGAATGCCAGCCACAAGAAACACATTTTTCACGAGAAAAGAGAAAGCATATAGGAAGGAGATTGGTCTTGGAGAATTCGTGCGAATGCACAAGGCAGACGTACTTAACTGAGGACAAGCAGAAACAGCAAAACACACAGATTTCCATGGCCCAAATTTTCTACTCTGATGATCTGGTCACCTATTTATTTATTACAGCAGAATTTGAAAAGCTAACTTGACGATCGATAGATAGCATGCATGGGCGAACAAATGCAAATGCACACACTGCTGATAACAAGGTGAGGATGCCTCTTTGTGATCACGCGTCGGCCGCGAGCCCCTCGTCGCGGGCAGCGGTGTCGAGGACGCGGCGGGCGTTGCGCACGGCGCAGTTGAGTCGGATCTCTCCGGCGTTGCCGGTGAGCACGTCCATCTGGCTCATCTTCACCATGGACCTGGCGAACTGTCGAAGAAGGCGGCCTGGTTGAGCGAGTAGCGCGTGGCGGTGCGGTTGGTGTTGGGGTCGTTCATGAGCCCCTGGTCCGACTTGAACAGCCCCTGCTTGGCGATCAGGTCGAAGTAGTACTTGTTATCGAAGGCGTTGGGCGTGCGCACGTCCAGCACCTGCTCCACTTTGCCGTCGTCGTTGGCGCACTTGGCCGCCAGCGCCTGCCGGAACGCCGGGGCCATGGTGCCGTCGTCCGCGTTGGGCGGGAGGCGGCTCTTGAAGGAGGCGCAGTGGCCGCGCCCCACGGTGTGCGCGCCGGAGAGTGCCACCAGGTCCGTCGCGTCCAGGCTCCGGTTCTTGAACTTGGCCAGCAGCGAGGGCACGTCGGAGTCGGGGCCTGGCAGTGTCAAGACCTTGTCTTTGGACGCCGGCGCCAGCCCGTCGCGGCGACCCAGAGGCACCTCGAAGAACGGGCCGCCGGACTGCATTAATTATTGCATTGTCATCTGGTTCCTCTATTTTGCATGCTTATTTTCGTGGACATGAGATGGACTTACCGCGACGACGGCGTCCCGGGTGGCTAGCGTGATGATGTCGGCGCAGGACACCTTGGGGCCGCAGGCGGCGTGGACGGCGGCGCGGATGTCGTTGATGAGCGTGCCGGCCTCGGGACGCAGCGTCTTGTTGGGTATCTCATTCTGCTCGCTGCTGGTACCCGACAGGAGGACGGACGCGTCGCAGCCCTGCAGATTAATTATATTGTTGATGAATTAGCTAGTTCCATTCATGCATGGACTATGGTGTGTCTGGGCATCGTCAGCATCAGGGTACCTGCGGGAAGCAGTCGTGGAAGAAGATGCGGATGAGTCCGGCAGCGATGCCGATGTCGCGGCGGAGAGCGTCGGCGACGTGCCAGCGCACGATGCCCTCCACGGCGGGGCAGGAGGCGTCGTAGAAGCTCCAGGAGAGGCCGTTGACGATGGGCTCGTTCACGGTCACGGTGGCCGTCGAGAGGGCGGCGCAAAAGGCAAGCACGGCGGCGGCCACTGCTACTGATCTCCTGCCGGCCATTTTGCTCGCTTTGCTTTGCACTCTGCAGTGCACTGCTAGGTTAGTGATGGTGTGTGGCTTCCATGAGTGAGTCCGTTTATTTATAGGCGGCCGGGCGGTTAGGTATGGGCGAATGGATATTTTGGTCTCGAACCACAGCGTTCGTTCTAGGCATGCATCTGCATGGATGCATTGCACCGGCCCGGCCGTCTGATCATTCCTTCCACTTGCTGCATCGAGCACATCAACTTGGACTAAAAGCAGGAAGAAAAGCTTCAAGCGAATGGTGTTAGGTGGTGACTAAAGCTAGTAATTTTATTTTATGCGACACCCCACACATGCATGGTTTTTTAATCATATATAGTACCAATTCTTTGCTACCATGATGCCTATATACGCAGGCCCTCTTGACAAAAGCTCCTAGCAAAAGCTCTGCTACACTAGTCTACACGGTGTTGAACAATGCTCTACAGTAGCATAGGAGCCGGAGCACTTGAGAGCCATACCAAACCCAGCCTCAAAATTAAATGGAGCTCTATATCAAACAAGCCCGCAGTTTCCTCCTTGCTTGTTGCTTCTACTCCTCTGTCCCTAAATGTTTGTCTCTAGAAAACCGTATTTCCCTCACAAACACGCTTCCCGGACGACACATATAAAGGGACGGAGGGAGTACACTGCACAACCATGCCACCTATATATACGGCAGGCACTAAGCCCTGTTACCTTCAGGTGAGTGTACTGTCATATATATATATATAGGTGTACTGCCATGCTTATCCATTCTGCCTGGCGCGTCTGGAGTGTTTGTTTGGAATATGCAGAATCCGTGTGCTGTCGTCGTACACTGAGCCACATTTTCCTTTTCATATTCGGATAGATGAATGCAGCAAGTTTAAGTCTTGATTAGGTAGCATCGATTCGTTGTGGGGAAAATGACTTTCCATTCGGATATATATACAGCAATTGAATAGGATCGGGATGGATGATTGCCTCACTGACACTAGTGTGTGCGCAATTAAGAGAGCACTACTCTGCTAAGCACTTGGTGGACACGGCAAATGCTTTGCTGCTAATTTTATTAGCCGATACTTGATGGACATACTATATGCGTGCGATTCTCAATACGGTTTGGTCACGGTCCTTCCCAGTGATTGACTTGGATCGGGTCAGTCGTCTCTCGATCTGCTAGGGCATGGGTTCCTACTCTACCATTCCGAGGCACGTGCTTTGGTCATTCACAAACTACAAGAGATCGAGGCATGTACCTTGTTCAACAGACTAGTGATTTTTTCATTCAGAAAAAATATTGTTACTCTACATTTGCTGCACAAACCATATAAATCTTTTTTTAGTGATTTTTTAAATAGCAACAAAATTACAGAAACGTAAGCCCATGGTCTACGAGTCTTTGAGATACCTACCCGTACATACGACCACCAAGGGGACGTACGAATGAATAACAAAACAAAACTAAGCCTGCTGCTTGACGAAAGAAGCCAGCGCCTACGTACTAAAGCAAAGCCTCTGGCTGGCAAACCGACCATGACAAGAGAAAAGGGCCTAGGAGTAGCCAACAAAACAATGCCGCCACCTCGCGCTCATCCAGTGAAGGGAACAAGCTGCTATTATCTTGGGAGTTCTGCACATCTTGACCGTGGAAGAAAAGGGCAGATTGTTTCACCTCCTCCGCAGCCTTGATCACATGTTCTTTCTCGTCTCCTTCAACAACCCTGTCCAATATGTTAAGAAAGTGCAGATTAAGCACACAATCTCTGTATCAAATTCCATGTGACCAACAACATGCATACTAGGATAGTGAGGGAGAGAGTTATGAATCCAGCCCCAATATTGGGTAAAGTCACCAGGTCGACAATCACCACCCGGAGAAAAGGCAAGAGACTCCAAATATATGTCGATGAGGGGCATTCAGACAAGATATGCACAACATTTCATTCTTAAGGCAAAAGGCACACTTCTTATTTCCCTTCCACTTTCTTTTAATATGTTATCATTTTTCAGTGATAAGAACACAGATGAATACTTATAATGCAACGTAAGCAATACATGTATGTATGTATATAATTATATATACACAAGCATTGCACACTGCGCACATGCTACTTTACTATACATCCGTTCCATTACAGCCCACAAACACAGCTACTTTTATTATTATTATTATTTTGACTCACTAGCACTAGCATACATAACTTCCGTGAACCTTCGTAATACACTGCACTCGGCCGGCCCGCCACGCCGAATCCGCTGCATCGAAATATGATATCGTCTCATGAGTACCCCAACTAGGATAAGACGTCAAGAATGATTCCCTATAGTAATTTCTGCTTGCTAGCATGTCAAAGATAATAGAGATGCACGTGGAGAAAGAAGATGTGCGGTGCTTGAGTTGTTTTATTTATAACCTTTCCTTAACAAAGGCGAGCAAATGTAGGATTTTTTTTTTTTAAAAAAAAGTATTGAATCCTCTTTTATTTGTGGCTGTCTGTTGGCTTGTGCAGATCTGCTTTGCGCTTTGCTTAGGGCATCCTCCAGTATAAGTCATCTGAGCTGGAGAATCAGAAACAATACAGAAATAGAAAAAATGTGGACGTTTTAGCCTGTCGATTTGAAACCCGTTGTGAACGTTTTTAACATTTTTCTCGAACACGACTTCACGTGTCATTTTTCATTAAAAGAAAAAGTCAAGACTAGCCGAACAACACAGTACCACACAACACTACACCACAAGACACGCACAACACAACACAACCACGGAGCTAGTGGCCATAACAAACAAAGGCGTAACAAGTGCCGAAAAGCAAGAAGGAGGAGACCACCCCATCAAACCACGTAACACAACCACTAAGGCGACATGCATCATCGCTAGGCCGATGCTCGAGTAGACGCCAACTTGATGGAAGAATGGAAGCTCCGGTCGCCGCACAAATGCGATAGACCATCAAGGGGCGTCACACGCTCGGCGGCGACGCCCGAGGTGGATCAAAGAGCGCGGACGCCGGTGGCCTATGGCCAGCAGCGTTCTGCGCGACAACAGTGGCGTCAACATCCAAGCGGGCCAGGATGACGCGAAGCGCCCGAAGGTACAACGCCATCTCGTTGGCGAGCTGCATCATCGCAAGGGCGAAGGGGACGCAACCAAGATAAGCAGTGGAGATCTCGGTCGCCGAGACACGACGTCGGCGGCCCTCGGCCAGACAACGACGACGGCGGCGATGGCATCAACCCTAGCGCAGGGCGAGTGAGGACGACGGCGTAGCGGAAGGTAGGGCAGTAGCGCCGGGCGACGATGGAGATTCGGGGACGGAGCTGCATGTAGACGGTGCCGGAGCTTGAAGGGTTCAACGGAGCCTTCAGAAAGGAAATAACGTCCGCGACCGCCTCCACTGAACTTTCGTTCTAGAGCATAACGTCCGCGACCGCCTCCACTGAACTTTCGTTCTAGAGCCAGTAGTATATGTGTATGGGTAGGTGGTGATTAACGATCCGATTGTGTCGCGTGTACAGTAGGTCTTGATGAGACTGAAAACACGGCCGGGGTTTCATCGGGGATGGTTCCCTCGATGCACATGCAGATTGCTTAATTTCCGCCGGACACCACCGGACACGTGCATGCAGCTCATCCGTGCTACGTACCGATCGACATCTTGACTCGGATGCACCGGAGCGAGTCAGTCATGGCGGCCGGCAGCGTGTCGGCGATCTGTGCCAAACAACTTTGCATGCATGCATCTGCTTGCTGCACTCTATTTTCCTTAAACAAGTGCAGTAGTACGATTCTCTCTTTTATATGACAACCAAAGCCTGTACGTACGGCTGTGGATCGTGAGCACTACTGCCATGGGCCCAATGACTGACAGGAAATGTATTTTTTTTGTGTGTTTTTTTTGCCACATTATCCCCAATTATCTAGGTTGCACTATCTTGTATATAGTGTCGACACACTGAATACAGGGAGGGGCAAGCAACCAACGAGATTGACATTAGGGCAGCGATACAAGAGAGAAACAATACCGACCTTACCAGATGAAATTAAACAACTCTTTCATTATTCGCCATTAATTATTCATATTTTAATAAAAAATACAAATACCAACGAGTAATTAAGAGCTAGTCTCATACCCACACTATAGGATCATGTGACATTGTCTCTTCGGATGTACATACTAGAGGTACTGAAAATGAATCGGGTAAAAGTGCATTGAATTGGATGTTGAAATTTAGGAGGTATGCTGGATTTGAAGAAGAATAGGTGGAGGAACGTCGTCGACAACTAGGAGATTCGGGCAAAGGAGTGTCGTCGCCCAGGAGCATCGAGAGAGAGGAGCATTGCACAAGAGTGACGTCGCGGCAGAGGAAGAGGGTCAGTGGTTACGTAGTGGAGGAGGGTTGGGGCGGACAATGGTCAGGTGGCTGTCTTGAATGTATAACACACGGGTATGCCTAATGTTGTACGGTGTTGGCTAGTTAGTGCTAGGGGTGCAAATTGAAGACAATTAGGTGCACCTCCAAACCTCTTTGATTCAAATTTTTGTACTAACTATCCAAATTTGTGAAGAAATAGTAAAAATATTTGAACTAAATAGGTTCGGAGGTGCACCTAAAGTTTACCCCTTTGCACTCTTAGTTGGTGCTTGTGGGTATGTATTCAGAGCTGTCCTGACGTGTGGACGCTTGTTTTCCATGCAAAAGCCTTTTTTGCGCACTCTTTTTGTAGCTTAAATTATGCCCGGCGGGTGTGTTTGCCATCCTCCTTGTAGAGTTGTACCTTGTGCTACAGCTTTAGTGAAATTCGGTATAAAAAAGTAGCAAGTAGTTGAGTGGAGAAAGAAGATGCATATAGTCTTGTGTTTTCACCTGTTACACTAGCACCTTGTTTGATGTATATATTGTGTATCCAATTGGAGATTAAATTCAGCTTTCAAGTTCCTAATTTTTGTTGTTGGTTTGCACGGAAAAAAGTTCAGATCTGCTGTACAATCCAAAAAAGTCAATGATTCAGATCTGGCCATGTGCTGCGGTGTAAATAAAACACTATAATAACATTATAAGTTTATTATAACAGCGAGGAGGATCGGATCGGATCAGATCCGACCGACTATCGGAGCAGCCAGGTCTGAACAAAAATGGTACTGCAACTGCAATGCAAGCGACCGACGGTATGGACGGACGCCGACATCGATCGACATGGTGGTGACTACCGACTACTAGTGGACACCCACGTGCCCCCGAGCAGCTTGTTTCTTTATTAGTGAGTGACACTGACACTGGCAGATGGATCCGAGGTCTTATCACTCAGGCACTGGCGGCGACACCGCCGCCGTTGGTGTTTGAGCGGAAGCAGTTCTGGCGGATCTCGCCGACGTTCCCCTGCGGTCCCCTGATCTGGCTCATCTTCACCATGGAGGTCCCGAACTGGTCGAAGAACCACCAGTGGTTGTCGGCAAAGCCCTGGACGAGCCAGTTGGTGCGCGGGTCGGTGGCCAGCCCCTGGTCCGACGGCAGCATCACCCCCTTGTTCTTCTTGAGCGTCAGCTCGATGAAGTAGAGGTTGTCGAACACCGCCGGCGTCAGGAAGTCGAGGTCCCGCAGCGTGCCGGCGCTCCCCGGGGCGGAGCACGTGGCCGTCACGCACCGGGTGATGTCGTCGGTGGCCGGGCCCGCCACGTCGCCGAACGAGCTGCACCGCGCCTTCCCCACCGTGTGCGCGCCCGACAGCGCCACCAGGTCCGCCGGGTCCGACAGGTTCCTGCTGGCGAACGCCGACAGCAGCGTGTCCACGCTAGCCGTCGGCGGCGGCAGCGTCAGCACGTCGTTGCTGGACGCCGGCGCCTTGCTGTCGAGGCGGCCCAGAGGCACCGTGAAGGAGGGCCCGCCGGACAGGCTCACGGCGTCGCGGGTGGCCAGCACGGTGATGTCGGCGCACGAGACCGTGGGCCCGCACGCCGCGTGCACCTTGGCGCGGATGTCCTCCACCAGCTGCACGGCCTCCTCCTGCAGCCCGACGTTGGGCGGGAGGCCGCGCTCGCCGTTGTCCAGCAGGATGGACGCGTCGCAACCCTGCGGGAAGCAGTCGTGGAAGAAGAGCCGGAGGAGCCCCGCCGTGAGACGCACGTTCTGCTGCAGCGCCGCGTCCACGGTTGAGCGCACGATCGTCTCCAGCTGCGGGCACGAGTCCGCGTGAAAGTACACGGACAGATCACCGGCAGCCGGGCGGCTAGTTGGCAGAGGCAGGACGGGCCTCGAGGCCGAGACGGCGGCAGCGGCGAGCAGCACGCCGACGGCAGCGGCCACGACCAATACACGGCCGCTCATCATCGATGGTCTTGCTACTAGAGTCTACCACTAGTGACAAACACTAAGCAGATACTAGTAGCTAGCTTTGGCTTTGCTGGAGTAGTGAAGCCCGCAGCTGATGATATTTATAGCCAGTTAGTTCATCAGTTGCAGCCAAGAGAAGAGGCCATGGAGAGCTGGCTCCATTAGTCAGACAAGCATGGGTATTAACTGTTAGCTGTACGATATTGCCTTAGTATAATTTACAGAAATTAATTTAATAATTGCTAGAGCTATTGTAAGTAAAAACGAATTTGAGGTCAAAAAATTTTGTTACGTTTAACTAAATGTATAGAAAACAACGCGTCAACACAAGTGTATATGTCACTAAATAGGGGGCAGCACTAAAGATAACTCTAAAAATTGATTTATTTAGGGATTGAAAGTGTGCTTACGTCATTAATAATTGTCCCACCTTATTCTGGATACAGTAATTTGACGCAGGGCGTAGTAGGAGCATGCATATCGTTAATGCTGCATCGTGTTAGTTCATGTGATTCAGAAATTAATTAGGACGATCTAGTAGAGTCTGGCTGC
Organism: Hyparrhenia diplandra; assembly: GCA_015847255.1. NCBI lineage: Eukaryota > Viridiplantae > Streptophyta > Magnoliopsida > Poales > Poaceae > Hyparrhenia > Hyparrhenia diplandra. Next base: position 402,874 of record JADLZK010011384.1, on the reverse strand, counting down.
ATCTGCATGTGCAGCCGTGTACTAGGTGGAGTGGCAGTGCCGCGGCTAGATACCGTGTGCCGGCCCCCGGCTGCGCCCACCAACGGCCGAACCACGTGTGCCGTGCACACGCCGCTCCATGGCCACATGCGATTCCATCCCTCTAACCTATAGATGGCCAACGGGCGGGGCGGCGCCCCGGGCCCTTCGGGCCGGGTCGAGCTGGTCCACCGCGCGGCCGCCGGGCCACGGACCGCACCGGGCCGCGTTTCTCCACCATGCCCGGCCGCCCCTGGCCCGGTCCAGGCCATTTGCCACCCGGGCCACAACAAGAATGCGCCCAAAAAAAAAAAAAATGTAGGAACGCCGCCCATGGCGGCGCGGGCGGCCACGCCTTCCCGCCGCTTATGGCCGCCGCTGCACGCGCCGCCGCGCTATCGCCGCTGCTGCTGGCGCCGCGCCGCCGCGGGGAGCGGGGCGCCGCGGGGTGGGGAGCCAGCGTGGGGATGGGGCGGAATCGACGGCGAGAACGAGTGGACCACGGACCGCACGGGTGTGTCATGTTTTTTTTTTTAGAAGATACCGGTATGTCACGTGAGGCTTAGGGTTAGGAAAAAGGTGCTATGGGTCGGGCCAAATTGAAATCGATGTTAATTCAACGGGGTCGCCATCGCCAACCGGCCACCGGGCGGACCGCCACCGTGCCACGGGCGAGGCGGCGGCCCATGGCCCTGCCACACCGGCCGGGCCGCCGTGGGTCCGCACGTAACGGACCGGGCCGGGCCGTAATCAGGGCCATTTTGCCGCCACGGACCGGGGTCGTGTCTCGCGGGCCAAATGGCCATCTATACTCTAACCGCTCTTGCATCCGTCACAAACCTTGCAACTACAGAAAGGGGACCCGTTAAATTTTTTTCAACTTTAATTAGGTTTATAAAAAATACGTGCAATATAAATGTCTTCAAATAAATTTATTAAAAACTAGAGTTAAAGATCTTTCCTGTTACTAATTAAATATTTATATTATATATTTTAATATATAATTGCCGGTAGTTTTGAAAACGTTCACTTCTAGGGAAGCGAGAATTGCATGTTTTCTAGAACAGGATGGGAGTACTTCAAGACTCATGCCGGTGGGTGTCGGGGATCTAAATATTGGGCCCCGAGACATTCTCCAAACTCGAGAATCTGCCCGGCCGCCAAGGCCCAAGAAAACCTAGCCCGCTATCATCCCGCCTGAGAGGGACGGCCCGACGGGCGATGGACCGTGGCCATGGAGCCACGACGCTCACACGACGACGGAATCGGCCTGAGACGGCCTCACGCGGCCCACAAAGCGGCCCAAATGGAATCACCACGACGCAAAGAGCTTATTACGCTCACGAAGGACAAGGTCAAGGACCTCTGCAAAACAACGAACCATGACGTTCCACGTCGGCGCCCAGCAAACCATGGCTCGGACTCGACCACGCATCTCCGCTTTCGTCCGAGGCTGGCCTAGCTCACCAGCCCCGGGAGAAATCTCCGCTTCGTCCGAGGGTGGCCTAGCTCACCACCCTCGGGCGCAAAAAACCGCCTCGCCCCGAGGGAGACCAGCTCTCCATCCCGGGTGAGGCGGCCCAACTAGCCCGTCTAGGGTCGCCGACCCTCGGGCGTGGGAGGTTCCGTCCGGAGGAAGGGAAACCGCCGCATTCAATGCGATCGCACGGCAAAGAGGCGCCCGGTGCCATCGATTACGCCCAGTCAAATCGAACCGCCGAATCGTCTCCCAATCCGACCGATGGGCGCAAAGCTGAACCAGTGACATGTTACGCCACCCCGGACGGAAACCGATGACACCGCGTGCATTTCGAGCACCCGTCAAAACGCCACGATGGGCGGACCCTCGGGCCCGACACGCATAGCCGGCGACCTCACGGGTCCGGCCCTCGCCATGCGGATTGTGAGGGACGCCTCACAGACCCCGGGGCCGCGCCGGAGGACGGCACGTCCCACCATCGGATCGGGACGCTGTGTCTTCGCCAAGCGACATCCAAGCCCGCCGACCCCTCGGCGGCGCACATGCAACCGTGCAGCCTCGAATTAGCCACCTAGGTGTCCACCGGTGTAAACATTATCTCTCCTTTCTTCTATAAAAGGGGGGAGTAATGCCTCATTAGAGGGGAGTCGATTCGAGCCCGCTCAACTCCGGCCACACGGAGGAAACGCACACCACCACCACCATAACCACGATCGTGGGGGGGCTTGAGACCCGCGTCTCTCCCCCCGCGGCCGCCCTCGTAACCCCTACCGCAGGCTCACCTTTGAGCGAGGTAACACGAGCAGACACACCCCGCTGGACGTAGGGCCCCGTTGGCCGAACCAGATAAACCGCCGCGTCCCGTGTTCATCTTGCGCTACGCCATCGAGGGAGGAGGCACACGGCTTATAAATTCTTTATTGCCAGCACCCGAGGCACCCACCGCTCGAACGCCGACGCTTGGCGCGCCGTAGGGGGCGCCGTGTGCAATCAGCATCTCCATCAGCCCCTCATGGCGTTTCGCCTTCGTTTCCACCCCGCCGCCGAGCACGAGCTCCCGCCGCGGAACACCACCGTTCTTGAACGCTGGCATTTGTGGCGCCGGCCACAACTACGAGATGATCCTTCCGCGCCCGACGTCATGCGGTAGAAGGGAGGGCAGCATCGCCGCGGGCGAGCCCATCATCACGGCCCGCCGCGCAAGGCGGGCAAGGCGGACCCATCACGCGCGCAAAGGCGCGCCCAAACAACGGATTCTGAATCCGTCGACGTATCCCCGGCGCCGACTTCGCGAAGGTCTCCCAGAACCCTAGCCCTTGGGAAATACCTTACCCGCCACCCGCCGTGGTAGGGTACCCCAAAACCCTAATCATCGGAAAACGCCTCCGCTCCGGTCATCCCGGAGGGAGTCCCGGTGAATCCTCGCCGCTTGAAACCTCGCCGAAGCCTTCGCCGGAGAGCACGAGCGGACCACCCGCTGCTCCACGGGAGCGTTATCCCATGGACATTCACTCGGAGGAGCGCATCCTCCGGGACGCGGGACAACCCCGTCATGCCACCCCCTCCGGGTTCAACCGGGCCCGGTCCCGAGCCGAGGGACTCGCTCTACCGTCCGGAGAATCGAAACCTCCTCCTCCGCGTTCGGCGCACCGCACCGACGATGAAGACGAAGTACTATGACCCCACGCGGGAATGCTTCAATGTCGAGTTCCCGCCACAGGATGGCCGCTTCACCGACGTCTCCGGCGAAGATGATGCGGACGCATCGCCACGACTAGCTCCAGCCACGGCGCTTCGCCCCGGTCCATCCGATGAGCGGGCGCCGGCACTCCGCCCGCCAAAACGCCCGGCCTACGAGATCCGCAGGAACGATCCGGCGAATCCGCCCGACCGGCGACCGGAGCGGAACATCCGGCGAGAGCAGGCTCAACGCGAGCAGCCCCCGGGGCACCTCAAGCTCACAATGGCGGCGGACGTGGTGGACCGGCCGGGTGCCTCAATCCCCCCGCATAGCGGCCCCGCTCAACAGCCGCCGCCTCAACGTGGCGGCGCCGCCATGCCGGTACGAAAAATGCCCGGCCCTCCACTACCGAGGGTAGGCGCATACGGAAGGCCTCCGTCAACTCCTTGACAAGGCGGCGGTGCAACAGGCGCAGAGTTCCGCTTCCGATCGGGCCGTGGCGCCACGGCGACGAGAGGAATCTAGGGCGAAGGGCGGGGCTCGGCCCACCGGACGGGCCGAGCCGGCAAGGCCAGCTCCGGGAGCGCCTGGACGACAACCGTTGCAACCGCCCGGTCTGGGAACGCATAGAAGACCCGCACCGCGACCGCAACCGAGGCGCCCGACCTCGTGGGACGAGATCGAATGGCGGCGGGCTCGCCACGGCGGTGGCTCGCCTCGGGACCGACAAGCGGGACGAGGCGCACAAAGGTCGAGAGGACCGAGGGTACTCCCCGATCCGCCCGGCCTCGGGCCTTCACCAGGGACATCGAGGGCACCACTCCTGCGCGCTTTCAGGCCCCGAGCCATCTCGAGAAGTACACGGGAGAGACTCGTCCCGAGGTATGGCCGACGACTATCTACCGGCATGCTAGTTCGCAGGGGCACACGATGACAAAGTGATAATCAAAAATTTGCCCCCGTATTCTCCGAGTCCGCCGAAGCTTGGTCGAACACCTTCCACCCAACCTCATATCAAACTGGGCGGACTTGGTGAGAACCTTCCGCGGTAACTTCCAGGGGCACATACCTACGCCCGGTAACTCGTGGAATCTCCGAAACCGCCGACAAAAATCCGACGAATCCTCGCGGCGACTACATCCGGCGCTTCCAAGCAGCGGACCGAGCTCCCTAATGTGACGGGATTCGACGCCATCGGGCCTTCTTGGCCGGCACCACTTGCCGAGACCTCGTGAAGAAGCCGGGGCGCCGGACTCTCACCGAGGCAAACGAGCCGATGGACATCGCCACCAAGTTCGCCGGCCAAAGGAGGAGGCTGTCGGGGCTGCTCAATCGGGGGCTCGGCAAGGGAAAGCGCAAGGAAGAGGAGCCCGAGGGATCGCAAACCCTGAGAGCAAGAAGAAAAAGAAGAAAGATAAGAGCCGCAAGGGCAGGGGCCACGCCGCCCAAGCGGACGATGAAGACATGGTGGCCGCGGGTCGATCGCAAGGGGCCCCGACCCCGCCACAAGAAACCTTCGATGACATGCTCAAGAAGCCATGCCAGAACCATAGCTACCCTGGTCAAGCATACCCTCGGGAGTGCAAGAGGGTACGCCAACATTTCGCCAAGCTCAAGGCCATCCCCGAGGGTGAAGAGGAAGAGGCTCCCCGAGGGTGGCGCCAAAGGGCAACGAGGGGTTCCCGAAGGTGAATAACGCTTCATGATCTTCGGCGGCAAAGACCAAAGAACATGACCGTCGGCAACAAGAAGAAGGAGCGTCGGGAGGTCTATGCCACGGAGCCGGCAACCCCGAAGGCTGCGCAAGTGGTCGGACCAGGCCATCATCTTCGACCCGGTCGGATCACCCCAAAGACATCCCGAACCCCGGGCTTATCCACGGTGGTGGATCCCATCATCGCCAACAATCGGCTCACCAAAGTCCTTATGGACGGAGGGAGCACCTCAACCTCATCTACGAAGAAACCCTCGACCTCCTCGGGGTAGACAAGTCCAAGATCCGCCCTCGGAGGGCCGGCATTCAATGGCGTCGTCCCCGGCAAGCGCCTAAAGCCCCTCGGGCAGATCGACTTACCGGTTTGCTTCGGTGACCCCTCGAACTTCAGGCAAGAGACTCTCACATTCGAGATCCTTGGGGTCCGCGGTACTTACCACGCACTCCTCGGGCGGCCTCGCTACGCCAAGTTCATGGCTGTCCCGAACTACACGCACCTCAAGCTCAAGATGCCGGGCCGAAGGGTGTCATCACGACCGGCCCTCGCACCATCATGCATACGAGTGCGACGTGGAGAGCGTGGAGTATGCCGAGGCACTCGCCGTTGCCGAGGCACTCATCGCCGATGCGAAGAGAAGCTTTGACGAAATCACGATCGAGCATGAGGCCAAGCGCCGCCGCGCTGGGCCTTCGAGCCCTCCTCGGGCACCAAGAAGATCCCACTCGATCCCAAGAACCCGAAGGAGAAGCTGCTGACCATCAGCTCGGACCTGGATCCGAAATAGGAAGCCGTGCTCGTCGACTTCCTCCGCGCGAATGCCAAGACGTTTGCGTGGGGACCCTCGGACATGCCGGGCATACCGAGGGATGTCGCCGAGCACTCCCTAGACATCCGGCCGGGCTCAAAGCCCGGTCATGCAGCGCTTGCGCGCCGTTTTGATGACGCCAAGCGGAAGATCATCGGCGAGGAGATCCACAAGCTACTGGAGGCCGGATTCATAAAAGAAGTATTCCACCCCGAGTGGTTAGCTAATCCTGTATTAGTAGAGAAAAAGAATGGGAAATGGCGGATGTGTGTGGACTACACTAGTCTCAACAAAGCATGTCCGAAAGTTCCCTTTCCTTTGCCTCGAATCGACCAAATTGTCGACTCCACCGCGGGATGTGAAACGTTGTCCTTTCTTGACGCGTATTCCGGTTATCACCAGATCAAAATGAAAGAGTCCGACCAGCTCGCGACCTCGTTCATAACACCCTTCGGGATGTATTGCTACCTCACCATGCCCTTCGGGCTGAGGAACGCTGGGGCAACATACCAGCGGTGCATGCAAATCATCTTCGGGGAACTCATTGGAAGGATCGTGGAGGCCTACGTTGACGACATAGTGGTCAAATCCAAGAAAACGTCGGACCTCGTGGGTGACCTCGGGAAACCTTCGAGTGCCTAAACAAGAAGGGAGTCAAGCTCAACCCTCGAAAAATGCGTATTCGGGGTCCCCGAGGGATGCTTCTTTGGGTTTTATCGTCTCTCAACGAGGCATCGAAGCAAACCCAACCAAGGTTGACGCGATCACCAAGATGGGTCCGATCCAAGATCTCAAGGGAGTACTGAAGGTCATGGGCTGCCCGGGCTTCATTAAGCAGGTTCATCTCACGCCTCGGGAGAAGGGCCTCGCCCCTCTACCGGCTCCTTCGCAAATCCGAGCGCTTTGCGGGACCCCCGAGGCCGAAGAGGCCCTCGGCAACCTCAAGAAGCTCCCGACAAACCCACCGGTCCCCGGTACCGCCAAATCCAGGGAGAAACCCCGCTCTTATACGTCACTTGCCACTACCCGGTGGTCGGCGCGGTGGTCGTAGTGGAGCGTCGGGAAGAGGGGGCTTTTGCCAAAGACAACGCCCGTTTACTTCATCGGTGAAGTGCTTTTCCGACACCAAGACGAGGTATTCGCAGATGCACAAGCTATTGTACGCCATCGTCGGGACACGAAGGAAACTTCGCCACTACTTCCTCGCGCACCCGCCTTTGTGGTATCCTCGTTCCCCCTGGGAGATCCTCCAAAACCGAGAGGACACGGGAAGAGTGGCGAAGTGGGCGGTGGAGCTCATGGGCGAAACTATATCATTCCCGCCCCGCAAGGCGATCAAATCCCGTGGTCCTAGCCGACTTTGTGGCCGAATGGACCGATACACGCCTACCCCCACACCCATCCGGGCCGAGTCTTTGGACCATGTATTTCGATGGATCCATGATGAAGGCAGCGCGGGGCTGGTTTGCTCTTCATCTCACCCTTCGGGTTCACACGAGGTATGCCATCCGGCTGCATTTTCCTCGCCTCCAACAACGCCGCGCAATACGAGGCGCCGGGTCAACGGTCTCCGGATCGCGGCGGACCTCGGAACCGGCGGTTGGAAACCGTGGGGATTCGCAGTTGGTCAACGACCAAGTCATGAAGGCCTCGGCGTGCCACGACCCGAAGATGGAGGCGTATTGTCGGAAGTGCGCAAATTGGAGGAAAAGTTCCATGGGCTTGAGCACAAGCATACGCCGAGACGCTACAACGAGGCCGCGGATGAACTCGGCCAAGGTCGTAGCAACCCGAGGTACCGTTCCTCGAACGCCCTCACCCGAGACCTCAATAAACCCTCGGTCACCCCACCCCTGGAAGTACCCTCGGGGCTCACGAGGGCGGCACACGCAAGCCACACCCGAAGCTATGGCGGTCGACCCAGTCCCCCGACCGGAGAAAACCGCCGATGGAGTACCTCACCCGAGGAGAGCTACCCGAGGACAAGACCGAGGCTCGCTAGTTAGCCCCGAAGGGCGAAGTCCTTCACACCGATTGGAGAGAAAGGGAACTCTACAAGAGAGGAGCCTCGAGAGTATACATGCGATGCATACCCTACCAAGGCCAAGAATTGCTCATTAACACCCACCGCGGGGAATGCGGTCATCACGCCGCCCCGAGGACTCTAGTCGGTAAAGTCTTCGAGCAAGGCTTCTATCGGGCCCCCGGCGGCGGTACGAGACGCGAACCAAGTCGTGCGTACCGCAAGGAATGCCAATTCTACGCGCGCAGGACGCACCTCCCACTCAAGCACCGCAAACCATACCTCTTACGTGGCCATTTGCGGTGTGGGGACTCGACATGATTGGGCCCCGAAAAAGGGCGCCCGGAGGACACACTCACGTCCTAGTCGCCATTGACAAGTTCTCCAAATGGATCGGGCCCGAGCCGTGGTGAACCCTCACACAGGGAAACGGTGAAATTCTTTCACGAATATCATTTCCCGTTTTGGAGTCCCGAACTCCATCATCACGCATAACGGAAACCAACCGTGGGGAAGAAGTTCCTCGACTTTTGCGGCGACTATGGCATCCGAGTGGATACCTCGGCCGTAGCTCACCCGAAGACCAACGGTCAAGTGGAGCGTGCCAACGGCATGATCCCGCAAGGGCTCAAGCCGAGGATCTTCAATCACCTGAACCAATACGGGAAAAGATGGTACCAAGAGCTACCGCCGGTTCTATGGAGCCTTCGAACAACGAAAAGCCGAGCCACGGGGTTCAGCCCTTTCTTTCTAGTCTATGGGGTGAGGCAATCTTGCCCACGGACATCGAATATGGGTCCCCGAGGCTGCGAGCCTACACCGAGCAAAGCAACCAGCGAGCGAGGCAAGACTCCATTGACCAAGTTGATGAAGCCCGAGACGTTGCGCTCCCGCACTCGGCGAGATACCAACAAGCTCTGCGCAAGTATCACGCCTGCGGTTGAAGCCTCGGGAGTTCCAAGTCAATGACCCCGTGCTCAGCCGAAGACAGACAACAAAGGGCGTCACAAACTCACGCCACCACGGGAAGGGCCTTATTTCATCGCCGAAATATTAAGGCCCGGAACCTACAAGTTGAAGAACGAGAAGGGCGAAGTCTACTCCAACGCCCTCGAACATAGAACGCCTACGTCGCTTCTACCCTTAAATTCGCACTAGAAGTCAAACATCGGTGTTTTTTTTCACTCAATAAAAGATCTACATCTTTTACGAAAAAAAAGTGCTTCTTGTGCAAACCTCAAGGGAGTCTTAGCCTCGTCCAAAGACAAGACTAAAACTCCCTCTGGGGGCTACATGGGGACCCCCTGGGGGACCCCTCTTTTTCAAAACTTTTTCTTCAGGAAAAAAGTTTTCTCGCGCATACTCGAATTAATCGTTTAAGTTGCGAAGGTCGCGCACGCACAAATCCAAAGCAAGATAACCGAGGCAAACGGATCGCCCCTAGTGGCACCCGTATGGATTGCCCCTGGCGTCCCACGGTTACTATCTCGCGAGCGGAGAAAGCAAGCGACCCGGCCACACAATAAACGAGAGATTCGGGAACGCAACCTTAAAACATGAGTGCACCCGCCAAGGCCATAGACCTCGGGCGGCGCCATTGTTTATACACATCCATCTCACAAGCTCCAATCTTTTCATGCAAGGAAGGATCGGGGGCAAGGGAGGCCTCACCTACTTGTGCCTCACGGCCGGCCGACGAGGAGGCTTCGGCACGAGCAACGCCCTCGGCCGCTTCTCCCGAGGGTGGTGTCGGACCCCGGCGCATCCTCTGACATGGCGTCCACCATCTCCGTATCCGCCTCGTAGGTGAACTCTATGGGGAGTACGGGGGACACACCTCGTCCTCAAAACGCGAGGACAAAGCAGTCGCGGCGCCATCCACAAATTTATATAGACTTTGGGTCTTGGCGGCATCGGCGACATCCCTCTCGGGATCAACCTCCTCCCTCGTCATCGGAGCCGAGGAAGAAGCCCTTCGCGACACCGTCCCGTCTTGGACTCCATCGGGAAGTGGGAGCGCACCCACCGCCAGCATGTGCGAATGCCGCTTCCGGAGGCGCCCGAGCTCGGACCGAAGATAGTCGCCCACGGCGCCAGCGATCATGAGCCGGTGGGACCAACCTCTAGGTTGTCCGCCCCAAAGCGGCGACGAAGTCGACAGTGGCATCCTCCAGCTCCCGGTATGACTTCTGCTCTTGCTCCACCCCCCCAAGCGTGGCGGCGTTGTCTACGGCCTCGGCCCGACCTTCTCCGCCTCCGCAACGCCGGCAAAGATGGCATCAAGAAACGGCGTAATCAAGAACGGAAAAAGCTTACCGAGGATAAGAATGCACCCGGAACTTCACCGCCAAAATTTCAAAGATGGCGTTGTGCTCCTCGGCGATCGACTCGAAGCCGCTCTTCTCCTTCCCGAGGGTCTCGCCCTCGGACACCAACTCGCCGATCGCGAGTGTTCAAAGCGTCGCACATCTCCGCCGCCGCCGCCCCTCCCCCGACCGGTCCCGCTCGTCATGGGCCTCCTTCGGAACCTCGAAGGGACCGGGTCCGAGCCTCCTCAAAATCGCGGGCTCATCCGAGCCATGTCACCGCCATTTTGCCGGACTCGGACTGCCTTGATCGCCTTCGGCCTCCGGGTCCGCCGCCGACTCCCTTTCTCGGCGAGGGCAGCAAGCCGGGAGGTCTCGCTCGGGCCTCGATCAACTTCACCTGAGTTTGCCCAAGGGCATTCCAGTTCAGGACGTTCCGGCGAAGGAGCTCGGACTTCTCCCGGCGGCGACGGAGAGTCTCCCAACGACAATACTACTCATCAAGACGCAAAGCACAAAGGACATGCAGCGGGGATGGCCATCAAGATACTTATCTGCGTCGACTTCCGCGAGACGGCCGGGTTATGGTCTCCCGATCCTCGCTAGGCCCTCGGCGGCCCACCGACGGATCTGCTCATGGGTCCTCCACCCAAGACCTCGGGACGATCATTGACAACCGCGGCACAGACCCCGCATTTCGCCTGGGGTGGTCGAGGGGCGGACCGCCCTAGCGAGTCGCCTCGTAGGGATACATCTCCCCCCACCGGCAGCTCCCGCAGCCCCGGAACCCGACCGTAGAGAAGTCCGAGGGGCCCCTGAGGCACCGACCACGTGCACCGCCCTCGTCATGGCCGAAGACGACGCCGCCAAGGGCCGCCTCGAACCCGGACACGTGGAGCAAATGGAAGTCGGGTTGTACGGCTCGTGCGCCCAGGGGTCGGGCCGAAGCCCGGAGCAAGCGGGAGACTTGCGCCGCCTCTCCGCCGCCGAAGAGCTCCTCTTGCGAAAACTCCCAAACAAAAGGGGACCGCCTCCTCGGGCGGGCGGCGGACACGACCTCCCTTCGGGCGGCGCCACTTGCTCGCACCCGAGCCGTCCCGTGGCGCGACAGAAGCTCTCCGTGTCGATCACCATCGGGCCGGGCAGCCAACCCACCATCGCCACCATGGGCTGTGCCGCCTCGGGCGCGGCCTCGGCGGTTGGGTTTGGGACCGACCCCACCGTTGGTATTTGTTAACTTACGAGAGAAATAGATCCCCAAGCGCACGGATATCCAGTGAGCATTTCACCCGGGGAGGGTTTTAAATATCGAATCCACGAGGAAGATAAGATTAACAATTCATTTGATTAAGGACAGTGATAGAAGACTAATGAGATTCGGTGGTTTAGCATTTACTTAAACAGGGTGAGCCAATAAAAGATAATAATGATAAGGTATATAAGACAGGTGAGGTGCACGTGGTGAACAATAGGATAAGATTAATTCCTAGTTAGATTAGGATTGGATTTATGACAGACGGGGCCGTTCTTATGTAGCATACAAAAGAATTTACGAAGTGGAAATAAACGTATATAGCATAAGATCATATATAAATCAAAACCATAAATAAAAATGTGTACCCGAAGATTACTTAAGAAAATCAAGAACGAAACAAGATCATCCCAAGAATCATTATCGACTAGTCTTATACACGGGGAGGATTGCAAAGGACTCAATAGTCTTTGTCACCACCACGATCTACCACACGACCCGGCATATAAGGTGAATCCGCAAATAAATTATATCCTAGCACCATGCTTACATACTCTCTATTACCTAGCATACAAATTGTAATATACTAGGAGCTCTACGAATAAGTACTTCCGAATTACCATGAATAATGACTATATCAAATATGCTATGACTAGAATAAAGTGTAAGTAAACTAATTGTATGCATAATAATTAAATAGCACGAAGGTGTATGAAAACAATAATTATATTGATCCATAGTGTAACTTATCGATCCGTAACCGAGCATACACTCTCTCTTCTCTAAACCCGACTTTCTATCTAATCTAGGCTCAAAGAGCTATGAATTAGCTATCCTATCTCGTGGTGTGTCTCCTCTTCTTGTTCCCGTGTCTTGGCTCTTCCTTGATCTACTTCTTATTGAACGTGAAGCTTTAGATCAAACTTGGACTTGTCTTGGCTTGAGGGGTCTTGGGCTGTTTATATATCGGTCTTCCTCTGTCTCTTCTACTTCAACAAAGCGATGTGGTATTAACCTTGAATCAATCCCGCACTTCTTTTAAATTAAGCCCTCGGATCAAACCGACTCAAATCAACCGGTTTAGATCGAGTCTTGGAGGCGGTTGAGGAACGTTCGAAGCGGAGCCGGAGACGGCGGCAGGGGGGCCGATCGGCCTAATAGTTGGGCCGATCGGCCCGGGGGTCTCCCTCCGGGTCCCGTCGATCGATCGTCGTGCCTTCCTCGAGTCTTCTAGATAATGTATTTCTTGGTTCCCGGGTTAGTTCACGTCGGGAGAGATCCGTAGCCTTTCGGACTTGTTTCGAGTTGGATTGCGTTGCGTTACGTTGGTCGTATGCCACGTCATTTCTCGCTGATTTTCCTTAAGTCCCCGCAAATCACAACTTTACCAAAACTCATGGAATTCATTAGTAGAAAACCCTAATAAGGTTATCTAATTTTATTTTAGTTCTTTTCCATGAATGGTTGATGCATAAAAATATGAGTTAGTGAGCATCAACAAACTCCCCAAGCTTACCTCTTGCTAGTCCCTAGCAAGACTACGTGTGTGTTACCAAATCAAATCTCGACCAAGATAGGATGAAAAATTTAGAATCATAAACTTGCTTATATTTACTTGAGAGCATGGGGTTTTTATCATCATGAATCTTGGACTATTGAAAGATAGAACAATTAAGTCAAACACCATGTCTCAAGTTCGTGGTTTCACTATAACCCCGAGTTTTACAAAAGATTATAAAGTGAAAGCACAGAGTATTCTGTATGACAACAATTAATAGTGAACATTTAATTTCTTAGCCCTTTTCTTTTGCTTCTTTTGTTTCGAAAATATATCTCTCTTTATGGCAATGAATTTTAAAGAACCTCGGGTTACATGACAACTTAATTGGAGAGGTGAGCTCTTCTCACTCGTATTGACTTTTGTCACATTCTTCTCTCTCCTTTTCTTTTTCTTTTTCTGAGATGTGAGCTCTACTCGCTCAGAACATTTGTTCATTTTTCATCTCTTTTATTAGGAGGTAGGCCCTTCTCGCCTAGTAGAACACTTGTTCATTTCTCTCCCTCTTTCTCATCTCACTTTTCTCTCATATATATATTTTTTTTTTTTTATTTTATTTTTGCTTGTCATGCCCAAGTCTCTTGAAAGCATAGAGAGATATATAACGAGAAGCAATTTTAGCATATTTTCAACAAGGCATTTATTTCATTTTATCGGGCTTATGTCATACAGAAACTCATTTAAAAATTCAAAGATTAATACTCCGAATTTAAGTGTCACATATGAACAAGATAGATAGTAGCTCAACTTTTATCATATCATATCAGTCAATTGCCTAGACTTGAAATTTAAGATCATACTCCCACAGAACTCAAGTTCAAAGCATGTTTTAGAATCTTAACAATTATATCCATGTTGGGAGAAATAAATATGGTAGACTAGGCATTGATCACGGAGGAACAACATCTATCATGTTCTTATAGCATAATTCACGAGATCAATATAATTATTATTCTCTTTTTTTTTTTTTAAGCACGCCTATATATATATTAAAAAACCAAATATTATTTATACTAGCTAAATAGACAGACTCAAATATAAATATATAGCTAAATAATTAAAAACCATAGTAATATAGATAAATAGATAAATAGGTAGATAGATACTTACCTTGGGGGCACTCCTTCCCCAAGGGTCCGACGATTTGTTGGTTTGACAGGGGTTTCCCTCACCGTGGTTTTTAACGGGGACCACTCCCCAAAGTCGCTTGATGCACTTACCTATGTCTCATTCGGCCGAAAAGTCTCTCCACCTGTTCGTGTTGGTCTCCACCGCGTCCCGGATGTCGCCCACGTTTGCTCTCCTTTTGCGCATCCACTCTTGCCGATTGTACAAGATGTCGGAGTGGGCGTTCCGAAAGTGTTGATTAGGGTGCGCATATTGTCGCGTGCATACCCCGGCGGGATATTCTTTGGATCGCGGTACTCGTAACCCGCAAAAGAATGACGGGCCGGCATAAATGCAAAGATGACTACCTTCCGGCATTTCCTGTGTGGGCATTCCTCCCAGGTAGGCGCGACGTGGATGTGGTGGCACGAAGCCCTCGTATGCTTGGTACGCTGCACCCTCCGAGTTTGGTCGCCTCCTCAGATTGGGATGTTGAAGCTCGCTTGACGTGGATGGTCGACGTTGGGCCTACCGGTACTCGCGTATATATCAAGAAAGATTGCACGTAGTATATGCCTAATCCCGGTTAGGTAACGGGATTGCATTGTTGTTATGAAGGTAGTAATACTGTTCTCGGTCTTTTCTTACCCAACGGCCCTGCCGAAATAGTCGTACCCTATGATGTCTCGTGGAGTGGTTATGTACGTGATGGTTGTGTCATCTCCCGCGAGCCTAGATCATTGGGGATGAGAAGAGAAGAAGGCCGGCGGCTCTATTTATAGGCCAGGAGGGGGGCGATCGGCTGATTATTGGGCCCTCGGCCCCACAAGTGGGCCCCCTTCAGGTGCCCTCTCCACCATCTATTATTTGCTTTGAAATTCCACGCTAGAATAGTATATGTTAGGTCAAGTGGAAATATCTTTGGTGGAAATTGGATGGTGGAGGAGAAAAGGGAATAAAGAAAGTGATGATTTGATGTTTTGTCCCTATGACATATGGGTCCCACTTGTAAGGTTGTAATATTTTTTTGTATTTTCTCGAATAAAAAATGAAAGAAGTAAAGTAGCAAATAAGTAAAATTATTTTTATGCCACCACGAAAAGTAATTAAACGGGCTTTACTCCGTATAAATTATTAATCATGGGGCGTAATTTTTCTTTTATGGTGAATGTAAAAGTGCAGAATTTAAATTGCGGAAGATAAATGCAAAGAATAAAATATTTTTGGATTTTTAAATTTTTACCGAATTACCCGACGGCGAGGGTCCGTAGTTAAGGTCCTCGAACGGGGACCTTCCAATCTTCTAGTCCTCCGTTGCATCCTCCATCGGAGAGGATGGTTCGTCGGCATCGTCTTCTCTTGATCGATCATGTTCGCATTGGTGGCGAGTTCGTCCGGGTTTGAAGGCGAACTTCTCCTCCTTTCCATTGATCTCAAAAAGTGATCTCTCCAAAGACGACGTTGATGTTAGCGTTGGCGGTGCTCGGGAATGGTCGTCCGAGGATGAGTGAGACCACAGAGTGCAGGTGCATGTCCATTATAACGAAGTCGATCGGCACAAAGAACTCCCGGATCCTCACCGGAACATTCTCGGCCGATTCCTAACGGGTAGCGAACCGATTGATCTCGCTAATTGTAGACACATTGATGTTGGAACCAAGGTAGGGTGCTTGAGCTTGTCGAAGACAACCTTGGGCATAACACCGACACTTGCTCCAAGATCACGAGTGCGTTGTTGAAATATTGATCTCCGATTGAGCACTCTATAGTGGGGCATCCCGGATCCTTTTTCTTGATGAGTAATGTGTTTAGGATTGCCGCACTACACTCTTCTGTTAGCTTGATGATCTCCGTGGTTGGTAGTGGTCTCTTCTTGTTTAAGGTATCTCTAATGTACTTGGCGTATGTAGGGACACGCATGGCATCTAGAAGAGGTACATTAATATAAAGTTTCGGATTACCTCTATGAATTTGCCGAATTGATCATCAACTTGAGGTCTTCTTATTCTTCTTGGATATGGTAGGAAGTTGGTGTCGTGAAAGTCTTGTCCCACGGGTTCTTGGCGCACAACTTCTTCTACGCCATCATCCTTGTCTTGAATGTTGGCCGGTACTACGTGGGTGGTGCGAGGGCTGCAGTGCCGTAGGTTTTCTAGCCTAAGGTCTTCTTTGCTCCTCGGGTATGGTGGATCGGTAGTTTGCTTACCACCTCTCGTTCGGATGTTATGTACCGCTCATGATTAGTGGCAACAGGCATAGCGTGGAGACAATTTTGATAATTTTGATTCTAGTTTGATATTAAAAGCAACTTGCTCTTTTTATCATAGCGAAAAGTTATCCATTTTAGCATTTATATCTTCTAGAATTTTATCATTAGCAACTAACTTCTTAGAGAAATTATCATTAATTTTAACTTGCTCTTCAATTAATTCTCGTAAAGAAGGTTGTTTGAATTTATTACCCGAATTAAAGTTATTACCCGAATACTTACCGCGTAAGTCTGATGCAAGTGATTCTTGGTCTTCTTTTTTGGGTTGGTGCCGATTAGTGAACCACCAAGCTTGAACTTCTTGAAGCGTTCATGTAGTCTTGTAAAGCTTGTCGATCCTTCTTGTAGTTGGCTCGCTCCTCAAGCCAATTTAGTAGCACGTCCATCCCGTTGATACTTTGCCTTCAAGTCTTCTTGTTCTTCTTCTATTTCTTCATTTTGATGGCGGTATTGGGTGTTCTTCGAGGTCCAAATTTTTGATTTTCTCGATATCTTACACATAAGTATGTTGGCTTTCCCTCGGTGTGAGTGATAAGAATGATCCTCCAAAGAAGGGCGTCTAGATGCTCTCTTGGTTTTTGAATTAGTCCATGGTAGAATCCTTGTAAGAGCATCCATTCTTCCATTCCATGGTGAGGGCAATCGATATGTATTCTTGAAAACGTTCCCATGCCTCCGGAATAGATTCTCCCTTTTGTCGCTGAAAGTTGGTAATTTTTCCACGTAAGGCATTGGTTTTGCCTATGGGGAAAAATTTTGATAAGAATGTGGTTGAACATTTCTCCCATGTGTCTATCTTTTGTTCACTGGAGTAGAACCATTGCCTCGCTCTTCCCGATAGTGAGAAAGGGAATAAACGGAGCAGGGATCATGTCCTTGGGAATGTTCTTGATATTGATGGTGGCGCCTATCTCCATGAAAGTCCGGAGATGAGTGCTTGCATCTTCATGTGTCTTTCCTTCAAACGGGTTAGCTTGCACCATGTTGATGAGGCTTGCCTTGAGCTCGAACTCATGATTGATTTGAAGTGTAGGTCCAAAGGCGAATGTTCTCGATGTTTGGAGCAGAGAACTCGCAACGCCTTTTCGAGCATGGCTTCAGAACTTGGTGTTGCTTTGGTTGACTTGATTCGGATGATGAAGTATAGTGAATCACGCCTAACCTGTTAATACCCTCGCAAGTAAGATGGAAAAAGACAATAAACGGGTAAATCTGTTTAAGCGAGGGATGCTAAGTAGCAAATCCACACTTAGAATTCATCTATCAATAATCAAAAAGAAAAGTTATCTAAATCTTCCCGTGAACGGCGCCGAAAATGCTTGTTGGTATTTGTTAACTTACTGAGAGAAATAGATCCGCAAGCGCACGGATATCCAGTGAGCATTTCACCCTGGGGGGGTTTTAAATATCGAATCCACGAGGAAGATAAGATTAACAATTCATTTGATTAAGGGCGGTGATAGAAGACTAATGAGATTCGGTGGTTTAGCATTTACTTAAACGAGGTGAGCCAATAAAAGATAATAATGATAAGGTATATAAGACAATGAGGTGCACGTGGTGAACAATAGGATAAGATTAATTCCTAGTTAGATTAGGATTGGATTTATGACAGACGGGACAGTTCTTATGTAGCATACAAAGAATTTACGAAGTGGAAATAAAACAGGCATAGCATAAGATCATATATAAATCAAAACCATAAATAAAAATGTGTACCCGAAGATTACTTAAGAAAATCAAGAACGAAACAAGATCATCCCAAGAATCATTATCGACTAGTCTTATACACGGGGAGGATTGCAAAGGACTCAATAGTGCTTTACCACCACCACGATCTACCACACGACCCGGCATATAAGGTGAATCCGCAAAAATAAATTATATCTAAGCACCATGCTTACATACTCTCTATTACCTAGCATACAAATTGTAATATACTAGGAGCTCTACGAATAAGTACTTCGAATTACCATGAATAATGACTATATCAAATATGCTATGACTAGAATAAAGTGTAAGTAAACTAATTGTATGCATAATAATTAAATAGCACGAAGGTGTATGAAAACAATAATTATATTGATCCATAGTGTAACTTATCGATCCGAAACCGGAGCATACACTCTCTCTTCTCTAAACCTGACTTTCTATCTAATCTAGGCTCAAAGAGCTATGAATTAGCTATCCTATCTCGTGGTGTCTCCTCTTCTTGTTCCTGTCTTGGCTCTTCCTTGATCTACTTCTTATTGAACGTGAAGCTTTAGATCAAACTTGGACTTGTCTTGGCTTGAGGGGTCTTGGGTCATTTTATATATCGGTCTTCCTCTGTCTCTTCTACTTCAACAAAGCGATGTGGTATTAACCTTGAATCAATCCCGCACTTCTTTCGTCGCCCTCGGATCAAACCGACTCAAATCAACCGGTTTAGATCGAGTCTTGGAGGCGGTTGAGGAACGTTCCGAGCGGAGCCGAGACGGCGGCACAGGGGGGCCGATCGGCCTAATAGTTGGGCCGATCGGCCCGGGGGGTCCCCTCCGGGTCCCGTCGATCGTCGTGCCTTCGAGTCTTCTAGATAATGTATTTCTTGGTTCCGAAGTTAGTTCACGCCGGGAGAGATCCGTAGCCTTTCGGACTTGTTTCGAGTTGGATTGCGCTTATGCGTTACGTTGGTCGTATGCCACGTCATTTCTCGCGATTTTCTCGTTAAGTCCCCGCAAATCACAACTTTACCAAAACTCATGGAATTCATTAGTAGAAAACCCTAATAAGGTTATCTAATTTTATTTTAGTTCTTTTCCATGAATGGTTGATGCATAAAAATATGAGTTAGTGAGCATCAACACCCACTTGGGGCTCGGGCCGGCACCACAGGGAGGACTCGGCAGGCCGCGAGGCATCTTGATCGGACGACCCCGCCTCTGTAGCCGGCCGTGAAGGATTGTGCACTAGCCTTTAGGGCCTTCTTGGGGTGCGTAAGCAACGAAGGGCCCGCTTTCCCCAAAGTCAAGCGCACGCCAAACAAGGCAACCATACGCTAGAAGAAAATCAAGATTGCAAAGGCGAAAGGAAACTCACGGCCCGAGGGATCGCCCTCGCCACCGACGAGGCTCGGGATGGCTGTGACCTGGCCGTCGCACTCGACGCGCCGGCCGTATCCCCACGACGCTCGTACGCACGGGGCTGGATCGGGGATGGGGCGTCGCCGCCGTCCCCGAACCGTGCCGCGGGCGCCGGGTACCCGCGGCAGAGGCGTCGACTCCTCCCTTCGAGCCTCACCCCGTGACGCCGGTGCCTACATGGCCAACGCCAATGGTCCCGAGGACTTCGGCGGAAGAGCCCTCGCGCACGGGTGTCGCAAGCCCCGACGCCCAGGCTCGTGCTCGGGCTCAGAATAAAGCCCCGACTCGGAGCCCCATGGCTCGGGTCCATCCGAGCCGCCATGTCGCCATCCGACGAGTTCACGCGAATCGGTCCCCTCCTGATCCTCGTCCTCTTCGTGGTCGAGGTGTCGGGTGACCGCGCCCGCCTCCGCTCGCCCGACGCCTCGCGAGCCACGTTTCTCCTCTTCTTCTCCTCCTTCTTCAACGCCCGCCGCAGCCTCGCTCCGAGCGGCTCGCCGCCCGGCGATCGCATCCAATGCCGCAGACAAAGCGAGGGGAGTCGTGGTAGTTCGGGACGGCCCCGCAGAAGAAAGAGTGAGAACCGTCATGGCGATAATGCACCGAAGCAATACGAAGACACCGGGCCAAGAAGCACTTACCAGGAGATATACCCTGGCCGGGCGCATGGGGATCTCGATATGTGTCGGGTGTTGGACCCCAACGCATCCTCACACCTCTTGGCCGCCATCGGTGGAAAGCGTAAGGCCCGACATCCGCACGCACCAAGACCGGCGGCCGGGGGGTCATCTTGCACATAAGCAAAGGGCGAGACATCAACGGCAACACCCGACGCCGATGGAAAGCGGCGACCACGGCAAAGAAAGATTCACGTCCTTCCTCGAGCCGCAGACCGCCTCGCCTTTAGGCCCCCTCCAACCGATGATGATCCTCCAAGGGGGGGACCCCAGCCCCACTTCGCGGGCGATGCTTGAGGACACGCCCCTGTACACGGGAAGCGCTGTTGTTGCGGAGGTAGAACCACCGATCTTGCCACCCCTTGTTGGAGGAGGTGAGCTTGGAGACAATGTACCCATCGCCCGGTCGCTTCGTCAAGCCCGAGCGGACTTGAGCGCACGCCTCCAACGCGCGCCGCTCCGTGGTTGGCCCCGCAACTGCAACCGAGGCGTGGTAAGGTCCGCCTTGAAGAACCACAACCTGAGGTCCCACGCGCTCGATCCCCGTGAATCCCTCACAAAGGGTGACGAAGATGGCGGCCCGAGATCGAAGTTCGGGGCGTATGATGAAGCTCGATTTCATAGTAGTGGAGGATCGCCCGACGAACCGCCCGCGGCATACCGCCGCCGCCGGTGAAGATCCATCAAGCTCACCACGTAGCCATCGGGAGGGTTAGGCTCCTCCTCGCCCAATCCGAGCAATCCACTCCGGCCGCTTCATCGGTGCGGGACGAAGAAGCCCTTCATCGACGAGACGCCGGAGCTTCTCCTCCGTCGCCGTCGCCCTCGCCACGGCCAAAGATCGAGCACCTCCCTCGCCGCCGTCACCGCTACCCGACCGCGCCATGGATGAAAGGGAGGCGAAGGGTGGCAACCGCTAGCAACCCCGATCACACGAGCGCAAGACAAGTGAATCTCTCCCCTTAATCTCTCCCACACTATCTCTCTATCTCCCGATTCTTTGCGGCAAAGAAGAAGGCAAGAAGGCGATGGCAAAGAGCAAAGGAGCAACTATCCGCCGCCCGGCGTGGCGACCCCCATATTTATAGGGAAGGGAAGGCAAACCGCCGGCCTGGGTAACCAAACCGACTCGGAATGGACGCCCACGATGGAACGTGAAACCGCCATCCAACGGCCAAGCGGTGGAACCGCCAGCGCATTAATGCACCTTGACGGAGCCCTCGATCTCCGCCCCTCGACAAGAAGACGTGGGCCGTCCCATCGGGACCGCAACAGTCGCCCACCTTGGGCGAGGCGACTAGACGCCTCGCCTTCCGCCGGGTAAAACCGTCCGGCCACCCATATCCAGCGAAGCGCCCGACCCCGAGGGGCAAAAAGTCGCCCCGTGATCTGTTCCCGCCCGGGCGAAACCAAACGAGCCTCGGGCCGACACACCCTACGCCCGAGGGTTGCCGGCCGGGCCCACGAGGGCCACTACGCCGCCCTCAGATAACCCGAGCCAGTGGACAGGGGAAATGCACAACCGGCTATACCCGGCCCCTTGGGGCTCTGGATTTCCCGAACGTGTTTAAGGCCCGCGGTGCCGCTTTATAGAGATGTCCCATCCGTGGAGGCCCACAGCCCCTCGGGGTTGGTCCGCCCAAACCCCGGGATCTACTAAGCGGTCCGCGTGTTCTCATGGGGTGAATCCTCGATCACATAGCCGACCCTTGCTCCGGCAAGGGCACGGGCACCCCGCTTAAACACCGCTACAACGCTCACCGGAGCACGACACATTCGGCTTACGGGGCATTGTGACGTGTCTCCCTCCTCCTCCCTTTCGGAGGGCGACAGAGGAGCGTATGATCAAAGTTGAGGAGGCCCGGGTCGACCTTGCGCATAAGCGCGGGCCTCGGCTGCCCACGCAAAATGAACAGACTCCGCACAAATAAGCGCAATTTAAGAGTCAAGTTTCCGCCTTGCCAAATCGCGAGATATAAAAGACCTCGAAGGAATCCTACGGATGGCCTCTGAGGCGGCCCACAAAGCGGCCCAAATGGAATCACCACGACGCAAAGAGCTTATTACGCCACGAAGGACAAGGTCAAGGACCTCTCGCAAAAACAACGAACCATGACGTTCCACGTCGACAAGCCAGCAAACCATGTCTCCGGACTCGACCACGCATCTCCGTTTGGCCCGAGGTCGGCCTAGCTCACCAGCCCCGGAGAAATCTCCGCGCTCGGGTCCGAGGGTGGCCTAGCTCACCACCCCTGCGCAAAAACTCCGCCCTCGCCCGAGGGAGACCAGCTCTCCATCCTCGGGTGAGGCGGCCCAATCCAGCCGTCCTAGGGTCGCCGACCCTGGGCGTGGGAGGTTCCGTCCCGAGGAAGGAAACCGCCGCATTCAATGCGGTCGCACGGCAGCGAGGCGCCCGGTGCCATCGACACGCCCAATCAAATCGAATCGCCGACCGCCTCCCCAATCCGACCGATGGGACGCAAAGTCGAACCGATATGTTACGCCACCCACACGGAAACCGTGATAACACCGCATTTCCTGCAGCACCGCCAAACGCCACGATGGGCCGACCCTGGGCACCCGACACGCATAGCCCGCCGACCTCGGGACCGGCCCTCGCCATGCGGATTGTGAGGGACGCCTCACAGACCCTCGGGGCGCGCCGGGAGGACGCACGTCCACCATCGGACGGGGCGCGTGTCTTCGTCAGCGACATCCAAGCCGCCGACCCCTCGCGGCGCACATGCAACCGGTGCGGCCTCGAATTAGCCACCTAGGTGTCCACCGGTGTAAACATTATCTCTCTCCTTCTTCTATAAAAAGGGGGGAGTAATGCCTCATTAGAGGGGAGTCGATTCGAGCCCGCTCAACTCCGCCTTCACACGGAGGAAAACCGCACACCACCACCACCATAACCACGATCGTGGGGCTTGAGACCCGCGTCTCTCCCGCGGCCCCTGTAACCCCTACTGCAGGCTCACCTTTGAGCGCGAGGTAACACGAGCGGGACACACCACCCGCTGGGCGTAGGGCCCCGTTGGCTGAACCAGGGATAAACCGGCTGCGTCCGTGTCCATCTTCTTGCTCGCCATCCATCGGGGGAGGAGGCACACGGCTTATAAATTCTTTATTGCCGGCACCCGAGGCACCCACCGTTCCCTCGAAACGCCGACGGTGGGGTGTGGTCGAGCAAGTATAATGAAATCATCCGGTCCGGATGATCCGTCCGACAAGCCCCATTTCGGCTCAATCGTTGTTTTAGTTCCGATGCTCAAGTCCTACCACCACACTACATAAATTTTTTTATAATGGTAGGAGACATAATTCTTATAACTAGTATTTTCATATTTATTTTATGTTTCTTCTTTATTTTTTCCTTTTCCTTACTCTATTATTTTATAACCGCCGCCCAAATAGGGCCGCGCAGCCCGGCCGAGGTGGATCCGCCGCCGCACAGCCCCCCCAAGTCGCCGTCGGGTGAATGCTCGGGTGCGCGGGCCGATCCGCCGCCGCGCAGCCCCAAGCCGTCGTCCAACGCCCGCCCCTACGCCACGAGATCCACCCGCGCCCCGAGCCTTCCGGTCGCTGCCCGTCGTAGGCCGCAGCCCGGCCGAGGAGCCGCGCCGCCGATGGAAGGACTTGTGCGGGGAGAGGGAGAGGGAGTGGGAGCCGCATGAAAGGTCCTAGATGGCTAGAGAGGGGTGAATAGCCTAATAAAAATTCTTCAAAGACACTAGAGCAAAGATATTAGTAAAACAAATGGCGAAAAGCGGTTTGCTCTAGCTCTAAATGTTAGGCAAGCCACCTATTGCAATTCTAGTGATTATTATCTCTAAGGCACACAATTGCTATGTCACTACACTATCTAGTGAGCAATTCTAGATAAGGCCTTATGCTAGCAAGAACACCTACACAAGCAAAAGCTAGCTCTCTACTCAAAGTAAACTAGGGAAGTAAATACAAGAGAGGAAAGCTTGTTATACCGACGTGTAGAGGCAATAACCCAATCACCGATGAGGAATAAGAATAACAATAATATGTAATATCAATCAATCCAATTTCACCGAGAGACAAGAGATGACACAATTGATTTATCCCCGAGGTTCACTTGCTTGCCTAAGCAAGCTAGTCCCCCGCTATGTCGACCAACACTTGGATGGTTCTTGGACTAGGCGGTGCACTCGCTAGTTGGCCCCTCGGGTTCTCCAAGACACCACTCACAAGAGAGATAACTCAATGACACGAGCAATCCACTAAAATAGCAATTTGGTGTCCCACTGGAGAAGCTCAAGAACCCCTCACAGTATCACCTTGATTGGGGGCGGATACAATCACCAAATCCCCTCACCAATCAATCCAACTCCAACCGTCTAGGTGACGGCAATCACCAAGAGTAATGAGATGACCACAATTACAATAACTACCTAGTGCCACGAAATGAATCACAAATGCAATGCACACTAGAGTTACCCTCAAATCCTCTCAAGAACTCAAATCCACCAACGAAGTGGAGAGGAGAGGGAAGCAATCTTCTTGGAGCCCTCAAATCGATCTCTAGCACAAGCTCTCTCACTTGATTTCAGCCCAAATCAGTAGATCGAGAGAGAGTAGAAGAGGAGCTCTTTTACTCTGTTTTAGGGTTGGAGAGAGGGGAAGAACAGCTCACTATAGGATTTCGAAATTTGCAAGAGAAAGAGCAGAGAGGGGGAGGAGCTCACATATATACCCGACACTCTCCCAGGCTGGCCTCCCAACGGCTCTCCTTCCAACGGTCGGAACGGCGGCGGCGCGGGGACCTCTCCCTCGGTCTCGCCGAAAACAACCCGGCGGTCTGTCTGCTTTTTTTTCAAGACAGAATCCGGGCGAAAGCGAAAGCGCCGTCTCAGAACGAGCAAATCGGACCAGTCAGCAATCCCTTCGTTTTTTTGAGAATTACACAAGACAACGCAGACGCTCACAACACGCACGCACACTCACCCCTATGAACACACGTGACGCAAACCCTACCCCTATGAGCACCTCCGAAGGATCAAAAACCGGCAGATCACGGGAGATTCTTGAAGTCACCATAGGCGCCTCGTCGCCGACGGAACGCCGCTACCACTTAATGCACAACGCCGGTAAATCCTGGGAAAATCCCAAGAAAGGTGCGAGCACCAGGATTTGAACCCTCGGTGGGTAGCGCCCCACCGACCGTCCTACCATTGGACTACAAGCCAATTCGCAGTCAGCAATCCCTTCGTGCCTCCTCAAAACGGACGAGTGGGCTTGGGCTGTGCAAAGCCAGGCAGCGCCAAAACGGACGAGTGGGCTTGTATGCTGTAGCTTGCATCGACGTGGGCAGCACCATCAGTCCTGGCGACGTGCAGGCCAGCCCAACAGCTCCTTTCTCTTTTCTTTTATTATTTCATTCTCAAACAATCAGCCGCTGCCATATATATAGCACGTACATGTGCACAAATATTTCCAAAGCCACAAGCTAGCTAGCAAGTTAATGTACATGAGCATGAGTACATATATATACATATACATGTATATATTTCAAGCACGTCACCTCTTTCACTTTTTTTTCTTTTCCAAGATTTTCAATAAATCTTAATCCAAATCTCATGTCATCTCATCCAAATTATCTCAAATCTTTTGAGCACAATTAGATGACATTTTCTCAAGCCTTTTCCAAAGGAGTTTCTCATCGTATCACCACGTCACTAACCCGAATGCACATGCAATTTGAAATTCGAATTTAGTGGCACTAGGTGAGTAAAGCGATTATGATTTTCTCCTCTTTATAGTACGGTTATCAAACCTAAATCACTCACATCCGCTAGATGTCTTGAGTGTAAAATAAAATGGCCCTATCAAATATACCTTTGCCTTGAGCCCATTTTATTTTCCTTTTCCAAGTCCAAGCACTTGATCAACTTTTGGATCATCACCGTGCATCCACCATGACCACCATGCTTCACAACTTGGCTAGAACCATCTCAAGCTAGATACACACTTAAGCATAGAGATTAGTCCTAGGTTGTCATTAATTACTCAAAACCAATCTAGAGATCTTCACCGCACCACCGCCCGTGTGGGACTTGTGCGGGAGATTGAGGGAGAGGGAGGGAGAGAGTGTGGGAGAGGGAGAGGCTGATGAGTAGGGAGAGGGAGTCGGGCTAGGGTTTCATGGGCTTATATATCGTGACATTGAAGTTGGGCTCGATGGGCTAGGGTTTTCTTTGTCTGGGCTGGAACTCGGGCTTTATTGACCGTGGCGTTTTTTTTAAAAACGCCACGGTTAATCAATTACCGTGGACGGTTATTAAAACTGTCTCGGTTAATTAAAAATAACCACCACGGAAAATGATTTGGAAACGTTGTGCAAAATCAGGCGTGTGTACCTAGTTTTGTTCTTAGATGCGTTTGAGCTCTAGATTTTGTCAATAAACATTTTTGGTCATCTTACTATTACTAATTGGAGGCTCCAACGGAAGCACCACGTTGATCCTCACCAGATGTGCTAAGAAAAATAGAAAAACTCTACAAATTCTCACAATAATCGAAAGATCAAGCCATCAATCTGGTGGTCTCAATTAATAATAGCCATCGATCAATTTTATTTAAAAAATTACTCACCTTTGCCATTATAAAAAGATATAAAATAACCCCCTAAATCTATGTATAAATTACCCACCACTGCCATTATAAAAATGTAAAATATATACCCATAAAAATATACATAATATTTCATATATATTATTATATAAATAATTCATGTAAAACACATTAAAATATATCCTTCCTCCGATACCTCCTCTTTGCCCTCTTGCGTGTGCGTGGAATCAGATTGCCGCCGCCGCCGCCGCCGCCGCCGTTTCATCTTGCAACTACACGTGTTTTCAATCTACAAAAATAAGGTGATTCCACTCTTCCTCTCAAAACTTCAATCAACGACATTAGTTGTATGTGGATCCGTTTGTTGCCTGATCTTCTATTTGGGGCAGTAGCAATTCGTTTGTTTCTGGGTTTCAAACAGGCAGCGCGGGCCACAACATCGTCATCGTCGACGAGCTGGCGTAGAAAAACACAACCTACGTACGGTTGAACTTGCCGAGTTATTATGTCCTTCATCAGCATGTAGATCACAGCTAAAAGCTCATTCGAGCCGACGGCTTTGTCAACAAGAATGACACATGATATGCATGGACAGATAAGACCTACCGAGCTGCACCCCTTGCCCGGTCCTGTACCCGTGTCACCTACAATAACAAGTAGTTCGCGACAAATTAAGAAGAGTTCTGGTGTGCTCAAGGTGTTGTTGGGATGCGTCATGACTCGATATAGGTAAAGAGCTCAATTTTGAATGCAAATCTCCTTTCCCACATCATTTATTCAGAAAAAGAGAAACATTGGCCCTATAGATTTTTTTATTTGCATTGCAATCGTTCTATTCACTGCTGCAGCCCTTGCCCGGTCCTGTACCCGTGTCACCTACAATAACAAGTAGTTGGCGACAAATTAAGAAGAGTTCTGGTGTGCTCAAGGTGTTGTTGGGATGCGTCATGACTCAATATAGTAAAGAGCTCGATTTTGAATGCAAATCTCCTTTCCCGCATCATTTATTCAGAAAAAAGAGAAACATTGGCCGTATAGATTTTTATTTGCATTGCAATCGTTCTATTCACTGTTGGTTAATATAAATATTTGACTGTCCTATCTATCACGTCTACTTGGCTATAGTAATATTAATGAGATACAAAATATGAAGGCCTATCACGTGTCCACCATCGCCATCTGCCTCAATCAATCCTGATGTTTTACATGAGCTTTCCCATAAGGCTTGAACCCATCTAATCTCATGTTCCTCTGCAGGGACAAAATACCAGTGGTCGTCAATCCGTCGCTGCCCATCTGATCCCTAGCCCCGATCCCTACTAGCTACCGTCGCCTTCCTTGGTCGGCACCCAAGGTATTCCTCGCCGCGGCCTCTACCCCAGAGTCTATCCTACAACTGCCTCCTGTTGTACTCTCAAGCAGTACTGCATTTTTGGCTTGGATTTCATCTATACACACCGTGACCTCTTAATCGAACAAATGAAATCTTAAAGGTAATGGCAAAGATTGCAATTGCATTGTGCCTATGGTAGCTCTTGATCCAAGACGCTTCCTTTTATGTACGTATTTGTCTCAGCCATTGTTTTCTACTACATAAATTCTGATGCTTGATTGGAATGTTGCATAGTACATCGCATGGACTTGATGTCGACCTCCAAGATGGGCAAGATGCACCAATGGCTAAATTGTGCAAATTGCAAGCTTGATTTTTCTAAGGAAATCAATCCAGACCAGTGAAATATTTTTTTTCCCGTTACTCTCTTATGCTTATTTTTTCTTATTTATGGCAATATTCGACATAAACATCATGTAAGTCCGAAAAGATTAAAGCTTGCGCGTAGGATATATGACGCTAGATTTGCAATGAGTTTACATGGTCCCAGTCATCAAGGTATCTGAAGTATTCAGTTTTCTCTTTCTAGCAGAAAAGGAAAAGGACCTACCTATGATCTGAGTTATCTGTAGGTAAATATAATTAGAGCTTGAACAACCATGGAAGAAAGTGGCTTTTACCAACATTTGTATCTCCAAATAAATTTGTTAAAAACTGGATTCAAAGATTCTTCCAATGACAATTATTATGTATTATAAATATTAATATTTTTAATATATATTTAATTGAAATTTTTCATGAGACGCATAAACAATAATTATTTAGAAATATAGGGAGTATTTGTCAAAGTCATTGTTTTCAACTATGGAAATTCTAATGCTTGGTCTGAATGTTGCATAGTAGATTGCATGGACTTGATGTCGACCTCCAAGATCGGCAAAATGAACCAATGGGTAAATTGTGCAAATTACAAGCTTGATTTTTCAGAGAAAATCGATCCAGAATATTGAAATTTTTCAGGTGCGCTCCCCTATCAGTGAAATAATTTTTTCCTGTTATTCTCTTATGGTTATTTTTCTTATTTCAGGGAATATTCGACACAAACTTGATGTAAGTCAGAAGAAGATTAGAGCTTGCGCATAGGGTATATGATGCTTGATTTGCATTCAGTTTACATGGTGCCAATCATCAAGGTAATGTATCCATGTATCTCTACATAAATAATGTATCTAAAGTATCCAGTTTTCTCTTTTTTTTAGGAGAAAAGAAAAAGACCATACCTTTGAGTTATTTGTAGGTAAATATAATTAGTTAGATCTTAAAGAACCTTGGAAGAAAGTGGCTTTACTAATCTGTAGCCTAACAAAAAGTCCCATCAATCCTAAAAGTGAATAGTGCAAGTAGAGAATCTCTAATTATAGTGACATATCTGGCCTTTTAAATCCCTAACTTCTATACGCAAGAAAATTGCTCTCCAATAGTTTCTCAATCCAACATATCATATTTGGTTATATCCTAAATCTTGTGTCTTATGTTGTTTGATTTGGGGTGGCAATGACATACAATCCACACTATATATGTTATCTGAGATAGGGGATGTTGGAGAATATAAATATAGAATTTTTGTTAGGTGGACCCCATCTGGATTAGGTTTAGAAATGTGAGACCTAAACATTCTGTTTTTATTTGTGGCTTAAAATTAGAACATCATGAATTTTAGTTAAACCATGAAACTATAAAACATATGGTCGTTATTGTGTTTTTTTACCCTATACATGAGGATAAGAAGGATTAAGTTTAGAAGACTGTTGAATGTAAGGAAATATAGTCGTCTTTACTTTATATTTACAAATGACAGTAGCCAGGACAAGCCATTTGGAGAGTTGACATTAGGAATGGGGGATAATTTCATACAAACATTGCAAGTCATACCTAAATGAAGGAGGTCAAATATTGTTGTTGCTCATTAAAAACACTCATTTAAATATGACTCTACTATTATGAACTATAATTCAAAAAATACAAATATTTGTATCTAAGAATTGAACATCTGTTATTTAAAAAAGAAATATAATATGTTAATATTGCTATACTCACGGTTAAAACAAAGGACGGAAAAAAAAAAATGTGGAACCAAGTTTATTTTCAAAAATATTAAACTTGGTTTCTATTGTTAAATTGTCACATAGTTGGCCCATACAGAAGAATCCTAACCCGTGCGGTAGCACGGGTTGGTGGACTAGTGAATCAGAATTCAAAACATATTTTGTCATAAAATTCATATAAATAAAAGTAATATTCAAAAAATTCAAAACTTTTGCAGGCGAATAACAACATAAAACCAACCTACTCTTATATTTGACTTAAAAACGAGAGTTGGTACTAGAAAAACGAGAGGCTCCGTGGTGTGTGTGCTCAGCAGTAGATTCGTTAATTGGGGGCACGGCGATCCATGCTGCATCGTGGCAGTTGACAGAAATTTAATAATTAACTAGCAGGAATCCCCGCGCACATGCGCGGGCTAGCAAGCATGAATAGCAGGAGGCGTGGAAACTAAAGTGAAAAACTTGTAGTATAAGGAAAATATATTTTTGTAGTGTAGACATAGGATGGAAAAAATATCGATAATAATTTCGACTGTCTCATTTGTTTCCATGAGTACATATGTTAATACCAAAGGTAGGGCAGTCTTTCATTTGTTGCGTGTTTCAGTAGCTTATCATATATGTGACGAATTTGTCATAAAAAATACAGAAAATGGTCAATTGTGGCAACATAGTTTTGGTTGACCATAAATCGATGAATATAGAACCATCAAAGGGGAGTTTGACATGTTTCGAAGCAGGTATTGCCTTTGAAATGTAGTTTGGCAGATGAGTCCTGAAACAGTGACGCTATATGCAGAAAAACACATGTACATATGTACAACATTTTTTTTTTGGCATCATGATAACATTGTTCATTAAGTTTCAAATTTATTTAATTAGTAGCGATCAAATAATCTGGAATCATAAGGTCTGTAAGCTTAGTCTTGAATAAAAAAATCGAAATTGTATTATTGGGATATTGTCTCCCTGATGGCATGTCAGGATTCTATTGTTATAAATGAGAATTGGTTCGAACCAAAAATAACTAACAGAGAATTGTAGGCACAGATGAAAAAAGAATCATGTATATTTGTGTGTTATAGGTTTACAACGTGTGTAGTGGTTAGCATTGCATAGTTGCTGATTCTGGTTCACAGTAAACTTTATTTCAATAGAATGGAGGGCATGGCACCATTCTTACTTTTCTTTTTGGTTGCTATTTTTTTCTCCGGTAAGCAAAATATTGTATGGCCACATGATTATGCGAGTGTGTATACATAGTATCTGGGCTATTTTTAAATAGTTTGAGGGCCATTGCTTCAGTTTGAGTGCAATTGCAAACCAACCGTAGTACTGAGAATTTGAACATGGTTAAATCTTCATTGCAATTACTAAAGAGCACAAACCTGAGTGTATCCCTGTGCAAAGCAGTAGCTATTCATTGCGAAGATATAGGATTGCAGTATTGGGGAGGCAACATAACCATTTACTTTTGGAACCCAACAACAGCCAGTGAATCAGGATGTTCTGTTTTGGCGTAGAAGTGGCTGACAGGCAAATTCAAAGTTTAATTAGAAACCAACAATAGGGAGGAATGAATGAGAAACTTGAGAAAGCAATTACTTGACCGATCTGCAGACATGCAACACTCGATGAAAAATCTTAATGGACATTGGTGCATGTGCATAGGGTGCGTGCGTGGTTACAGATTTTGTCCAGTGGGCCTGCCGGGGCATCCTGATGATCGGAGCAGGTGGGTGTTCAGATCTTTTGGTATACTCTGCAGTTTTTGTTTTTTCTGATTGATAAATTATTAACTTGGGTCTTAGGTACATCAATGTAATGTAAATGGATTGAAACAAAAACAATCCTGTGCTGAAATCATTGTTAATGGTACCCAACAAGCAATTTTGCCATGAGAGCAGCATTTGCCCTTTAGGCCGTCCGCAATGGTCAGCTATTTAGCTATCTAGATGTGACGTGGTAAAAAAAAAAGTAGGAAAGAGTAATCACTAGCTACATGCAAATAGATAGACTATTTCACATAGCTCAAAACATGTGAGAGGAATATATGGGTCCAATAATATAAAATAGTCTTTGTTGTTGTCTCTCACCTCCACATCAGGTTAGGCTACGTAGCTAGCATTAGCTATTATCATTCGCGACACCCTTACGGTGAATGCTCTGTAGACTCATTATAAAAGGATGAAAAGGCATCTTTAACTAGGAAACTTAGTCCAGTCAACCCTAAACCCTAAATGAAACAATGTTACAAATTAGAGGACTAAAAGGGAAATTCTGAGAGTTAGATGATAATAACGTACGTCCAAGACAAGTTCAGATACTCCCTCCGCTCCAAAACTCTTGCAAGTGTGAGAAACGTGCCATCAACTTTGACTAGATTTTTTTGAAAATACGTGCAATATTTATATCTCTAAATAAATTTGTTAAAAAACTAGACTTAAAGATCTTTCGATGATACTAATTATTTAGTATAAATATTTATATATTTTAATATATAATTACCGTACATTATTCTCGAAAGCTGGAATTGCAAAAAATTTGGAACAGAGGGAGTACATTTTGTAAGTCCGGAAACCTAAATGATACGATAATGAGACAACTTTATATCAAATAAGAACTTCTCGTACATTTTACTCTTAATAAAATACCAACACGTGCGTCTGCTCTGATACAAATACACTAGAGTACTAGTACCAGTAGTAAGCAACAACAAACCTGTTGATCTGGAGTAGCTTATTAAATATTCGACGACGAGGACGAAATGTAGAACTAAGGATACGATACCATACATGCATATAGGAAATTAAACTACTCCAGTCAGTAGATAGGCTCTAGCGGCTCTACCTACGTAGATTAGTAGTAGTACTATCGATCGATCATGCAGAGGCTGAAAGGACAAGGTCCTCATCGGCGCCGGCGCCGGCGGTGGTTTCAAGAACCAGGTCATTGGTACCGTCACCGCGGAAGTTGGCGCGGAAGCAGTTGTCGCGTGCCGGGCCCGGATCCGACCCCTGAGCCTGCTGAGCCTGAGCATGGATTCTTTGAAGGCGTTGAAGAATTCCTGCTGGTTGTTGGCGTAGCGCTGGACGAGCCACCTGCTGCCCCAGTCGCTGTAGAGCGCCTGGTCGGAGGTGAGCAACCCGTTGCCGTTCCTGATGAGCTCCACGAAGTACTTTGTTGTCGAAGATGGAGGGCGTACTGTCGAAAGCGTGCTTCTTCCCATGTCGTTGCCGCAGAAGCCGGGGGAGCGCCGAGTCGAAGGGATCCTTGTTCTGCTTGTCGAGCTTGTCCTTGAACGAGGAGCAACGCGCCATGCCCATGGTGTGCGCGCCGGAGAGCGTGACGACGTCGTTGCCGGTCAGGGTCTGCTTGCTCTTGTCGGCGAAGCGGCGTTTGAGGGCCTCGAAGTTGTCGGTGGGCGGCGGGAGCGCGCTGACGACGTCCTGTTGTGAGGCGGGCCTGTTGCTGTCGCTGCGGCCCAGCTCCATGGGGATCAACGGGCCGCCGGACAGGTTGACAGCGTGGCTGGTGGCGAGCGCCAGGATGTCGGCGCACGAGACGCTACGGGGGCCGCAGCGGCCGTGCACCTTGCCGCGGATGCTCTCGACGAGGTTCAGCGCCACTTGCTGCAGGCCCCCGTTCTGTGGCTCGATGTTCTGCTCGCTGCCGGCCTGGGTCTTGTCCAGCAGGAGCGACGCGTCGCAACCCTGCGGGAGGCAGTCGTGGAAGAAGATGCGGAGGAGGCCCGCCGTTACCATTGCACCCTGTGCTTCCCCGGCCGCCGTGCCTCCACCACGGCGGAGCGCACGATGTTGTCCAGGTCCGGGCACCCCGCAGCGTAGAAGTCCACGGACAGGCCCGCCGCCTTGGCAGCACTGCCGTCGGCGGCGGCGGCGGCCTCGTCGTTCGTCATCATCTGCAGCGGCGCCGTTTTGACCGCAGCTGATGTCGTTGCCGCCGCGCAGAAAAAAACTAGGCCGATGGCCAGCAGCAGGACATTATTACCTGATCTTGCTCTCGTCCTTGTTGCCGCCATGGCTATCAGTGCTACGGTACGGTGTCAAGCTGCTAGAGGCCGGCGGTGTGTGCCTTCCTCGTGCCGGAAGCAGCTGGTACTTATATAGAGCAAGGGAGAAGGAGTATATAGTCTCTAATCTGCTATAGGCCCAGCAATGCAGTTATGCATGTGAAGCTCCGATCCATTGTTGTCTTTTAGTAGCCACATGACATGCATTCGTGTAATAAACTAGCACGCGCAGCAGATGATGCTGGATCTGATGGAGGGCGATGCATCAATCTCCATGATGCTGCCGGCCACGCTATCCTACTCGATTCAAATTACCAAGGCAGTGCAGGTACCCACTTGCTATTACTATATAGTATACACGTACTTATCTGGTTAAAATTACCTAGGCCAACGAACATCGATGGGTTAAGTTTATGCATGCAACGCAACGCCCAATCGAAAGCGAGGATCTCGATTGATTCCTTCTTCTCCCCATGAAAATGAAAATGGAAGGGCCACTGGACCTGCACTGTATCCTGCACCATAAGGAGCAGCTCCCATTTGCATCCACGTGCATGCAAGGTCAAAGAGCACACATCTCAACTCTGATGCATGGTTTTATATGTGCACATTATTCTATATATGCATGTGCCTGCTAAACAATAAGAGTATGTAGCTCTAGCGTGCTTTCCATCTATATATGCTAAAAAACTGTGTCTAAACGTACACGTTCCCAGAGCATTCTAAACCATGCATGTCTAAACATGGTTTAAACATTTCCAACAACAACATATATGGTGCAACACACATATATAAATGCTACATACGTTAATGTTGGTTGCATCTAGTTTTTTGTTGTTGGTATGTCGTGTTCCGGAATGAAATTTAGAAATTGATTATCATTTTTTTAAAATGTCTAGATTTTTTTTGAAGTTAAGTTATTATTATTATTAAACGGTATGAGAGTTGTGGAGACATGTTGACTAAATAGAGTTCATAACTGTGGAGTTGCGGGAAAAAACTTGACTCTGGCGATAGTTAAATTGGGCCTTTTCATCTTTCATATAGTATAAATAGACAGGCTTTTTCGGCTCCGTTTTGTAATATTGGGCCTTTGGCCTCGAGCCCAAAGGTAGTATCTCCTCGATCTTCATAGTAACCTCACTTGGTCTTTTGACAGAAAATGCTAGGCGTACAGTGCTCAGGCTAGCCCACTTAGTAGTAGATTTAATATATCCATTCAATTCTTTCCATGATACTTCGACCTAGATTTTAGGGAATTTTAGTCTTTTTTATATATAAAAAAACTATAGGTAAAGATAACTTGGATTTAAATTAAAGTTCCTTTTATATTATCTTTTATAATGGCAGATGCAAGTAATTTAGATCTAAATTTAGTTGGTTGTTTTAAATTATCCTTCATAATGAAAGAGAGCTAACTAATTTTGGTATGCTTATTTTTTTTTTTTTCAAATGCGCAATGGCTTGCGCATCTTTGCATTTTAAAAAAGAAGGTTTTGTTACATTACACGGGAGCACACGTTGGGGACGACACATGGATTCACATTGGGTCGTTGTCTTCCTCTAATGGAGCCGCATGGCCATTACTCACAAAATAAATGACTAAGCTTGCATGCCGCGGCTTCGATCACTGCGGTACGTTTAATGGTGGCGAGTAGTTGACCGGTGGTGGCGGCGGCGCTGCGGAAGGGACTGGCATTCCTATCTTTCCATATCTCCCAACCCACTAGTGCGAATAGGGTGTCAACCCCTTCCTCTTATATCCATGCCATCCCCTGCCATTGCTCCCACTACTCAAGCAAGGAGGCGTCGGCCACCTACAACAATGAGTCGACACCAAATACTGCCAAGTATGGTCCACCACATCCGTGCGGAGAAGGAACATGAGGGTATGATGTGGTTGATTGTCTCCCACAGAGGAAGTAGTTGTTGTTCGATCTCGAGTACATGACGAGCTCTCGAATGTCCTTCATGTTCCCATGATCAAATCATATGAGTTGTGACGACCCATCTCTCACCATTTTTCATTCGGCTACATGTCGTGAAATGTAAGACTCCAAAACATAGCACCATGAAGCGGTATGTTAGTGTCTCGTTAAACAAATTGTGGCACAAGTGCAACCATAGCACTATAATGAGCCCCTTATCCTCTACATTGAAGTGGATAATTTTCCTTCTATTAAATACCTACACATAAAAGACACCCTAACTCGTAGTAGTAAGCCAAAAACTAAACATTATAAGTTCTAGTAGATATATTGCTCCTCGTGCAAATTAGCACTATCAAAGGTCATGTCAATATACATGAGACACTAGTCTCCCTCCATCACTGCTGCACTATCATCCCCTCCTTGATGCAGCTAGCCCCCATCAGTGACTGCAATGAGTGAATAAGCAATTACATTCAGACTTACTTGCCGGTTTTGTTGTGTTGTTCTACTGGTAAATGTGATATATGAATAAGGGAGGGAGAAGGGATAGTTGCATGCCAATTTGTTAAAGAAATGCTCCACCATGAGCAGAGTACCCATATCATCCCTTATTTTTAGCACTACAATTTCAGTAAAGAATAGAATGAGTTTTTAAGAGACTGACTTTGTTCTTAGACAACAACCACTAAAGATAGGGGTATGCATTTTTCAAAAACGCATACCACCCAAAACAGACTCCATAGAGAAGCAAAGGACGAGAAGGAAGAGGGACGGGAGAGTGGTGGGTGCAGATGAGGGGATGGGAGAGAGATTAATTGAGTTATAATGAAAACCTAGCTCTATATATATACTGTGAAGGAAAAGCGGGCTAAGGTGGGCTGCAATGCGCCAAACCGGTATTAACCGTGATGTTTTTTTTTACAAAAACATCACAGTCAATTGATTTAACTGTCATGGTTACTTAAAAAACCTTCCACGGTTAATATGCATTAACCATGGCGAATTTATTCCCAGGAAGGTTGGCTCCTTGCGTTGATTAACCGTGTTTTTTTTTTCCAAAAACTGCCAAGGTTAATAAAATCCAAGTGCATAGTAAAATCAATACTATAGTAGTGGAGGGCCCCGAAGGCCTCCCGCCAAGTAGCAAGTGGCGTAGTGACGACAGCCTTGTGAAACTCCTCAAATACCGCCTCATCAGGGCTTCTCTATCTTGACCATGTACCCGAGCGACTCTACTATACGATCGTTGTCGGTCCTAGCATTTTGAGGGCCCTCCAAATAACTTCGTCGTGATGGCCCTCTAGACTACTGAGCTTGTTTGGATTCCGTCCACACTCGCCATGCCACACAGGTGGCCGCCATCATTCATATGCTCCAACCGCTTGTCAATAATTGTGGCGTGTCCCACAACGTTTGCTTCGTTCGCTCCTATCGCTTGTCAATAATTACAGTGTGGCCGTGGCGAGCGATTTGTCTGTCGCGGCTATGGCGAGGGCGGTTGTGGCGAGGCCAAGTGTGGCCTTGAACCAAACATCTGCTATGTATAAAATGTGTAATATATATGAGTTGATTTACTTATCAAGTGAAAGTAAAACCAATAATACATTGTTAATACTATATAAATAGTTAATTTTGATTAAAATGAAAAAAAAAAAGAAAAAAGATACCTAGAGCCTGGGCATGAATGGAACAATTGATCGCCTCATCGGCGATCACAATTCGCAAGAAGCCAAGAAGCAACGAACCAAGATCAAGATGTCGCTTTCGAGGCATGGAGTCTTGGCGGGTCATTGACTCGTTGCATGCTCACACGTGTGCGTTTGCACAATGTGAACTTCTGAGTCGTAATCAAAGTGTTTGCGTTGCGACGTCTCACTATGCTCTATTTGAGGGCCACGATAAAAGAAACCCAGGAAGAAAGCTAGAAATGCCGACAATATTTTCTTAGGCCCTTATAATTAATTTGCTAATGCCTAATGGACTCCCTCCCTGCCTAGACTCAGCCGTCGCACACCTTGCCACCCCATTAGGCCGGTACTAATATGATGCACGACAAAAGGTGGTAGTAGATCGAGGTTTCTTTTTTTTTCAACAGGTAGTGGATCGAGGTTGTTTCTTCACAAACAAGTACATGTTCGTCTCTCTTCTTAGTCGTCACCAATCAAGCCATCTACAATCCCTTGTGGATAGGCAAGCAAGATCAGGCTTTAAAAACCTCGTATAAATATATATGATGCATGCCTGCCAATGCGCGAATAAAACTACTCCTCTAGGTGGAAGTTGGATGTCCATGGATGTCCAATGGATACTCTCTAGTTCAAAAAAATGAACTAGAAAGAGATGGTCCCCCACCAAAATTTGAATTTCTAAGTCATTTGTCAAAATCCATGGATGTCCAAATTAGATTGAGCTTCCACCTATGACTAGGCCTGCTAATGGGGCGGGTTGAACGGGTATTTTGGGGCGGGTTTTAATCACGCTACTATTGGGGCGGGTGGAAACGAAATGACACCGTGAAACGGGTTGGGGCGGGTTGGGTTGACGACACAAACGGGTTAGGGCGGGTTGGGGCTCTATGGTCATAGATCGGCGCATAAGTCATATATCATCTTCCGTCGTGACTTCGGGTTGGGGCGGGTTGGGGCATTGGGCCGACGGGGCGGGTGGTAGTTAGAGTTTTTAAAATATGGGTTGGGGCAGGTTTGGGGTGGGTATCCACCCATTAGCAGGCCTACCTACGACTACTCCGGTCGAGTAGTTAACGACGTGACAAATTCACTGCATACGTGCTACTACTGTTGTGCTCCATTATAACTTTATGATTTTTCCCCAATAATTGGGGTATATTGTCCAGTGTGTGTGTGTATATATATATATCATCCACAATCCACGTCTAACTCTAATCTAGTGGATCTACAAAATAAATTTGCCACTTGATGTTGTCTTTGGCCAATGCACTTGTTTGACCCTCTCGCTCTAATCATCTACACATATCAGCTAGCTAGCATTTCAACTTTAGTTTCAAAGAACGTGCCATTGCGTTGTTGCTCGAGTCGCTTTCCAGATTTGTATATGAATATGCATGCCAGTGGATCAAAACGAAATGATGTCGGGCGGTTAGTGATAAGCTTAATTACCTTTAGCTTAAAAAAACCTGACGCCATTTGCATGCATGCATATGGGCAGCTTGGTTAATTACGTTCTGATCCAGTCCCGCGCGCCCGCCACAAAGTCTGTTTGGACCCCATCAGAGTTGTTTTTGTTAACGTTAGTTGTTCCTGAGTGCGAGAACAGGCCGGCTACCTAGCTATAGCACGGTGCACGGCTACAGCGTTTCTAATGTTCCGTTTTAGCGGCCAAATTAGCCGCCACACACACACAAAAAAAACATGCATGATGCTGCATCTGGTTTGGCTGGGCATGCATTCATTCATTCATTCATGATTCATCAAGCTACTAGAGTACTACACAACCTACCGCGTGCTAACGTACAATGCACTGGCGGCAGGCATTATTACACTACCGATCTCGTCCATCCTCACTGATGGCGGCTCACGTACTGAAAGCAAACTTAGCATGACACATAAGAACGTACACGCTACTATACACCTACTATAGCTACTGTGTATAGGTGCATGTGATCCACAATTAACGACGCGTTACATATAGATATAGCATGCATGCCAGATCGTCATGTCGTCTGATCATCAAGCGGAGGCTGCAAAGCCCTCGTCGCCGAGGCTGACGCGACCGTTGGGCTTGAAGCAGTTGCGGCGTATCTCGCCGGCGGCGGCAGCCTTGATGCTGCCCAGCTTGACCAAGGACCTGGCGAACTGGTCGAAGAAGGCGCCCTGGTTGCTGGCGAAGGCCGTGACGAAGCGACCGGTGCGCTGGTCGCCGGCGAGGCCCTGGTCGGAGAGCAGCACTCCCTGGGTGCTCCTCAGCGCGACATAGTACCTGTTGTCGAAGGCGTCGGGCGTGATCACGTCCAGGCTCTGCTTCCCGGTGCGCCCGGCGGAGCAGTTGGCGGCGAGCCTCCGGGAGAAGTCGTCGTTCCCTCTAATGAAGCCGCAGCTGGCCTTCCCGACGGTGTGGCCGCCGGAGAGCGCCACGAGGTCGGCGGGGTCGGCGAGGCCCCTGCGGCTGAAGGTGGCCAGGAGCGTGTTCACGTCCGAGTTTGGCGACGGGAGGGTGTTTACCTCGGCGTTCGTAGCCGGCTTGAGGCTGTCGGTGCGGCCCTGGGGCATCGCGATGGACGGACCTCCGGCAAGGCTCACGGCGTCGCGGGTGGCCAGCGCGATGATGTCGGCGCAGGAGACGGTGGCGCCGCACACGGCGTGCACCTTGGCGCGGATGCTCTCGATGAGCTGCAGCGCCCGCGGCTGCAGCGAACCGTTGGGCCCAAAGGTCTTCTCGCCGTCCAAAAGGATGGACGCGTCGCACCCCTATCATTTTTATTTATTTATTTATACCATGATATGCATGCAAAAGTTAAGTTAGCATCAACATGTCTAATCCATATATCTATATCTATATCTTCTTCCTTTGGAACGAAGCTATATATATATGCATGAAGAAGAGATATGATCGATGAACCTGTGGTAGGCAGTCATGGAAGAAGATGCGCAGGAGGCCGGCGGTGACTTGGACGTCCTGGCCTCGCGCGGCCTGCACGGCGGCGCGCACGATGCCCTCCAGCTGCGGGCACGACGCCGCGTGGAAGTCCAGCGACAAACCACCGCCAGTGTCAGTCACCAGCTCAAGATGAGGCGGCACCGCGCCGACGGCGGCGCCCAGAAGCAGGCCAATGGACAGGACGACGGCACTACACATCCTTGTTGCCGCCATCGTCTTCTAATACTGCTGTTCCAAGTCCAAGAGTTTGTGCCTTCCTCGCGTCAAGCAACTCCTTTTTTATAGCCAGCTAGCTCATGCCGACCACTACTAGATTTTTTTTTCTGCCTCCTAGCTGGTTCCACCGTTTCAAAAAATATAAAGACTTTGGGCGTTTAAATTTGGTCCTTGATCTTGATGTTTGTATATTTGATTGAGAGGCAACAATTGGCTAAATAACCATGTATATTAATTATGTGGTCTTAAAGTTCATGCTTGATCGAAGACTGGGCCATGGTTTTCATGGGCATCCACAATGTTACAAGCCAGTTACTAACTCTAAGTCAACATTTCCAATAGTGTTACCTTTTAGCAATAGCTCACAAGTATGATTAGAGCAAGTATTATGATGAGCGACTAGCCGGCTCATGTCTACGTGGAGGAGAGAGAAGTGAAGAGAGAGAAGAAAATGAGCGTCTCACGACGCGCCCGCTGAGGCCGGCGACTAGGCCATGCACGTGCTGCAATTGGCTCCACATGCAAAATATGCCATAAATAGTAGCGGGGCCCGGCCATCGTTGCCGCCCGGCAGTTGGAGAATAAAACTTTACGAAACTATTAAACTTGCTCTTATACCCACATGACACTCACATGATCTTGGAACCTTAGCCTAGCTCTTGATTAAGAGCTACCTTTTCTCTCTTTTGAGCCACCCATTGCAGGTGCCCTAAATACTCCCCCATCCAGAAAAAGATAGTATACTAGATATGTTCGTTTTGAAACCAGAAGTAATTAAATAGACTGGCATTAACAGTGTCACACCGTAATAACATTATTGGTGATAGAGTAGTTGAGTTCTATTCTTAATCGGTCTTAAAGATATTGTAGTTTCGCGAAACAAAAAAAAAAAGATAATGTCTAGTATATCGATCATTATATTTGGAGATGGAGGGATGGTACATGCATAGTACTATATACATGTGCCTTTAGGTGTTGCTCATTACATTTTGTGGATAAGAGCATCGCTGTGGTTGTGTCGACAACACTCAAGTATACTAAGGTATATATAAATTAAAGGCATATTGTCTACTTTTTTATCAACTTAGCATTTTGATGACCTTCCATTGGCCAGTTTATTTATATAATTAATAATATATTGTACCATACAGAGCCAAAAGTCTCGATTTTGTACCCAAAAAACTATTGGTTTTATAATTGTGTCTCTTTCCCTCTCATGGTCATGGTCCCTGCATGACGGTAAATAAAATATGTCAAACCTGCATAAAGGGGCCTCTTTCCCTCTCATTGTCTAGCCCAAGTGAATATGCATGTTGGAAACTTTACTAGCTTGGTGCATGCATATCATGCAGGCATGCATGTGCATCTCGGCGCTCATGGACCGACAACGCTATGCATATACTACATCAAACTAGGTGTGCCTTGCATGGAGCCATATGGACAATGGTTAATTCCATCGATCGACTATCAGTGGATATATAAAGAAAGCTAGCTAGGTGCAGTGATAAGATCGAGTAGCTAGCTACGAGTTGGGCAGGCGTTCCATCGATCGATTGACCGATAAAAGGTGCCCGGCACCGTGCACATATTTACACATACACATTTCGAGGCATGCAGTCGATCATGGATGCTGCCAGCGCGCACTCATTCAAATTCCAAACATGTACTATATGTATATACATCATGTGCAAACAAGCAAACGGAAGGAAGGAAGGAAAAGGCCATACACAAACAAGGGTAAACTGGATTGCAGTAGTATCAACTACCAACCTAAAGTCATAGACCCACTTTTTTTTTTCTAGAGAAGATCTATATCCCACTTTTATTGAAACAACAAAGTGTAAAAGTGTTTACATTTAGCATACCACATATATTCTAGGCAAACCACCCCCCCTCTCGAAACTCTTGGAAACTTAAGTTTCGCTTACATTAGTTCAAAACATTACAAAGATCTCATTATTGTGTTATCGTTCTATAGAGTTTCATTGTTAATTCAGTCAAAAAAAAAGTTTCATTGTTATATATGTGGAGGGGAGGGAGAGTCCGAACAGGATCGGTGGCCGGAGCATCCATGGTGCCTCCTAAAATCCGTCATCTGCATCATGCTTACCACCGCCACCATCCTTCTCTATCGTAGCCACCACGCCGCCGTCATTTCACATCTGCGCCGATAAGGTCGTCAAGGGGAAAGCCCCACTTCCGGCGTGGGGAGCCACCACTCAGTGTGAAGAGATTGGGGGGGGAGGTGTTAAAAGGGGCGATAAGTGGCGAGGCTAGCCAGCCC
The DNA here is from genome assembly GCA_015847255.1 of Hyparrhenia diplandra. Classification (NCBI taxonomy): domain Eukaryota; kingdom Viridiplantae; phylum Streptophyta; class Magnoliopsida; order Poales; family Poaceae; genus Hyparrhenia; species Hyparrhenia diplandra. The sequence goes on along the minus strand of JADLZK010011384.1, from coordinate 359,721 downwards.
AAATCTCGCTTAGCGCGTGAAGAGTTGCCTCGGGGTGGGCGGTGCAATCGAAGTGTGGTAGTTGCGAGACCCGTAAGGATGATAGGAATTGATTGGACATTAGGTGGTTAACCATTATTGTATTCCAATTTTAATGAAGGGACATGATCCAAAGTAAACATAAATGTATAGTACACTAGTTGCATATATGCATCAGAACCGGAATTTTAGACTTATCCTAATGTTGTAGCATTTTTTTTCCTATTAAGTGCCTTATGTTGAGACTCTCATATGCTATAGCCAGTGTTGTAGTATTTTATTAGTAATTAAAAACACTCGGGAATTCCAAAATTTTGGTAGTGACGTTTGATGAATATTACAGCGATGGATATGAGGCGCGAATGATATATATAGTACACTAATCACTGCACGTCAGCTCCACCTCATCAGCTCGACGCGGAAGAAATCAAAACCCTAGCCAGAGCACAGGGTATAACGTCACGTTTGGTCACGTGTGTACCCGTGCATTTGAGTTTGAATTCGTTCGAATTGGATTGACGGAATGTTACTTGCATGTATCCTATTATTGTGTTAGTGTCTCGCATGCAGACGGCAGCAGACGAGATGAGCATGTTGTGCTGTGTACACACGTGCACCGCGCTACCTGTTCCAACTCCCATCCATGCATATCCATTATTGTCTGAAAGATGAAGTATTTATTTTCAAAAAAGGAGGTGACAAGGCCCCGGACAAGATCCAAGGGATAATGGAGGAATTCTGCACCATCACTCTATCTTATGGAAAAGAATTCCCTATACATGCTTGGTGTGCCATCACTCTTATATACACAAAAACTTGACAATGTAATTAATTTGTTGAAAAAATGCAATAAATTTGTATCCTCGATCTATCATGGGTGCTTCCAGGCTGGGCCCACCTGAGGCCCATATCTGTCGGCCTCTTAACTAGTAAAGTAGTTAGCAGGCCCAGGTGCCGGCCCAGGGGATAATGAAATGGTTGAAGAAGCAAAATCCGGTGCCGGGGCAGGGGACGGAGCCGAAGCAGAAGACTGGTTGCTGCAGAGGGTAATGGTGTCGCGGCCACACTGGAGGCGGCCGTTGGCGACGTCGGTGGCCAGGGGAGCGCCGCCGCCGTTGCTCCTCTGTCATGCTCATCCATCATGCATATATATAATATGCTTGGGATGCAGAAATCCATGGACGGAACATGCATACATACATACCATGTAGAAATCAACGGCGATGTAGTTTGGCCACCGGTTGGCGGACGCTTGGTAGCAGGTGTTGAGCCTGTTGATGAGCGGCGCCGAGTTGTTGCTGCACGCCCAGCTCTGGCTCGGGTTGCTGGTGAAGAAGTTGAGCAGCACCAGGGACTGCGCCTTGGAGTTCATGGGATGAGACTCGGACCGCTTCGGGCACCCGCTATCCGCCATGCCCTCGCTGCCATCTGCCAATTCTTCCTTGTTACGTAATAAACGCACACAATAAACAACAACAACAACAAGTAGGACCGTACATTGGGTTTCCACGACGTAGTCCCACTCGTACGCGAGCCCCTCCGTCCCCTGCTTCCCTTTCTTGGACGTGAAGACGATCAGCCGGTGGCTGTCAGCGATCATGTCCTTGAGCAGCGGCCAGTCGCCGCCGCCCTTGGGCATCAGGGACTCGGGGAACCAGTACTTGGACAGCCCGGCGGCGTTGAAGGCGTTGCTGAGGGACCCCGGCGCGGCGTAGTCCTCGAGGAACACGGTGACCACCTCCGACGGGTTGGCCTCCAGGAACACCCGGACCTCCGTCAGCACGCTAAGCGCCGGCACGTAGGCGGTGAAGGGCAGGCAGCGCCCGTGGAAGGAGTGGCAGAACCACACGGCGTCGTTGAAGTCGTAGGCGTCCAGCATCAGGCCACGCACGCCATTCTTGAGCTGCTCGCTCACCGTGTCCTCCTGGTTGGGCGGCGAGATGATGGCGGACCCCAGCGGCGACTTGGTGCCCACCACCGCGAACGAGTTGTGCGTCGTCAGCCACGAGTACCTGTTGAAGGGGAGCCCCGTGCCCTGTACAGTAGTACATGGGTCCTCCTGTTGAAAGGCCGGGGAGCCACGACGTACGACAAGAATGAAGAAACAACAAGACGACGACAGTATTTACGTGCGTCTTGGGGTCGACGGGCGTGGTCCGCGCGCACGCCGCGGGTCCCGTCCCCGGCGGTGGCACGCAGGTGGTGCAGCGCAGCCCCTTGCCGCAGCCGCCGCCGTTTTTGCACGAATCGCCCACCAGCGCGGCGCCGGACGCCGCGCCGAGTAAGGACGCGGCGGCGATGGCCGTTCCCAGCTGCAAAAGGAAGGCTACGGCCATCGTCTATCGCGTCCCGTGGCTCTGATCCGCGTTGGCGTTGCGGAAGGGCCCGGCACGTACGGCCGTGCACAAGCCTGGCATGCATGGCACGCTGTGTTCAACTGGAGGACGCCCGCGAACCGCGGGATCGGGGGTGAGGTGCCTCCTAGTCCTCTCTACTGTGCGTTGCGTAGCTTCATTCCCGCCAAGAATAGATAGATTTATGTGTCCTTTTTTAGGAGAAACTTGAAATGCTTTTTTTGGATAACTTTTTTTTTATTTAGATAATGAATAACAATATCCGGCCTCTACATCCAGGGGATTTTTTTTTTTTTTTTTTGATAACTTGTCGTCAATCTGATTCTCACTGATCCGGAGTCGAGAGTGGAAGGCAAAGACAAACACGCTTGGATCGGAGCTCGCATTCACCCAGCCCTTTACCTCCTGCTGTCCATCTCCATGCAGGCCACCTGAATGAGAATGATCCCTACCTAGCTCAGCTAGCACTAGCAGCTCCCTTTTCCTTTTCCAACGAAAATGATCACAAGAGGCCAAGATCAGATGAGGGCCGGTTCAAGTCATAGATTCAGAGAATGCATGCATGTGATCAGATTCAGGGCCGGCTGGATTATATTCAGTTGAGCACTGGTAGCCATTCAGGCCAGAGGGAGAAACGACAACAGTAAACGCATATTCTAGTGCCTTGATGGGTTGGGTAGGGGAGGGGCGGCCTGTTTTTAGGGCTTTATTTTGGCAATGCATGCCTCTCGATCTCTGCATCCGCCATTTCTGCCTCCACTATCAGATTATTGTCTCAAGTGGACTGGTGCCATGCATGTGCGCTAATGATATCAACAAGAAGAAGCTTACAAGGAGCTCCATCACTGTCATTCTAATTTCTACACTACCGTCCTTTTAATTCAGGAACCTGTTTTTTTTAGAGTTTAAGGGCTTTAGCCCCAGTCCATTACCATGACCATGAAAGTTTACAAGCTCCTGTGGATGGGGCACCATCCAAAACATGCCCAAGGACAGCGAAAACAGAAACTTAATGTGGAAAGAAACTCGACAATATCTAAAAAGTTCAGGACTCCAGATAAGTAGAGTATGCCATTATATTGATTACAATTTGCTACAATTTCCCTCCTACAAGATTAAACTGGTTTATGTGAAGTTGCTGTAAAATTCATGTAAGATTGTCAAAACCGGGGCTAAAACAAAATAGACCTCCCTAATTAGCTAGCTCCAATCAATGATGGGGAACCTCTCATCTTCTTGGATGCAATATATATTACAGTCCAGACTCAAGTACTCCCAAGCAAGCAGGTGTACCTACACGCGTCGCCGTACTCGTATCATCATCTTGTTCCTCTCTGAATGTATAGTGTGCCGCAGTGGGAGTATGGACCATGAGCACCATGCAGGCAGCGTGGGCGCGCGCCAACCAACCAGCCTGAAAAGCCACGATCTGGGCGGAGTAGGAATAGTATTCAAATTAGGTTCTTGTCTGCTCGCTCGCATTCGTGACCACTGACTGCTCTTAAATTCTCACCGCAATTAACAAAGTGCTAGAATACTCAGTTGGTTAAATCCTTGTTGTAGAATCTATTCATTCAAGTTTAAGTCCCCATACTTTTTTAAAAAAAAAAACGCCTAAAGCGTTTTTTCCATTAAATAGGAAAAAAAAGTTTTGAATACAAGAAACGAGGGGGCGGTAACCTGCGATTCTCGAGCCACACAAAAACGACTTCGCACACGTTTGTGATTACAAAGAAACAATTACAACTAAAAGGCGGAACCGTCGGAACTTACACATCGTCCTCCAACCCTATCAAGTCCGGATCCATGGTCGTTATGTCGAAATATCCATTCAAGAGGATGCGGGAATGCTCCTTCGTTCCGACCAAGTCGGCGTCTTACGGAAGACAACCTTTGAATTTGCTTTCGACCTCCAAGTCGATAGCATCCTCCTTGACTTCAATATACCAAGCTTCTTCAACAACATGTTCTAGGCTTGCCCTATGGTGTTCTTCGACTGTGGCATGACAACAATGCCCCCACGGTAGGTCTTCTGGACAGTAGAAGCGGTAAAACAACACCGGCAACAGCGGGCGTTCCGCACGCCACGGTTCTCTTCGACACAACGGGGCAGCTAGCAATTTGGAGAAGTTTGAGCTACAATAGGCTAGAGGATGGGTAGTGAGGCGACGACCTCAACCACCATTGGATCCGCCGCATCACGCCCAACATACCCAACATCCACCGTAATTGGACCCGCCTGCATCGTACCAAAGCCTGGAGGGTAGTCCCCCTCATCGCCTGTGGCCACATCAACATCTAGGGAGCCGTCGAAAACGAGCAGCTTTGGCGACATCGATTGACCTAGGCGAGGCGGGGCGCGAGGTAGGTGTCCGCATCGTTGAACGGAACGCGAAGCCTAACTCCTCGAATTAAACGTGGTTTTGATGATAAAGAAAATAACACGTGCCTTGGAATTCATTGATTTCGTTCCCCGATATTCTCCATCCCTCTGCTTTTCTATCTCTATACTCCATACACACCACCATTTCACCCTCTCAAATCTTTCCTTTCCAAATTTATCCATTTGCTTTTGAAGCGATTCTTAGTTGCCATTTTCCGTTCTTTAGTCTTTATAGCTTGTTATCCTAGGCAGAAATGCACGTCTTTCTCCAAATTAAGTAATTGTTTTTATTATTTATTAAAAAAACAGGATTTTTGTTATGATATGTACAATAATCTCTGTCAATTTTCATGATAAGTTTTTAAAAAAACAAGACATTTGGTTTAACAAAAGGTATAAAAAAACAAAACCAAGGGAAGTGGGTGACTACTGAGGCATCAATCCTCTTAAAAGATAGACACCCTTACTTAACGAAGATCTCTATAAGCCATATAACATATGACAAGTCCACTTCAAAAGTCATATTTCTCTCTTTGGAGAGAGTCTAGCAACGTGCCCAGTAGATACCACTGAAAATAACTTATGAAAGAGTATGTTTTAATGTCGCAACATTTCAACATAGTCGAGAGGTCTTTTCCTCATCATCACACCTATAATTAGCAGCAAATTATTGTTGTTTGGAATTTGATGATTTTTCTTTGAGGACAGGAATTTGATGTTAGACATTTCTTTAGGGGTGGGGAGAAGAAACAAAACAAGTAGGACTACTACTCATATGATTTTTGTGATTGAATACTATAGTCACTGTATGCTGTGAGCTGGCTGTGACGGAGGGGAGGGAGGGGGGGGGAGCGGCAGGGCAGTCTGCCTAGGGTGGTGGGCGACGCTACAGAACCCCAGGGAGAGGAGAGGGCTTTTTTTGTCACGGGGAGGCACCACCACCCCCACGGTCGTCTACTCGTACGACGGAAGCAACGCAAGCGAAGAACAAACAAATCATTGTCGCTCGCTGCCTGCTATCGCAGCAGCCGCCGCCCCAGCGATCCAAAACCCTTCGTCCCCTTCCTTCCCCACTCCACTCCACTCCACTCCGCCGCCTCCCCCACTCCACACACACTCCCCGCGCCGCCTCCAAATGCCGGCGCTGCCCCTCCGCCGCTGGTCCCCCCGTTCCCCTGCTACTGCTCTTATCGCTCCTCGCCTCCTCCCCTCTCTTCTCCTCGAGCCCCGCAGCAACCGCCGTCGGAGGTCAGCTCCTTCCCTCTTTCCTCATATATTGCGCTGCGTTGCGTTCCGTATAATGAACGAATAAATCGCACTATTTGTGATCCTCTCGTGATATCCGTTATGGTTGGGCATCAGATTATTCTAGGATGTATATGATCTATCACTTGCTTTTCCATGCTAGTACTCTATTGCTGTGTCTGATTTGATTCATGACCTTGCTATGTCTATGAGCTCCTGTGCTGGACGATCGCGGAAAAACACCACCTTTGTTGAAAAAACAGCACCTTTGCTGACCTTGTAGTTGATTCAATACGGATTGCCCAACGGAGGCGATCAGGCAGTGGTGGCAGTAAACATTGATTTTGCCCAATTTGCGCGTGTCCTGTACCTCACCATTTACTAAAAGCGGCTATTTCCATTTTCCTTCCACAGAGTGCCCTCTGGATTTTAGCTGGGCGAACTTCACATTAGCTGCGGCGGCCTGCTCTGATCCCACCCAGCGGGCGACGTGCTGCCGCTACATCAACGCGTTCGTTGCCATCTCCATTGCCCGCTACGCCAATGCCACCGGCAGGCTGGGGGTCCCTCCTGCCTTTGCAGACTTCTGCCTCAGCTCCGTGTCCGAGACCTTCAGGCTGCGGGGGATCCCCACTGACGCCGATGTCTTCTGCGGGCTGGGACCCAAGATAAGGGTCTCCTATCAGTGCGCTGGTCGGGAGACCGTGCTGCAGATGATGCAGTCCCCCAACTTCAACGATGTTATCGGCAGCTGTAGGGGCCCTCTGTCGCTGGATATCACCTGCAAGACTTGCTTGAATTACGGCATCGTCTACCTCCATCGCCTCATCGGTTCCGGCGATAATGTTGGCCTCAGCGTGTGCCGCAACGCCGTCTTTTGTAACGCTTTTGCGGCGCGCAACAGGGTATTCCTTCATACGAAGATATCGTCAAGTGCTTCTTTGGTGTCCAGGGAATCACCACATTTCCAGGTATTATCACTGTTATATATACTGCATTTTGACTAACTATGTTCAGTTCATTGCCACCCACACCCTGTGATTTTTGTCTAACTCTGGGAGCACACCAGGACCAGCATCTGTTACATCGACCCCAGCGTCCTCTCCAAATGTCACTCTTGATTCTCCAGCTCCAAACATCATGAGTCTTCCACAGAAACATCAGCAGCACTACCGGATTACAGTTATTCCAGGGATAGGGATCGGTGTTATATTGCTTGCTGTGCTGCTGCAAATCGTCTTAGTGGTACTCATTCGTAAAAAGAGCAGGGAGTTGAAGAATGCTGAGTTTCCTGCTCGGAATCCAGATAACACATTTCACCACAATCAATCCTGGAGATGCCCTGAAGGTTTGTGAACATGCTTCCTTTCTACACAAGCTTTGAACCAATAAATTTATGTATGTTGTAAACTGATAGGCTCACTATTTTCCGGTTCTTATGTAATGTTGCCAACTTGCCATGGGCGTCAGAAAACTTGGACAATGCCAACTGAGTGTGCTTTCTTGCATCAAGCTTGTTGCAGGAAGCACTAACAAATAATAACAAAAACTGTCTGTTATATCCAATGCTGAGCTTTGACTTATATAGTTTTGCTGAAGCTATGGTATGATATAGAAGAAAAAACAAGCAGACCGTATTTTTTTAACCTTTGTCTTTGATCCAACCACTCTGTTTATCTTGTTCAGGCCAGTCACCAATGTTCCAAAGGTATAGCTACAAAGAAACAATGAAAGCAACGGATAATTTCAGCGCAGTCATTGGAAAGGGAGGTTTTGGAACTGTCTGTAAAGCTCAATTTAGTGATGGCTCTATAGTTGCGGTGAAGAGGATGGACAAGGTTTCAAAGCAAGCTGAAGAAGAGTTCTGTAGGGAAATGGAACTCTTGGCTAGGTTGCATCATCGCCATCTCGTGACCCTCAAGGGCTTCTGTATCGAAAAGAAAGAAAGGTAATGTTCTTAACTTTTCACCATTGTGTACTCTAAATAATCTCTAGTGATATGAGGGCTTATATTTGAACCTTTCAGGTTTCTTGTGTATGAATACATGGCCAATGGAAGTCTAAAAGATCACCTGCACTGTATGTTTTCATTGTTTCAAATCTTGTGTATGCCCAAAATATATATTTGAACTTAACTTATGTGTTCTTATTTGAAATATCACAGCATCTGGGAGGAAACCTTTAAGCTGGCAGACAAGGCTACAGATTGCAATGGATGTGGCCAATGCTCTGGTAAGCTCGTCACTGCAAATTGAATTGCTCCATGCCCTGTCTTCTGTTCATGCTTTAGTCAAAACACTGCAAAGTATCATTTAGTCTTTTAGTGTTCAACTAATTATGCATCAAATTGTCTATCGACATGTTTTAGTAACTACAATATTTTATCTATTTGGTTTTATCTTTAATCTCAAAATCACTGTTTCTTAGTTTATTTGTTGTTGCTTTCTTGATGTTAACTGTACCCACTAAAATGGCTACAGCATCTGGAATAAAAGCATTGAGTTGGGAGACTAGATTACAGTTTGCAGTGGAATTTCTCATGATTCGTGAGAACAACATAACTAATTATGGCTGGTAGCATCAAATCTAGCTGGGCATCTCTCCTCCCTTCTTTCACCAAGAGCAATCATCATCACTAGAAATGCCATGAAGTTGCTGAGATGCCTTGTCACTGTATTGAATTCTGGATAGTAATTTCAGATATTTCTGGGAGATACCCATATGTAGCAATCCTATTTGAAAATCAATAAAAAATTAATCCCTTGGTATGCACACACTATACTATATGAAGCATTTTGCCTCCCTTCAGGAAGAATGGTCCCAGTCTTGAAGTCTTGTTTCGAAAAATGATTCAAGAATTTCTAGCTGTGACATTACAGTAGCATTCAGGAATTAGTATTGGCCAATCCTTTTAGAAAAATGGAAAACAAGTTCTGCCTTTTTTATTATCTAATGGATACAGTTCCATTTAATTAGTACAAGGATGCACTTCTTTTATGGTTATATCAATGTAAGTTTGCTGAATAGACACATATTTTCCAGCTCATATACATACCCTGCTGAAAATACTATTTTCAGCTATTATTGTGCTTTTGCCCTGAGATTCTGAAGAAGTGTAAGGGTAATAGTTTTGTGGTGTTGAAGGGATGATACCAGTTGCTGGTGCTGCATTTTACAACTCTATTTGTCTTTTGAGACTTCCATGGACCATATACTTCATGCTTCACTGTTGGCACAGTCAGCATGCATCATGTTTTCTGCACATGTATACTATCCTGGAGTTATGCAAGCTACATTTCATCAGTTTTTTTTAATAATTGGTTGTGTGCGACTGCGAACAGCTTCCTTTTATATGAATTGTAGTGCATGTTGGTTATATGAATTATACTGCATGTTGGTGATTTTCATATCCTCTTGTTTCAGGAATATCTCCATTTCTTTTGTAACCCTCCACTCTGCCATAGAGACATCAAATCGAGCAATATTCTTTTAGATGAGCATTTTGTTGCAAAGGTATGGTCTTGTGATGCACTGTTCTAGCCTTTATCAGTCATGGTTAGTGCTTGCTCAAATTTTCCTCACTCTTCTACATAGGTTGCTGATTTTGGCCTTGCACATGCATCAAGAACTGGAGCCATCAGCTTTGAAGCAGTGAACACGGATATACGAGGAACCCCAGGTGAGCTCTTGCAATGGGAATCAGTTAGAGTAACTATAGAATGGAATGCTCAGTTAGTTGTCCTGAAAATCTACATAAGACATGGAAACAGCTTTGATAGGTAATGCTAGATTGGATCTTAGGTTTTGGTAGGTAATGCTAGACTGCAGCTTAGGTGAAGAATAAGTGCCCCCCCCTACCCTACTGGCTACTGCTGTGACCATCCAGGAAAGGGTGCGGGCCAGCTATTGAATATGCTCGCTCATCTGTCTCATAATGAATAAACTGCAGGGTACATGGACCCTGAATATGTGGTAACTCAAGAGTTGACAGAGAAGAGTGATATATACAGCTACGGCGTGCTTCTTCTGGAGCTTGTGACGGGACGGAGAGCAATCCAAGACAACAAGAACTTGGTTGAGTGGGCACAGATGCACCTTTCGTCTGGAGTGATCTCTCCTGAAATTGTAGACCAAAGGATTAGGGGCACTGTTGATGTGGACCAGCTGCATCTCGTGGTCGGCATCGTGCAATGGTGCACCCAGAGAGAAGGGCGGCAGAGGCCCTCCATCAGGCAGGTTCTGAGGATGCTCTCGGAGAGGCTTGATCCGGGGAATGGCAGCTTTGGTGAAGGCATGGAAGACGCGGAGGGGGGCTTTTATCCTCGGAGCAGCAAGTGTGGCGCTCACCAGCGGAACGAGCTGGTCCCCTACAGCGGTGACATGAGGTCTCTGCATTCCTCATCGAGCACGACCAGGTCTTACTGCAGCCGTAGCATGCTGCTTGAGAGTGGGCAGACTCAATCTCCCCCAGAAACCCTGTGATGAAGAGTGATCTCTGTTTGGACACGGCCTCAAAAATTGTCAGGGTATGTGTCGATGGTGGGAGTAGATGATGCGCTTGCAGTTTGCTGGTGAGAATTCAGTTTTGAGGCAGCAACATTTGCCACAGGAATCTCAATAGCCTGTGTAATGTGAAGGCAACTAGTTGGCATGTGGCAGGAATCGCAAAAAGAAAAACAGAAGTAGTGTAATATGTATGGTAGTTGAGGCGCAGTCAGTCAGTCAAAAAGTAAAACTGGTCAATCCTGCTGGAAGTGGAACTGGACGAATGCACGTCTGTACTGTATGGTTTTACAGACTGTTTGAGAAGGCAAGGCATCAAGGTTTTTGCACTCGTACTCAACCGTTTGTGGTATTGGCATTGCCCCTGACCCTGATTGCAGTTATAGATCTCGTTTTATTGGCGGTTTTTTTAATGGCTCTAGTGCGTGTTGGGCCACGTGGGGATGGGAGAGAATCCATGCATCATCGCAGGCAACTTGTTGGTGATTGCTGCTTTTTTTTATATATATTTGTTCGGTTGTTATCTCATATTATATCATGTTGTGTCTGTGAGTGGGGAGCGGTAGGTGATTTTTGCCTTGTTTTGTTTTGTTTTGTAAGAAAAAGGAATTGTGAAGTGGTGATTGGAAGGAACAACACATGTTCCATGTGGTTGTTGGTCATGAGTTTTGACTGAGATCTGTAAATTGTTTCAGTTGACTAGCAGGCATGTTGAGTTCAGTTGACTGACAACCATGTAGTGTAAATTCAGAGCCTCCAAAATGTCATATAGCTCCATTTGCATTGGTAGAAAAGAAAAGCAAATGCAGATATGTTTTACAGGTAAACCGAAATGCAGAAAGTCGAGGTAGTAAGGTGAGTCTGAATTTTTTGTTACTGATGGCCAAATGCAGAGTTGCTGTTGTGGAGTAGACACGGCACGGGAGAAAAGATGAAAACCCAAGAAGGTGGCTGGCAGGTGGGTGGTGGTGGTGGCTTTGCTGGACCGACAGACACAGGAGAGGCATCCAGCCAGCCGCGCATGAACTGGCGAGCGCAACCGACGAATCCGGCACACATGCTGCTGCAGCTGGTGGTGGTGCTTGCCGAAATGCCGATGCATATCACTCTGCTCCTAGGCCTGCTTGTACTGAGTGATCCCGATCCGTGCAGCTTCAGCTTCCTTCCTTCCTTGCACCGACGATTTCCAACTAACACTCGCTTTCGCCCTTTCTCCATTGTCAAGCTTTGCTTTCCTTTAATAATCCATCCAATCGATCCATCCGCGTACGCCTTGCCGCTTATTACTCCACCACCTAGCTACGAGTGGTTAGTTAATACTCCTCTCGTCTCCTCTCCTCTCCTCTCCTCTCCAATTAGGAGTGAGTGAGGAAGGTCACCCCAGCCCAAGCAGCAGAGCAGGCAAGATCTTGCCATTGTTGCGATCTTGAGTTGCAGGCATCAGCTACAAGCAGGATGCCGCACGCCAAGACGGACTCGGAGGTGACGAGCCTGGCGCCGTCGTCGCCGCCGCGGTCGTCGCCGCCACGGACCCGCGGGGCCGTCTACTACGTGCAGAGCCCGTCCGGGACTCCCACGACGGCGAGACCAAGACGGCCACGTCCGTGCACTCCACCCCGGCGCTGAGCCCCATGGCGTCGCCGCGCCACTCGCACTCGTCCGTGGGCAGGGACTCCTCCTCCAGCCGCTTCTCGGGCCACAGGCGCAAGGCCGACAAGGGCGGCAGCAACAAGGGCGCGCCGGGCGGCAAGGGCTGGCAGGAGATCGGCGTCATCGAGGAGGAAGGCTTCATGGACGACGAGGAGGAGCACACCCGGATCGTGCCGCGCAAGTGCTACTACTTCCTCGTCTTCGTGCTCGGCTTCGTCGCGCTCTTCTCCTTCTTCGCGCTCGTGCTCTGGGGCGCCAGCAGGTCGCAGAAGCCGCACGTCGTCATGCAGAGCATCCGCTTCGACAACTTCATCATCCAGGCCGGCACCGACGCGTCGCTCGTCCCCACCGACATGGCCACCACCAACTCCACCGTCAAGTTCACCTACCGAAACAAGGGCACCTTCTTCGGAATCCATGTCACCGCAGACCCGTTCCAGCTCTCATACAGCCAGCTCACGCTAGCGTCCGGAGACGTAAGTCGTCGATCCATCGATCTTCTGCAAGATTCATTCAAGCTTTTTCCTATGATATGATGATTGACACACATGATGATCGATCCATCTGCAGCTCAACAAGTTCTACCAGGCTCGCAGCAGCAGCCGCACCGTCAGCGTCTCCGTGGTCGGCAACAAGGTGCCGCTCTACGGCGGCGGGCCGACGCTGACGGCGGCGCCGGCGGCCGGCGGCAAGGGGAGCACCCCGTGGCCGTGACGTCGGTGCCCATGGTGCTGAGGACGACGCTGCACTCGCGGGCCTACGTGCTGGGGGCGCTGGTGAAGCCCAAGTTCACGCTCGCCGTCGAGTGCCGGGTGCTCATGAACCCAAGGCAGCAGAACAAGCCGATCTCGCTCCTCAAGGCCTGCCACTACTCATAACTTAGTTGTTCATCAGCTGCTCAACACAGTCGACATCACCATGCCCGGCCATCCATCTCCCAATTCTACTGTAATGGAGTATTTATTTGTTTATTTTTGCCATCTCTCTTCTCTTCTCTTCTCTTCTGTGTATTAATGTCTTGTTCATTCTGTGGATCATCATATACTACTACATACTCCCTCCGTCCCTAAATAGATGTCATTCTCGCTTCCCGGTAAGTCAACGTTTTCAAACTACATGCGCAATTATATATTAAAATATATAAATATTTATCTTAAGTAATTAGTATCATTGAAAAGATCTTTACGTCTAGTTTTTTAATAAATTTATCCGGAGATATAAATGTTGCAGACGTATTTTCTACAAACCTAAGTCAAAGTTGAGAAAGTTTGGCCGGACGCACCCCAAAAACGACTTCTATTTAGGGACGGAGGGAGTATATGACAATATATGAGATCAATATATGTTAGGATGCCATCGCTGCATTCCAAATGCGCCTCGGTGTCAAAATTCAGTCATGGCTAATCATTCATCATAAGAATATGTTCATGACACCCAGATCCCTCTACAGATCAAATCGTATACACAATGGCAATTCATTCATCTTTGTCAGTACACCTACAGCCTGCTGGTACAGGCACAGTACACTCCAACGATTGCTGTAAACAGGGTACAGATTGATTAGTGAGCCTTAATTGGTCTGCAGTACCCATGGATTGATTTGCATTGCCTACCAACAGCATATAGCAACGTAAGCAAGTGCTCTACACATTTCTCTACTATATCTCTGTTCTAAATTATACAGTAAAATTCTTTTTATTCTTTTCTCAATATACAGGTTTTCTTTAGATAGATAGATAGGAGTAGATACTAGTAGTACACCCGATTGAAGGGTGGTTGCTCTGCATATGCTGGATGCAGCTGTGCGCGTACCTACATGGATCGGCACATGTATGTGGTCCAGTCCGCTTTCATCAAACATGTGCCTTGTCACCATCCCAACTAATATCAGCTGTCCCTCACTCGTTTCACTTCACTTTTCCTATTGCTACAGTAATAACTAGTAGAAACAAGTCAACGATCACCTTTTGCATTGGCAAAAACGTTTCTCATTCCGAGCAAACTTGTACCGATTAGCCATTATAAAGGAGGGTGTGTTTGGTTGTGATGTCCAATGTAGCCCGCTAGCTCAATTTAAATTAAGCCCGGACTTAGCCTGCATCAATCTAAGCCAACCTCTACTTGTTTGGTTTCTTTTGGTTTTAATGGCCTATTGTAGCCCGGCTTAGAGATTGGAGTGTTTTGTTAGCTGGTTTCTTTGGATAAGGTCACATCTTCTCGGTTTGGTGAACTTACCTCATGGTGGAGCCCACATGTCATACACCTTTTCCCATTCTCTCTTAGGTCAAAATCGGCCGAACTCCGGCCACCGGCGCCACTTGCCACCCGCCCGGCCCGGGAGGTCGAGCTCGACCCATTGCAACTCGCCGGGATCCGCACCTCATACGCCCAGAGCCGCCACCGCCGCAGCGGTGACAGGGAGCCGCCGGCGTTGGGGAGGGGCCAAGCGGGCGAGGCCAGGGGGCCTCGGCCGCGGCGTGTGTGCTCCTTCTCCGGCTCGGCCCGCACGCAGGTGAGAAGGAGATCCCGGAGGGGAGGAGGCGGGGCGGTCTGTCGCTCGTCCCACGGCCGGGCGGGCCCGCGTCGAGGAGGCGGGGCGGTGTTGCTGCTGCCTGCATCCGGCCCGTCGAGGATGGGTGATGCGCTCGAGGCGGGGCGGTGGTGAGCTCCATGGATCCGCTCGAGGCACGGCGCTGAACGACCACGACTTCAGCGCGCATAACGCGTCTCCGGTGAGCTTCGGACCCCCACGACTTCGCGCAGACAGTAGCGGACGACCCTCCCGGCGCCGGGTCCACCTTCCACCTCGGTGAGGTCGTGGTAATGGATGACGAACGACGACCGAATCACGGAGCCGAGCGGAGGTGAGACGAAAGCGGGTATGGGCGCCAGGAGGTGAGAGACGAATGAACCGGCCCGGCCACCCCTCACTCGCGGCGAGGCGGAGCCCGCCAGAATGAATCACCGGGTTATTTCGGCCGTGCTATCTCAAGATCGGGCCGGCCCGTTCTAAGCGAGGCTACGTTGGGCCATTTTGCAACCAAAATGTACCAAAAGGTGGCCCAATGTAGCCCAGGCAACCCAATTTTTGTGCAACCAAACACACCCAAAGAGTGCCAATTAAGCCTTTGATTACGCTTCATCCATTCTAAATTATGAGATTGTTTTATTTTATTAGTTACTACTCCCTTCGTTTTTAAATTATAATTCACTTTGATTTTTCTAGATACATTACTTTTGATATGCACATAGTTATACACTATATCTAGATACATAGCAAAAAGAAATGCATCTAGAAAAAGCTAAAAACGACCTAAAATTTGAAAACAGAGCAAGTGCATAATTTCTATTATAGGATGTATAATAAGGACAATTTATCTAAAAAAGTCAAAAGGAATAACAGTTTGGAATAGAAAGAGTAAACAAATAAAGGTCACAAAAAGCTTCACTTGCTATTCCGTTGACAATACGAGTTGTGTTCTACTCCCTCTCGTCCCATGGAGTTTGTCGCTTTTTGACTTTTGAATTTCATATTTGACCATCCGTCTTATTCAAAATATTTATGCAAATCATAAAATAAATTAATCAATATTCAAGTATCTTTATTGATAAAATAAGTCACAACAAAATAAATTATATTTGTGCAAAAAAATTGAATAAGACGAAGCATTTAAAAAGATGGCACGGAATTGAGGGTGACAAACTTCGATGGGACGGAGGGAGTAGGTGCTTTTTTTTCTTCTTTTTTATTTAAATAATTCCATTCCATGACGCTTCCTTCCTCAAAGACCTAGATAACCAAGCTGCTGATTCCACATACTTACAGATTACCCCTCGTTGTTGTAAAAGAGATTTACCCAAAATACCATATAGCTTGAGCTGCCTTTTCTTATATTAAATAAGACATAAATGGATAGTTAGAAGCAAAAAGAATAATTTGGTGTTAACTTTTACAACAGCAAAAAAAAATGCTTTGAATGTACATTTTGGGGTTATTTTAGTTTCTTTTCATTAATGATGAAGCCAGGTTTATCAAATATCTTCGAAGAGAGTCAGTAGGTGGAGAATTTAGATGATGTAAACTCGGAAGATTTAATCTAAATTATGGAATGGTCCAAGGAAATGAAAATTTCTAATGGATGCAATATTGATAGTTAATAGCCTACTACTGATTTAAATCTTAGTTTTATATAAGCCAAATCTTTTATTAATGTAACTCCACAAAGAGATGCAAGAACAATGGCAAAAACATGGGTATTAGTGTATTACAATGATCTTCACAACACAAGTTGTAATTCCTTCTAAAGATGTAACAAAATAGTTATACTTTGTGATGGTCATATCATTTATTGTAATTTATTTCACAATTTGGAACAAGCTAGTATAGTTTTATTTTTTAAACTAACAAGCTAGTATAGTTTATTTATTTATTTTATGATGGGCAACATATGATAGAGAAATCAGCCTCCTCTACAAACTATGAAAACTTCAATCAAGATCATAGGATGCCCATCGGATAGCCAGAGGTAGAGATAGGTTATATTAGCACTTAAATCCCACTCATTCCACCGTAATCCTAACTTTTACAAATTACCCCACGACATCACCGAGTGCCGGCTCCTGCTGCACGAAGTCCTTCATCGTCGCCGCCCCTGATCGCCGACCAAATCACGCATCGCCAGCGAAGTCCTTGGTCGCCCGCCGTGCCATCCTTGTGTTGGGCGCCGTGG
Source organism: Hyparrhenia diplandra (assembly GCA_015847255.1). Taxonomy (NCBI): domain Eukaryota; kingdom Viridiplantae; phylum Streptophyta; class Magnoliopsida; order Poales; family Poaceae; genus Hyparrhenia; species Hyparrhenia diplandra. The sequence continues at coordinate 342,838 of JADLZK010011384.1, read as the reverse complement.
TTATAACTGTCGGAGTCTCAACCAAACCCAGTGCCATGGGTAGCTGTGTGCTTGTGCCAGCGTGTCTACTTTTGACCGCCTTGGCGTCAGTAACCTTCTTGAAGGCGTCGCTTGTGGATCTCGCTTTCGGTCGCATAGTCTCGGGCGGGAAGTGAGGTCGGAAGTCGGAGCTGCTCGCGTTATGCTTGAGCTGGGCGACGATGACCTGCCATGACCTATTGCTTCGATTACGGTCTCTTTTCTTTGTTGGGCCGTCGTTTACTTTGTTGTGTTGCGTGTGTAGGCTTAAGCTACGTGGTGTTTCTCACCATGTTGGTCGCCTTGTACATATTTTGCTCTCGAGTCGAAGGCGGCTCTACGGATCTTTCGAGAAAAAAAAATATTTTTGACCGTCTTGCTTTGAAATAATACATCATTCGCATTTTTGACCGTCTTCTTTGAAATAATCCGCATCGCTATCATAGTTGCGGATGCGTTGGCGGCAATACTAGTACCCGATGCGGCGGTCGAGGCCGCGCCCACCCCTTGGTGGGGCGGCCCCACGGCCGCCGGCCGCCGACGACGCCGGGCGGAGGCCTCGCGGAGGCGTGGGCGGCGACGGGAGGCCTCGGCCGGAGATCTGAGGCGGCGGCGGCGGGACCTCCTTCAACACCTTCCTCGGGTATAGAATGGCCGGCGGGGAGGTAGGTAGGCCCGACGGTGGGATTGGGCGCCATGGCGGCGTTAGGGTGCGATTGGCCCGCGGTAAGGGCGGGGGCGGGCGGTCGGGCGGGGGCGCCATGGCGGATTTGGAGCTCGAGCTCGAAGCTAGGGTTTGAGTTCGTCGGAGTGGAAGAAGAAGAGAGGGGAAGGGGAAGAAGGCGGCCGCGCCGGGCGCCCTAGGGTTCGCCGGAGCTCGGCGAACCCTAGGGCGCCGTGACGGCGCGGACGTCGGTTGAAGACGACGGGATGAGGAAGATGAATAGGAGAGCGCCGGGCGGGCCTCTGCTGGGCCGCCCACCTCCAAGGTGGGCGGCGCCTAGCACGCCCCTGCGTTGGCGGCAATCTGGAAGCTGTCTGATATGATGATTTCATTCAGCGTACACGGTTGCTTTTGCTTGCAACATTAGCATCACATCCTCTGCCTAGCTGAAAACAAGACGAGGCCCATCACTGATTAGCGCAGATTTTAGCAGTAAAAGTGAAACGGCCCAGCAGAGGCCCATGGTTGGTGCTCCCCTTGAGGCCCAGTAACAACCCAAGATGGGGAACCCTAATGATCATTTTCTTTTCTCCTTCCCACGCAGCACGCACAGCAGCCAGGCGGAGATAGGAGCGGACAGGCCGGAGCTGCTGCCGGCGACGAGGGGCAGCGGCGCGGAGCTAGGCTAAGGTGGTTGGTTCCCATCGCGTGGCTGCTCCTCTTTAGAGGTGTATTATCTCTCCTAATTTTCCGTTGATTTTTTTTTTCACACCTGTTGGTTTCCGTGCCTCCGATGGCATCCAAGGCGAGCAGGCCGTCTGGGGACGCGATGAGGCCCGGCCTCGATTTGCTATGTATTTGGTCTCGATCTAAATCATGCTGGCCTTGATTCGGTGCTCTCTTGATGGTTGGAAGTTTTGAGTTGGAGATCTGTACGTAATTTGGGCTAGATTGAGGGAGACCGAGCGGGATTTGGATTGGATTGGCTCGCGCGGGCAGAAAATAATGAGATAGGGTGATTTGAATACGTGCAGTTTTTGGAGAGGGAGAGGCGGCCAGAAAATTTGGTGGTATAGATGAGTTCTCCACCAAACTTGTCGAAACATATCGAAGTGTATGTTACGATTTTCTGTGCTTGATTCTCAAAGTGATTTTTGGTGATAACTACTACTGAAAAGAGTATTCTACTACGCGATATCCATCTACCTAGGATCTAGGAGTAAGTTGCATAATTGTTGTTTACTCAATTGTTGTTTGCTGGTTCTAATAAAATTTATATCTGCATACCAAATGCTTGGCAAATTGCCAAAGTCAAAGTTGGATTATTATTGTCTAGGGACACCCTGCTCAAAAATCCTAGCCTGCCAGCAAGAGAGACAAATTTTCTATGCCAATGATTCTAAATATATTGTATGTCTGTATGTCACATTTCAATTTTAAACCCGATTTTGCTTTTGTACACTCTTCTCCTGAATTTCCTTATGCATACTGGCTACTTCTTGCATGGAACATTATAGATTGGAGTGACCAGGTGTTGTACCCTATTCTTGTTCTTGCACAGGTTGCCCTTCAATGGAGACTTCCAAAGAACAGGCTTCCAAGGACTATGCTGATTTCGAGAAGAAAGTTAAGAAGACGATATATATTGACCAGCTTTCTCCTCATGTAAAGGAATCGGCCATCAAAGCTGCCCTTGAACAGTGTGCAAATGTTGTCAGTGTGGAGTTCATCACCAACTACACAATCCCATATGAAATCCCTTGTGCTGCGTTGGTGGAATTGGATGATGATGAGCAGGCTAAGGGTGCTGTAGAAATGATGAATGATTTCCCATTCATAATTGGTGGAATGCCAAGGCCTGTAAAAGCTACATATGCAAAGCCTGAGATGTTTCGTGATCGCCCTCCTTGCCCTGGCCTTAAAAAAGATTTCTACTGGGTAACACAAGGAGATAAGGACTATGAAGCGATGCAGAAGTTGAAAAAGCTTGCAAAGAGGCAGGAATCTGAGAACATGTCTCTGATAAAGGTAAATGTTTATTTGTTTTGTGACTGTTCTAGGAAAGCTTGTCAACGTATTATAATTTGGAATGGAGGGAATACATTTGATTAGGATAAAAATGTTGGTTTTACTGGCTGTTATGTTATTTTTCATGGTTAGACCAAACATGAAACAGTGAGACCCCAAGTGCTTTGCATTCATAATCCTTCATTTTCAGAAGTGGAGAAGTTCCGTCCATGAATCTTAAATAACAATTGGGAACTTATGTCCATATGGAAGTAATATCCATTCCATAGGTGATACTAACCTTGAACTTAATGCTAAAAGAAAGTTATGCTTATTTGTTCATGGACTTCATTCCTTTTTTCTCATGCTATACATTATCTGTTTGTGGGGTGCCTCAAAGGAATACATTTGATTAGGATAAAAATGTTGGTTTTACTGGCTGCTGTTATTTTTCATGGTTAGACCAAACATGAAACAGTGAAACCCCAAGTGCTTTGCATTCATAATCCTTCATTTTTCAGAAGTGGAGAAGTTCCTTCCATGAATCTTAAGTAACAATTGGGAACTTGTGTCCATATAGAAGTAATATCCATTCCATTGGTGATACTAACCTTGAGTTTAATGTGCAAAAGAAAGATGCTTAGTTGTTCATGGAAGTAATATACATTATCTGTTTGTGGGGTTGCCTCAAAAGGAAGATGAGACTTAGAAGGGTAATTGTGACTAGGCTCTGATCACTTGTTAAAAGTATGCGAACTCATATTGGATAGTCAAGTGCATATGCACTGTTTATATCATAATTTACCAATACTGGAGGCCTGTCTCTTCTCTTATAAAAACTGTACACACTTGGTCAGACTGGTGACTGTCCAAGTACTATATTTTAGCATAACTACAATATTGATTATTATTGTGGTGTTGATGCTGTTACCTTTTGAGAATATTGTATTACATAGCAATACTTATGTGGAGCTGTTGTTATTCTTCTATCCAGAAACTGTTGGAAGAGGAGAAGGAACTAGCGACTTCGGCAGCAGGAGTTGCTCGATGGACACGGCAAGAAGTACGACATGCTGGAAACTATGGTGCAAAATGGAGGCATGAAGAACCTTGCTCAACGCTACGGAGTGAACTTGGACGACTGATATGAGTCATTAGTGTCCTCCTCCCTAGAGCGATGGCAACTGGTGTGGTGGTGATGGAGTTACATCGTCATGCGTTAGTCTTAATCCAGTAGCTGGACCCTCTGGTGTAAAAAAACTGTCCCAACTTAGTCAGCAGGTGACCCTGTGGTGTAAAAACTGCCTTAGTCAGCAGGTGACCCTCTGGTGTAAAAACTGTCCCAACTTAGCAGGTGTTGTGTTAGAAGCTAACCATAACGATTTTGTTTCTAGTTAAAAGAAAATGAAATTGGCTGTTATCATGATAATATTAGGTAGTAGTATATATATAGATATCATTATGGGGGAAGTTGATTGTTGAAATGATAGTAGATATGGCAGTCAAACTGCTGTCGCCTGTCGTGTGTGTATATTGCCACGTGAAATCCAATGACCTTTATTTATTGTGTCCAGGCTCCAAAGATTTCTTTTGGTTCCCGATCAAGATTTGAGTGAGATGAAAGGGAAGAAAGGAATGGGTGTGAGTTTTGCAGGTCTTGTTTTTGATCGATTCTCTCCAGTCCCGGCTTAGCACATTTGACATTGTTCGTGATGGATCTTATCCAGAATGGGTATCTCCATCCTAGAAAGAATAGCAGTGTCATATTTTAGTAGCAATGCTTATGATGTCAAATAAATAACATTAGACTAACTAGGAAGTGCATTTTTATTTTTATAATAAATATAGAATATTATTTACTAGAAACAAGTGGAAGCATAACTAGGAAGTGTATTTTGGAATCGGAATCGGATGTGGAGGAGCAAGCAAGGAAAGAACAGGTGAAATGGTTGCTGCTGTACAAGAAGAAGCATGACTCTGCCAAGCAAAGCCATTTTTACTTCCTTGCAGCTGTGGAGAAGACATGACGTACGTATTCTCTTCCCTGCCATGGTGAGGTGTGTCGTGCAGCTATCGTTTGCATTCACATCGATCAGATCGCCATGGACAAGGACAAGAGATCCTCCCTGCCCCTGCTTCTCCTCCTCTGCTTCCTCCTGCTGTCAGGTAGGAGTACATTCTTCTCTTCTTTCTCCCCTGTCCTCTGCTATACAGTACAGTATACTCATGCCTGCCGAAAGCCCAGGAATTGAATCAACGTCCCCCCTCCTTTTCCTTTTCCCTTTTCCTTTTCTTTTTCCTTTTCCTTGAGTTTTTCAGTCTGCAATACTACCTCCCTGTGGAAAGGAAAAGGCATTCTCTGCTTTTATAGTATTGCCACCATTTTTGTTTTGTCAGATCGTTTTTTTTTCTAATCTCGAAATGCAACTACATGTACTGCATGCTTCCAAAATAATATTATTAACATTTTTCTACTGCAAACTGAATAACTGATCTACACAGTACTATATAAAAAATATTCATCTATTAAAGTGTCCTATTTAATATTATCAATGTGAGTACCCTCTACATAAATTCAGTGACATGTAAAATTGTTTCACTTCTTGTTGAAAAGCAACAATTATATCCAAAGCTGAGTATTTCCTATCACATTGGAACCAATGTGTGCATCGTGTCGTGTCTCTTCGACTTGCCAAATTATAACTCTACTTTTCTTAATCTTAGATGTATATATAATAATAAGATAATATACATGCATTCATGCAGGTGCTGAGTCTGCCCGCCTCTTCACCATCATCAACCAGTGCAAGACGGCGATCTGGCCGGCGGTGACACCCGGCGAGAGCTTCGGCGGCGGCGGGTTCGCGCTGCGTCCGGGGCAGTCGGTGGTGTTCACGGCGCCGGTGGGGTGGTCGGGCCGCATCTGGGGCCGCACGGACTGCAACTTCGACGCCGGCGGGAACGGGTCGTGCGTGACGGGCTCCTGCGGCAGCGCGCTCAAGTGCGGGTCGTCGGGCGCCACGCCGGCCAGCCTCGCCGAGTTCACGCTGGCGTCCGTCGACTACTATGACGTCAGCCTCGTGGACGGCTTCAACCTGCCCATGGTCATCAGGCCGGTGAACGGCCATGGCAACTGCAGCGCGGCGGGGTGCGACGGCGACCTAAGGCTGAGCTGCCCCAAGGAGCTTGCCGTGAAGGCCAACGGGAGGACGGTGGCGTGCCGGAGCGCCTGCGACGTGTTCGACACCGATCAGTACTGCTGCCGCGGCCTGTTCGGGAACCCGGCCACCTGCCAGCCCACCTTCTACTCCAAGAAGTTCAAGGCCGCCTGCCCCACCGCCTACAGCTACGCCTACGACGATCCAACCAGCATCTTCACCTGCTCAGACGCAGACTACGTCATCACATTCTGCTCCAACAGGTAATATTATAGCTAGGTTCAATTCAATCTTGCCAACTAAACTTATATATGTGCTCTGCCCTCTGCTGCATATAACGCCTGCAGTGTTGCTCAACCTTATCCTTTGCACCGGCCTCTGAAATTGCATACACACCTTCCTTACACTGCCAAGGAATCTGATTCCAACTTGACGCAATCGCCATGTGCATTTGCATAGCGACGACAAGGAAATCATATAGGAGATGCCACAGCAGAACAATGCAAAGCTCCCCTCTGCACTGCTTTTATATATCTGAAACAACTGTCGTCTCTGCTGCTTGCTATTGTAATTTTTTGGATGGATGCCATGATTAAAGTTGATTAGAAATTTGGTTATGATGGCTGGCAGCATTATAGTTTGTTCTGAATTTCTGATGATGTTATCACAAACTGCCGTGGCAGGGTTTTGCTCCCAATTAGTGTCAAGTAGTAGTTGTATGATCAACTGACAAATTCTGTTTTGATTATTTCATTGTTCCAGGAAGCAATCAGTGTGCTCGTACCACAACAATCGGCTAGTCTGCAGTGACTCGAGCAGATCTTGGGCGATCAGCATGTCCAGGCTCATCCTCGTGCTGCTCCTCAGCTTTTGGCTTTGCAGTTTTCAGTGTAAGCTAAGCTAGGAGGATGGATGGAGCAAAGGAGCAGCTAGCCGGCTGCCGACCTGATGCGGTGCTGCTAACTGTTTTTCTTCTCTTGCATTAAATTGTCTTCATCGCTCGCTCCTCTCATCTGGTTCTGACTTTCTGATGGATCAAGGAACAAAAGTACATGCATGCAGGTGATTTTATTTGTTTGTCATACAGCTGGCACTCTCTCTAAAACTGATGAGATGAGAACATGTCAACATATATTAGTGATTCTTGACATGCATAGAGACAGCATAATAAGTGATTCTTCTTTGCTTGCTCCATTGTCCCTTTGTATCATGTATGGTTGTAATAGGCATGTGGTTGAGTCAGTGCAAGTGCAGACAGCAGCACCAGGCCACATGCATGATTGCAATGATGTAATTAAATTAAGAAAGAAAGCATAATATCCAAGCTAGCTGCAGGTTGTGTCTTGCAGTCGCAATAACATTGTTCTGCTATACGTGTGTGGATTTAATTCCAGACTTTCAACAGGCCCCAGAATATGTACATATATACTGATGTTGGCACATACATATAGTACAACCGATCTCATTTGAAGCAAAGGTTAAACTGAAAGGTATGTACATGCTGATGCTGATGCTATGAAGATAGATAGGCTGTCCCCTGATGGAAACTGAAAGTAACTAGGAACTAAACTCTAGTCCGATGGATCTAACCAGCTAGGCGAGCAAAATGAAAACTGGGAGAATCGTCTGATGACAGAGACAGAGATACGCTGGATAGGCATGGGCTTGACCGCGGAGATGACCAACAGCAAAGCTAGCTAGCCATGCCTGCTCTGCTGATATGATGATGATATACAAGCATCATAACATGGCACATGCTTGCGGCAATCGAGTGCACTGGAATGGAACCGGAGCATCTCACATGCCATGGGGAGAGATGGCCGGATCGGAGATGCACTTCACCATCACCGGCCCTGTGGCCTTCGCTAGCTATTGGTAGCTGTCTGTATCTATTCCTCTTCTTTGCTGAGTTTGCTCCTCTCTATTCTTTCTTCATCACCTGATGATGCATTAATTAATTCATTAATAGAACCAGCGGCCGTACATATGTAACTACTGAGGATTAAGGCAAGAGATTAGTTAGGACCACGTATTATCTGTAGTATATTGTTGGTGGAGTGTAAGGCCATGTTTGGTTTTATGGGACTAGGGACTAATTTTTAGTCTCATTTTTTTTTAAAGATCCGGTTTCCGGCTTCGATATAATAAGAAGGTGAAGCAAACGTTAGTTTACATGCACAAGAGGCGCAAAAACAACTCTCCGTGTTTGACAGATCGTCAAGCCGGGTGAGTAGGAATAAATGAACTACTCACAATCTAAAATCAACTGATATGCATCGCCTAGCTGCACGATCATCTGAGCTCGCGTCCATCCTCGACTCGCCGCGATTGCAGCTAGGGCCTTGCAGAGCTCCAGGTTGTTGAGCCTCGCGCCGCTTCCGTAGTGCCTTGACCGCTTCCTCGGGGATGTCCTGTCCAAAGCTGTCAATGTACTGCGTGAGTGCCGCATCCGGCGCCCGACGACATGCTATTTGCCATTGATGAAGTCCAGCTTAGCGCATAAGCTTGAGGACTAAGTTATCAAACATGAGGAGTAAGGATTAACCTTTAGTCCCACCTATTTCAATAGACTCTTGGGAGTTTTTAGACCCTAGTCTCTAGTCCCATGAACCAAACATACCCTAAGATTCTGAACTGTTCAAAGGGGTTTTCAGGTTTCAAACATCAATCATGGGAATTGATTCCAACACAATTAACACCATATTTATCTGCAAAACAATTACTCTCTCAATACCCAAAAGCTTGATGTTTAGGACAGCGACGGTCTCCAAAACACAACTTTGATCTCTTGTTATTATAAAAGTATTTATCAAAGAGTGATATATGTATACTTTTACGAAAAGTATTTTTCAAGACAAATCTATTTATATAGGTTTCACATTGGCAAACTCAACAACGTAAAAGTTATTGATTAATTTATATTTCCAAAGTTTGAACTAAACCTTGTCCTAAACATCGAGCTCTTTTGGGTATGGAGGGAGTAACACCTTATCTTTTATATGTATTGAAATCGCTAGCCGGAGTTTAACTTTATGTATATATAATATAATATATGCCGTACCAACATTCAATTTCCTAAAAGAATAACTTACATTTGGAACCAATTCTCGGAATCAGCGTCTTGTCTTGAGATTAGCATTTGTGTTTGAACGGTGCCATGCCTTAACAGTAGTATAATGTACTGGCTCATTGCGTAATCGAGTTATGCTTTGTTACTTTTGAGAGGGACAGCGGCATGGATGATTGCGCCTCGTGCTTCCTCCTTCTTTCAATTCCTCTCTTTGTTTTGGCTCATTGCGACACTGAAACTCACAGAAACTTAACCCTATCACTCTGTTCAGATGCCTCTTGCATATCAAGATTCAAACAACTTTAAATATTTATCCAATGGTTTTAAACATTTACAATACAGCTTGATTACTACGGTTATATTTGTGATAAATTATTCTCCTATTCAATAATCATAAACATTACAACATTAACACACAGATGAATGGTCAAAGTATAGCTTGAGAGCATATCAATCTAGAACCGGAGGGAGTAGAGTAGCACGTGGTAGCCGGCCGTATGTAGCAGTATGTACAAATGCGTGGTGGGCAATTTCTTTCTTTTTTTGTTATAAGGGCACGAATGGACGCTGGGCGGCTCGGGTGGAAACCCTAACCGCCCGGCGCGCCCCCTCCTCCCTCCCCTCCCTCGCCGCCGCCGGCGGCAGGCGCCGGCAAGGCCACGCGGCCCGCCGGGATGGTGGCGGCGGGCTGTTTCTTCCTCGGTGGTGGCGCTGGGCGCCGCGGGAGCGCCCTTTCCCACCCCCGAGTCGCAACGGGCGGGCGGGTTCGCATCCGCCGGCGGGCAGCACCGCCGCGGGCGCGCGGCGAGTGCACGGGACGGCGGCGCGCGCCCTTCTTCCTCCGTGCGTCCGCTCCTCTCCCTCGGCAGTGAAGCTGCGGGGCCGTCTGGCTCCCGGGCTGGGGCCGCGCGCGGATCGGGGCCGCGGTGTCGGATCCGTGGCCCCCCAGGTGCGGGGCGACTTTGGTGGCGCGGCCATGGTGGAGGCGGCACAGGCGGGGACCTTGCCCGCCTCTGATCCGTGGCCCTCTGGCTGTGGGGCGTCGCGGTGGTGGGGCGCCGATGACCGACGGGCGGCCGCGGCCCGCCTGCCGCGAAGGTTGTGGGTGCCGTGCCGGGCGCGGGCCTTCTCGGCTTCGGCGTGCGGCAAAGGCGACACGCCGCGGCAAGACGAGGCTCGGTTCAAGGGCCACGACGGAGGGGTGGCGGTTGACGCAGCTCGCGGCGTTGCATGCAGCCGGCGATGCCCCTCCTGGGTGGGTTTTTACGTGGGACGCCGGGAGCAATGACGACGGGCGACGACAAATGGGCGGTTCCCGGTCCTACCCGACGCCGCTACTGGGAATTTGGCGGCGAAAGCCTTGACGACGGCACACAAAGCGCCGCTCTTTGAGGGGCGCCGTGCTCCCGGTCTCCTTGGGCGAAAAGCCTGTCTATCTTGACGAAGCGGCGGGCGGCGCCCCCAACGCTATCCCTTCACGGCGTCGCCTGAAGCCTGCCCAGCTACGACAACGCCTTCCGGTTTGATGCTCTTCATCTTCGGCGTCCGGGTGCGTGTGGAAGGGGGGTTGCGGAGCCGGAAGTCGGGAGCTGCTGCGTTGGGACGTGGGGCTCCAACGATGACACGCGATGCGAAACCCCCTTCCTTAGTCGTCTGGGTTTGTGCCGAAGTCTAGCAAGAGCCGGGAGGCGAAGGTCCAGATTGGAAGTCGGAGCTGCTCTCCTTTTGAGCTGGGCAACGATGACCGGTCCCCGGTCTTTAAGCCGGCCGTCCGCTTGTTTTTCGCTCGGTTGTCCGGGGTCCGTCATGGGAAGTCGGAGCTGCTGCTGGTTGCTTGGCAACGATGACTCGTGCCGCTTGTGTGCTCTTCCGCGTCGTGTGGGTGGGTTGGCCCGACGTTGGGTTGGCCCGATGTGTGCGCTTGCACTATGTTCGCCACCCTTTTTGTACATAATTTTCTACCGCCTTAATTGAGAGACGAGCTCCTGCCATTATTCTCAAAAAATATAAGGGCACGAAGGACAGAAGAATCGTGTGTGTGATCCGATCGATGGAGGTTATTTATCAAAAGCGCAGCCTTTGCAGGAAACTTCGCATGAAAAAGAAGCATAGAGCCCATGCATGAACAATTTCGGGATTCTACTACATACATGCATGTCCGGGACGACACAAGATAAAGCACAGCATCTGAGTGAGTGATCTCGCACTTTGCAAATTCAGACATGTGTGGTGCCTTGCCCTTGCGCTTATTCACATAAATAAAAAAGGAAGAGGGAATTGAAAACAAAACGCAAAAAAGCAGCCCCTGCTTTATTCCTTATTCCATTGGTTGCTGATGTTAGGGCTTTTTGAGATGCTGGCTTCCCTCAGCTGCTGATGCCTGCATGTATGATTGTCTCCTCTCCTCTGCAGCTCCACATTCAGTTCAGGAGCAAGTGCGACTGCAGGCATGAGGCAATGGCCTTTTTCAGTCATGACTAGTGGATCAGCACTGAAATGAAATGGATTGCAGCCACCAGCGGAGCACCACCATGCCCATGCCGGCCATCGGAGACGGAGAGCTCCCAAACCTGCATGAATTTAGGGTAGGGTCCCCGGCCAATAAACAGGGAGAGGGTGAAAAAAGATGCAGCAAGCACATCCATCGACATCATGCACGCACGCAGCTGCAGCTGCAACTTCCCTGCCCCTGGCCACTACCGGCGCCATGCCCTGTACTACTCTCCAATGCGAATCCGAATAATTGTGCATGTCATGTGGCGTCGCTCTCATCGTATACATACATACATACATACATACATACATACTGTCTGTCAGATAATACTCTCAGGTTTCAGCTCTGCATGCCTGCCTTTGCTTGTTTTGTGCATGCATGCCAAAAAAGAATAATGCAGTTGCTTCTTTCTAACAAGTCAGTCAAATGACCTTTGATCAAGTTCATACAAAACAAAAAGATTACTGATAGTAGTATAGAATAGATTTCCCAAAATAAAACGTTGTCTCTCTTTTTTTTTTTTTCTGAAACCAACAGGCCGGGCCCGTGAAAAGAAGATGCCAATTTTATTGAACAGATAAGAGAGGAGTATTTGATAAAATCAGAAGCAGCTATGGATGGTCCAAACCAAATCCGCCCAATCACAATCGCGCTAAGTACACTCCTTTAGTAAGCAATCTGATTCCTTGTACATAATACTGTAACCATTGGGGACAGCCTGCCTGCCAGCATCAACTTGTCATTTCGCCGCCTCTGCTTTTATTCCTCATCTTGCATGCATGTAACGCCACTAGAAGACCGAGAGACGCCAGGGTACATATTTTGGACTCGATCGGCTAGCTCATTATATTAGTTGCAATCAAGTACCTACGTGACGTGCCGGCATTGGTCATCTACAAGTCATCAAGATTTTGTCATTTGGATCTTATGTATGTACGTTCATCCATTCATCTTGGATAGCTACGGCAGTAAACCGAGTGAGTGACTCTGCAAGTGTTTGCATGTAACTTAGGCCTGTACAACTTGTTCAGAAGCAAAGTTGCTTGTCGATCTTCCTCCAAACTCCAAAGCAAGCAAGATTGAGACTTGTACTGTACTCCACTGGACGAAGCGTTTTGTTCCTATTCATGTTTTGAATGAAATTTCTCCAATGCTAGGTCATGGCTCATCTATCTAGAGATGTTTTGAATTTCAGTTCAACCTCGGTACTGTTTTGTTCCTATATATTCATTCATTGTGAGATGAGACGAATATTTATAATTTGGAGCTGAGCAAACAAACCAACAATATATATATAGTAGCTATAGAGTAGTTGGTACGCCATCAAGGCATGGATGGAGCATGGATGTGTCTGTGCCATGCTGGATCCTCAACTCATTTAGTATTAATCAAACCCCGCCCGCCATTGTTCTAGCTGCGTGCTCTTAGTCCCATGGCTAAACTACCTGGAGCATAAACAGGCAGAAGCAGGCTCCACCGAGCTCGTCAGCACGATCACTCCCCAAAACCAAAAGCATAAAGCTGCAGCAACACAAATAAAGCCTCCTCTTTTTCCTCTTCTCTCCTGAGATACAAAGACAAGTAGCAGAAGAAGGCCCATTCACTCAACTGATGGCATGGTCCATCCTCGCTTCACTTTCATCATCATCCTTGTTTCCTCCTCCTCTCAAGCAGACTAGAGCTACAACTAGCTAGCTAGTCACAACTCCGAAAACCAACTTGGATCGACAATGGTGGAACCAGGGAGATCGGCAGGCGTCAAGAAGAGCAGCACCACTACTTCCACGGCCGCCGTCATGTTGAAGAAGAAGGTGACGACGAGCAAGAAGAAGGAGGAGAAGAAGCAGAGCAGGGAGCCGGAGAGCCCGTCCTACAGGTTAGCGCTCAAGAGCCTCTTCTCGTGCAGAAACAGCCACGGCCACGGCCAGCACCACGCGCGGCCGCGGCCACAGCAGGACACCGGCACCGGCAGCAGGAGCAAGAGGCTGGGCTGCTCCGCGCCGTCCATCTGCAAGCTCAAGGACGACAGCGACAGCAGGGTGCCCGTGCCGCCGCCGGAGGAAACCAAAACCATGGGCGGCATGGCGTCGGCGGGCGAGCCCTGCAAGCGGCGCGCTTCGGTGAGCGGGAGCAGCGAGCGGTGCGTGAAGAAGCCCCTGAGCGACGCCAAGTGCCGCACCTCGTCGGCGACAGCGAGCAACAAGCAGCAGCTGCAGCGGGGCGGGTCGTCGCTGTCGTCGTCGTCATCGTCGGGCCGGTCGTCGTTCAGGGCCGGCATGCAGCTGAGGCGGCTGTCTGGGTGCTACGAGTGCCACATGGTGGTGGACCCCGTGAGCGGGAGCACCTCCATGAGGGCCAGCATCTGCCCCTGCCCCGACTGCGGCGAGGTGTTCGTCAGGCAGGAGAGCCTCCACCTCCACCAGGCCATCAGGCACGCAGGTTAGTTACTTGCTTCGTGCTGCTAGAATTATAGTTTCTCAGCTTTTAAAATTAAAATGATATAACAGAATTAGTATATATTATTATCTGAAGAAGAAAAAAGAATCAGACACCTGGAGTAATCCAGCAACCAAAATCATCAGGCACATGGAACAATATCATGAATCGCCACAGTGGAATAGAGATTGCAGAGTGAGGTGATTTGGCAAAGTTGTTGTTTGGTCGGTGCTAGAAGCTCATCTCTTGTACTAGTGTTGTTGTGTGAAAGTGAGAGATGCGCTTTATTCTTGCTGCTTTTCATGACGGTAGTCCCACGACTAGCTAGCACAGCAATGTTGCTGGATTCTACTGTTACAGTAGAAAGCAACTCAAAGCAAAGCTGCTTGATTCTGCACTTGTGATGAGAAAAATGTTGGCAACAAGTGCAGGGCAGTAGCAGTAGCACAACACAAGCTGTCATGTCGACAGCTGCAAGTGCGGTTGTGTGCTGGCACTTTGACCAGATGGGGACACATTCTAGACTGGCGTGATTTGATGAGCTAATCAAATCAAGAAATGCACTACTACAGTAGTACTAGGAAAGAAGAGAAATGATGTTGTTTGACTAAGCACACCAAGTGCCTGCCATGGCGTATGTATGTATGCAGTGTCGGAGCTTGGGTCGGATGACACGAGCCGGAACATCATCGAGATCATCTTCCAGTCGAGCTGGCTCAAGAAGCAGAGCCCCGTCTGCAAGGTGGACCGCATCCTCAAGGTGCACAACACGCCCACCACGCTGGCCCGCTTCGAGGACTACCGCCACGCCGTCAAGGCCAGGGTCGTCTCCAGCAACCGGCACCCGCGCTGCACCGCCGACGGCAACGAGCTGCTCCGCTTCCACTGCGCCACCCTGGCCTGCTCGCTCGGCATCAACGGCGCCACGCACCTCTGCGACGCCGCCGGGTCCGGGGCTGCAACGCGTGCGGCATCATCCGCGACGGCTTCAGCAGGAGCGGAGGCGACGGCGGGGTGCTCACGATGGCCACGAGCGGCCGCGCGCACGACGCCGTGCCCGTGCCCGTGCCGGAGGGTGAGGAGGCCGAGCGACAGCAGCGGAGGGCGATGCTCGTGTGCCGGGTCATCGCGGGAAGGGTGAAGCGGCCCAAGGAAGAAGTGCAGGCGGCGTCGGTGCCAGTGTCAGAGGACGACGCCGCCGCCACCGCCGACGCCGACGCCGAGGGCGACGAGGAGTACGACTCGGTGGCGGGATCTGCCGGGGTCTACTCCAACCTGGAGGAGCTGCTGGTGTTCAACCCCAGGGCCATCCTCCCATGCTTTGTTGTCGTCTACAAGGCTTAGCTTAGCAATTGCTTACAATTTACTCCTACAGTCCATGCAATGGATGGAATCTAGTGTTGGTTGGTTCCCTCTTCTGTTAGTAAGTAATTACTACTCTCTGTATTAGTTGATTGTCACTAAGTACAAGTAGGTCATTCAGGTTCCGGTTCAGGTTCAGATCACTCCTGCTTGCTTCTGTCTTCTGAATGACACTCATTTCAGCAGCAGTGTCATTAACTGCCATCCAATACTGCTCGCACGAGACGAGGGTGGAGGACCGCACATCAGCGGCACTGCGTAGGAGTAGGTGCTGAACAAGGACAAGATCAGAGACATTCAGAGGTTGATTGACAGCTTTGGCTGGCATACAGTGTCAACCCTGCAGGCCTATACAGATTTGAGCAGCCATCCAGAGCACGGGCACAG
This sequence comes from Hyparrhenia diplandra, assembly GCA_015847255.1. Lineage (NCBI taxonomy): Eukaryota > Viridiplantae > Streptophyta > Magnoliopsida > Poales > Poaceae > Hyparrhenia > Hyparrhenia diplandra. Next base: position 327,242 of record JADLZK010011384.1, on the reverse strand, counting down.
TTCTACCATGACACAAGAGATACCTTTGACCCTTCTAAGGCCATGGTCATCTAAGTTGACTAGCAATAACAGGCATGCAGACAGTACTTCCGTTGACCTCCACGAGCTGCAGCAGGGGTTGCCTGTTGAAAAATGGCTTACAAAATCCCAATGTCATATGTATACATTGGCACATCAGTACTTCCGTACATTGGCACATCAGTAGAGCTCACAGAGTTGCTATAGATACTTTACATGAACCATTACGTGACAATTCATGACGAACCTAATTTATTGATAAATGGTCACTTTTCTTCTTGACTGCTATTTGTGATATTCGAGCTAGTGTTCTTGATAAATGACACCATATGTTTTAAGGGCTAACCCAAGACACAAGTGAAGGGCGAGAACACGACAGACACTTTCGGTAATAACACTAAAACAAAACCGAGTCAGCTGCTGACACTAGTACATGCTGCACGAGGACGACCATCCTAATAAAATCCTTCCACCATAGCATCATGAGGGTAGTAGTTACTTGATCCTTGCATCAAAAAGATAATTTGCTCTTCCTTCCACCATAGCATCATGAGGTTAGTTACTTGTCCCATCCCACTTTGCAGCATAAGAACATCCGTTCCTACTCCCACTCCACCGTTGCAGGCGGCTTAGATGTGATGTCCTGGCAAACACGGTTGATGCCCCGCACATTGTTGCAGATCTTGTTTACCACATCTACCAGGAATGCATGGTCAAAATAGTACCTGAAAATTTTAACAAGGGAATGTCTTGACATGAGAAAATATGCTGGATCCAGTCAAGTGTTTAAAGACACATCGCCTGCAGTTTACTGCTTTATAAAACAAAACAATGACAGGGAAACAGAAAAACAACTTAATATGACAGAGAAGACAGTCCTGTAGGGTTCAAACTAAAATTATATCAAGATTTAGACATACAACATTCATCACAAGGGCACTCTGTTCCAACATATTCAAGATGCATTGTCAGAGCACCATTAGCACTTTGCAGTGGCACACAAGATGTCTCGGAATAAGGCGACACCAAATGGTTCACCTTAGCAGGGAGCACCTTGAGGATTTCAGGTTGTGCAACAAGGGCAACAAGAAAAGAAAAGGCAAAGGCAAAGCACCAAAGAAATGAAGGTATCCCGCATAAAAGCAAGCTTATCTGTATAACTGGAACAGATTATTACCTAAAGTTTGCTAGGAAAAAAAAAGGTGGAACAGAGTTGGAACTTCACTGGTACATACCAATCTGCAGTCATGCCATCCTCACTGGTGATTGCCCTTAAAACAACAGCATTGGAGTGGGTTCGCTGGTCTCCCTGAACCCCAACTGTCTGTACTGGCAAGAACACAGCAAAAAGCTTGCCAAATTTTATCATAAAGGCCTGCATCTTTAATAGCTTGAACAAATATCTCGTCCCACCTGAAAGCAATAAATTGAGAAACTGTGAATTCACAAAGTGTACCCAAGGTGTTATAGCAAAATTTCAACAATTCTGAAAGTTCAACCTGACGAAGAACCTCCAAAGCATTGCCTTGTGTAACATCACCTAGGACACGTACAGCAAGACCAGGCCCAGGAAATGGGTGTCGCTTCAAAAAATGAATCTGGGACACTCAAAATACTCCCCAATTTCCGCACCTACAGACATTGAAAAAACTGTAAGAGTAATGAAAAACAAAGGTTCATTTGTTCCTTTCATCATACACGCCTCATAATGCACTAAACTAAGAAAATTACAGGTTATATTAACCAAATTAATTGAAACTGGTACCTCATCCTTGAATAGGAGCTTGAGTGGTTCAATGAGTTTCAACTTCATATCTTTTGGAAGGCCACCGACGTTGTGGTGGCTTTTGATGGTGTGGGAATGTGTCCTTCCACTCCCAGGAGGTGGGCATGATTCAATCACATCAGGGTACAATGTCCCTTGAACTAAATATTCAGGCCTTTTCCTATCTTCTGTTCCAGCATGTGAGCCGAAGTCATCAAAAACAGCGATAAATTCCCTGCCAATAATCTTTCTTTTCTGCTCTGGGTCTTCAACTCCCTTCAACTTGCTGAGAAATTGCTCTGAGGCATCAACACACGTAACTGGCAGGTGCAAATCACTTTCGAAAAGTTGTCATTACTCGTTCTCTCTCCTTGTACCTGCAAATGAGGTTTTGCTAGTTTCATTGGGCGTTGATTTAAAATGGGCACAAGTTCTATTAAAAAAAAAACTTAAGGCAGCATATTTGTTACCTTAATAGACCATTATCAACAAAAACACAGTGAAGCCTATCTCCTATCGCCTTTGTGAACGAGAGTGGCAGCAACCGTTGAATCAACTCCACCTGACAATGCACAGATAACATGCTCATCAGGGCCAACCGTGCTTTGGATGGTCTTGATTTCTTCATCGAGCACATCTTGCATCTTCCAATCAGCTTTGATCCCACAAACATCAAAGAGAAAGCGGCGCAGAGTCTCCATTCCTTGGGGTGAATGTGTAACCTTTATACATGAGAAAATCCAATACAGTCATTTTATGGCATCAACAGATCCACAAAGAGCAACCAGATGGTATGGAAAGACGAAACACAACGCAGTGGACACATAATCAACAGTGTAACCAGAAGAAAGAACAAATCACAGAAAACAATATTTGTCCTGGCAAGAGAGAATTTAACTACAGAGCTGCTGCCGCTGCTCCGTAGGATGAATGGACAAAAGAATGAGCTACGGTCCGAACCGAGGACTTGATCATTATCAAATAATAAAAAAAGAACTATCTATGTTGGTGAACAAATGAAGCAGTTAAATATGGTTGCAATGGTTAATCAGTGACATTTACTTTAGCATGCTAGCTTTGCAGAGTGATATTCATCATCATAGAAAGGACAAAGCACAGAAAAGATTAATTGTCCTGGCAAGAGATAATTAAACTACTGAGCTGCTGCTGCTGCTGCTCTGTAGGATGAATGAACAAAAGAAATGAGCTGTGGTCTGAACCGAGAAGACCGATACTTGATCATTATCAATTGTTTTAAAAAACTCTATCTATGTTGGTGAACCGATGCAGCAGTTTAATAAAATATGGTTGCAATGGTTAAACAGTGACATCTACTGTAGCATGCTAGCTTTGCAGAGTGATACTCATCATCATAGTAAGTAATCAGACATAACGGTTGCTGCCCTACCTCAGGGTGATATTGGAGCCCATAATAGCGCCTCTCCCGGTTCTCGATGGCGGCAACGGCACCCTGCACGCTGCGCGCAACAACCTCGAAGCCTTCAGGCAGCTTGACCACCTCGTCGCCATGGCTCATCCACACCGTCTGGCGCTTCCCCATCTCCGTGTTCCCGTACAGCGCGGAGGCCGCCGCCGTGACCTCCACGTCCATCTTGCCGTACTCCTGGCGCTCCCCGGGCACGACGGCGCCGCCGAGGGACTGCACGAGGAGCTGCATCCCGTAGCAGACGCCGAGCACGTGCGCGCCCGCGGCGTCGGCGAAGGCCAGGAACCCCTCGCGGGGAAAGCAGGCGCCCCTTTGGCGTGGACGGAGTGGGGCCCGCCGGAGAGGATGACGGCGCGCGGGCGGAGGCCCTCGAGGGAGGCGAGCGGCGCCGTGCCTGACACGCAGAGGGAGAGGACGCCGAGCTGGCGCACGCGGCGGGTGATGAGGTGGGTGTACTGCGAGCCGTAGTCGAGGATGAGGACGAGGTTCTCGCCGGCGCCGGCGGACACCGGGAGCACGGAGGCGGCGGCAGTGGAGCCCATGGCGTTGGCGGCTGAGGGGGTTAGGGTTTGGATGGGATGGGATGGGATGGGCGCTAATTGCTCGTGCCGAAGCCGGGCAGCTTCTGTTTCCAAACTATAAAGAGGGGAAATGGGTTCCCCGAGCCCAACAAGCAGGGTGAACTGGGCCATCAAGGTTACCTGGGCCCCTAGCTTGTTTGAAAATTTGGGCCTTGGGCCAGCCCAGGACGGCCGGCGGCAAGCGATTCGGACACGAAGAAGAAAACGAAACCGAGTCGTTTTTGTCGGCTGCGCCCACCGTAATCTATCTATCCCTAATAAATAAATTCTGATCCATCTATTCCATCCTCAGGAGCTGAGCCTGAGCCTGGCGATCAAGATCCCCTTTTGCCACCAACCCTGCACGCGCAGCGCAGCTCGTCCATGGCCGCCGCCGCAGTAGCTCGTGGTGTGAATTCACCAGCAGCCGCCGGCGAGGCGGGAGGGCATGCAGAGGGTGCGTCGGAAGAAGGACTTCAGGCACATGGAACGCGTGGACGGGCGCATGGTGAACGTCCTTCAGGGCCTGGAGCTGCACACGGGCGTCTTCTCCCCGCCGAGCAGCAGCGCATCGTCGACCACGTGCACGACCTGCAGGACAAAGGCCGGCGCGGCCTCCTCGGACTCGGAGGTCGCACCTACTCGGAGCCCCGCAAGTGGATGCGCGGCAAAGGCCGCGCCACCATCCAGTTCGGCTGCTGCTACAACTACGCCACGGACCGCGACGGCAACCCGCCCGGGATCATCCGCGGCGAGGACGCGGACCCGCTGCCGCCGCCGCTCAAGGCCATGGTCCGCCGCCTCGTGGCGTGGCGCGTCCTCCCGCTGGACTGCGTGCCCGACAGCTGCATCGTCAACATCTACGACGTGGGCGACTGCATCCCGCCGCACGTGGACCACCACGACTTCGCCCGACCCTTCTGCACCGTCTCCTTCCTCGCCGAGTGCGCCATCCTCTTCGGCAGGGACCTCAGGGTGGTCGGCCCAGGCGAGTTCGCGGGACCGGTCTCCATCTCGCTGCCCCCGGGCTCCGTCCTCGTGCTCGCCGGCAATGGCGCCGACGTCGCCAAGCACTGCGTTCCCGCCGTCCACGCCAAGAGGATCTCCATCACGTTCCGAAAGATGGACGCCGGAAAGCTCCCGTTCGGCTTCAGGCCCGACCCGGACCTCCAGAACCTCCTCGAGCCCCTGCCTGTTCCTGCCCCTGTCCGGCTGGTGGTGACCAGAAACGACGACGACAGCCCGTCGTCGACGAGCAGCAGCAGCAGGCCACAGCTGCTGCAGCCGGCTAGTTCCATTGTGAGACAGGGGCTTGTTACCAGAGCGCAAACAGGCCCTGCCGCTGCTGCTCCGATGCGACAGAACGGCGGCGCATTCAGCCTGTCCTCCGATGACTTCCCGGCCCTCGGTGCGGCAAAGACAAAGTCAACAGCTAGCAGGGGAGGAAGGCGACAGAGTTAGAGATTACCTATTCTTGTTTGGTCAATTCATACATTATACTCTTTGTAATTGTAAAACAGAAGTAGTACAAGTACTCCTTCGTATACCTACGACAAAGAAAGACGGAATAGTGTTATTGTTAGGCTTCTAATGATCGTTGACTTGTAACAACTGCTCCTAGGAACTCTCTTGGTTTGATCGTTTTTTACTCGACTCGATCACGAGAAATTTCAGTATTTATTTGACAGTGCAATTCGCTCGTCTCACTTATAACACCAACTCTAGCTTTTCAATATTTGATTTGACACCGCGTGCACATGAACTATTTCTTTAAAGAACGGTAAAAAGCTTTTACTGCGATTTCTACTAGACCGCACACATTAATTATTTAGATTTAGATTCATTTGTTTAGATGTGTCTAGTTTGGTATCGATCCATGTGAAGGTGGATTGTGATACATCCAAATAAGGCCTACGTGTATATTTTCCTCTCTTGACGTGTTTAGTATTATTTTTATCAAGCTTTTTTTTTTTGTAAATCATAGAGCTTTCATTTATAATTTGAAGGAATACAATGCGTGGTCGCTAGTTCAACCGCCAGTCCGAATTACATCAAGCCAAAAAACGAACGTTCAATGACGAGAGATTATGGAAGCACAAGTGTAAGCCACCTTATTTGCATCTCTCCGCACCCAAGCCACATGAAAATCGAAAAACTTTTACCTAGCTCTATGATATCAAGACAAAGACGCCAATAGAGGAGTAGATCGAGTCCGTCCTGTAGAAGGCGCGCGCCAAGCTTTGACCCAAATAAGGCCTACGTGTATATTTTCCTCTCTTGACGTGTTTAGTATTATTTTTATCAAGCTTTTTTTTTTTGAGTAAATCATAGAGCTTTCATTTATAATTTGAAGGAATACAATCTGGGTACGCTAGTTCAACTGGCGGTCGAAATTACATCAAGCCAAAAAACGAACGTTCAATGACGAGATTATGGAAGCACAAGTGTGCGCCACCTTATTTGCATCTCTCCGCACCCAAGCCACATGAAAATCGAAAAAACTTTTACCTAGCTCTATGATATCAAGACAAAGACTGCCAATAGAGGAGTAGATCGAGTCCGGGTCCTGTAGAAAGACGCTACCAAGCTTTGACGATCGACTTGAGAATTACCTTGTCAATGCCAAGCTCCACAGCTATATCTAGCCCCTCTTTTGCCGCCCGATTAGCGCACAAAAGTGCGAATCCACGTCATCCATCCACCTTGTCGCAGCCCCCAGCACCACGCCGTCATGGTTTCTTATGCAAACTCGCGTCCTCCCCACGCAGGATTCCTGATCAAAGCCCGCATTGGTGTTTACCTTCATCCAGCCCTCCTCCGGTCTCCCCCATCGCTCTCAACCTCAAAGTTACCTTACGCTCTGTCTTGGTCGCAAGGACACCAGTACCTCCAGCAGGTCTGAGATATACCTTGCCGCGGCTCCCGGCTCCCAGAGCCTCCTCCCATGACGACGGCCATTCCGGCCAGTCCAGAGCGCCCAGGCTCCACTCACAACCAAGGGTGTAAATGTAACCTCCTAAATTACAGGGCCCACATGCACTTATCTTTGTCATTAAGACCTCTCGATCATTATGCACGAGTTCCCAATAATCTAGAAAGTGCTATTAATCTTCCGAACAGGGATCTCATTAACAAGTCACTCCAAAGTATTACAACACTTTATTCAAAATACATCGAGTAAACGACGGAAGGATTACATAACCATAAGTTTACAAACCATTTGTTCAAAAACGCAAAACTTAAATATCATTATTACAAGCCCGATATTATTGGAGTAACATTATACATATAATACACCGACAACCCCGCCTCGGGGTGCAACTCTACTCGTCATCTTCCTCCTGGTACACCGTCATGCGCGAGGGGACCAAAACAAGCACGCTCATGAACTCGCTCACCGCAACAAGGGTCAAAGAACCACGAGTGCGGGGTACTCAACAAGACTTACCCGACCAAAAAAAGGGGAAAAACTTCGGGAATGCTGGTCTTAGGAGTCAAGGTAAGGCTTTAGCAAGAATCAAAGACTCTTTTACGTAAAAAAGCTTACTATAAGTGAATCCTTACTTTCAATATTTTTTTAATTCCGATTAGTAACTCATATACTCTAGGTTATCCTATTCTAGAGTAAACATACTTTTCTTATTCCAACTCTCTTTCCTCAAAAACATATTCCATCATTTACTACGATGAATGGGCGTAAGAACGGGTCTCCATAACCGAGAAACAACGGCGATTCATAAACCGATTAATACCCAAATGGGGATCCCTAACCACACGACATATGTAGCACTTAAGCTTGCATATATCAACCCTCACTCGGTTCGTCCAAAACGGGATGGGTCCATCGCCACCGAGCACACGATTACTCCACCTCCCTACCCCGTCCTAATGACGGTTTGACCCGAGGGATGGGTACATGCTACTCCCCGCCATCTCTCCACTCCCGGTCTTGCGCGGTTGTCCGTTCCCGATTTGGCACACCCCGATCGCTTAGGGGCATGTGGCCGCTTAGTTTTTGTCGACACGGGGTAGCGCGATCGACGTGCCATTGACCCAAACGGCCTCGCCCGCAACATGCGTTCAAAAAGTCCCGAACTTAACAATCCAAACAACGGACGGTCCTTAAACGACCAACACGGGACAAGCACGACTAGGTATCCCGCCGGCTTTCAACCTACGTCCGTCCGATCTCAAATTCATCACTACATCTCTTTCTTTTCCGAAAACAGTACCATCTTCTCAAATAAAACATTTTGATGAAAAAGCTTAACTAATTAAAAAGCGGGGCTAAAGCGTCACTAAGCATTTTCGAATGAAACGAGGTTATCAAGGATGGTATTGAAATAAACAAGGATGATAATGCGGCAATTAGGTTATCACTCAACTCCTAATTACTTAATGCAACAAAGCATAGACAAAAGTGATATAAAACTTTTTAAAACATCAAGGAAGGGTTTAATGTAACCGGGGCTTGCCTTCGTTGACGGAACAAACTATTTCTTGAGAAAACCCGGAGAAATCCGAACCCGCTTCCCTTTGGATAAAGAACCTCCTCGAGAGGCGGCTCGAGTTTGACACTCTCGATCTCGTTCACTACACCTAAACAATGTATGTTTCAACTTGATGCCATATATTTAAATATGATGCTTGCGGGTGCATGAAATGATAAACACTTGAGTACAACTTTCCTTCACGATAAAGTTGCAACCCAACAAAACCAACTTGTTGAACTACTTTATAAGATATCATCACCATTGCCTAAGGAGTTCTCAAGGACCATTTGATTGTGGTATGATCCAAGATTCACAAAACAACCCCAAAAGTCACACAAAACCTAAATCATTCTACACTAAACATTATATTTAAACACATAAAATCATAGAGCATAAAATAGAAAATAATTTAAACATCTCAAAACGACTCCAAACTTTTTATACAAGTAGAACACATCATAAAAACAAGTACCAAATAAATTTTCATGATTTTTGAATAAATATTTTAGTTTCTAAAAATCACGAGAAGATGCATTTTTCAATTAAAGATTGTATTTTTAAATCATGCAAGAACTACTCAAAATTAAGGTTTCAAATTTTTCATGGGTAGATATACTCCCGGGAAAGGTTCTACAAAAATTTTCAGAATTTTTGAACAAGTATATAAATTTATACAAAAATCACAAAGTTCAAAGACTATTCATCATAAAAAAGAAATTGAATAAAACACATTTAAAAACAAAACCCGCCTTCGGGCCTAAATCAACCCATCACCCCACGGACCCGGCACTGTGCGGCCCAGCCTGCTTTACTGATGTGCGGGACGGCCCGGCAACGATCCAGCGGCCCGGCCGCCCGGCGTTCCGGCGTTAGCCGGCGCTTCTTCGCCGGCGGTGAGGTCTCTCGGCACAGCGGTCTTCACCTATCTACTCCCTCGATGTCCCGCACCTCACGGCACTCAAACCTGGCCTAGGGAACCGAGGCACCCTTACCCGACAGCCATGGCGCCCAATGGGGATGGGCCGCGGCTCCGCCGGGAGAACCTTCTCAGACGAGGTGAGGGCGCCGTGAGTCCGACGCGATCGGGCGGGCAGGGCCCTCACTTGTCGAACCGAAGCGACTCCTAGCGGGGGGCGGCTGCGCGCGGCGGCGTGGACACCGGCGGACCTCGTCGGCGACGGCGTTGAGGCGACTCTGGTGTGAAAAAGGAAGCGATCGACCGCTGTCATGGGCGGCGGCTCACCACGGCGAGCGATGCTCACGCCGGTTGAGGCTAGAACGGGTGGAGATGGTTGGGCGACGGTGGCGGGCGGCGCGGCGTTCCGATGGCAAGATTGGCGTTCCGGCGAATCTGCGCGGGCAAAGACAAAGCGGTCGAGCCGACCATGACCACATCGTCGGGCGATCCCAAAGCACTAGCCGGTTTTCCTCAAGTCTCACCGAAACCACAGATTTACGGGCGAGGTGATGCGCGGCGCGCTCGGCGGCCCGCCCACGAAGAAGACGGCGGTGCGCGGTGCGTCTCGCTACGAGACAAGGCACGAAGCCGGCTCAAAAAGAAGCGCAAAGAAGTTGCGAAGACGATGGTGCTCTCAATTTGAAGGATTAGAGCTCGGCGGGCGACGGCAAAAGGAAAGGGAGCGGAGGTGACCGTGGCGGTTGAAGGAGGAAGAAAAGACGGCGGCGGCGTCGGCCGGCGTTTTAAAGGACAAAGGATGGATGGACAGTGGAGGGAGACGCCACGGCTAGCCAGGTAGTCGGCGTCGCGCGAGATCGATCGAATCGCGGCGGCCACGGTGGCGGGCGGCGATGATGAATCGGCATGGGCGGCCATGCCGCATCGCGTAAGCACCCAAACCCTAACTTTATACATTTTGATCAAATTCTCCCCAAATTTGAACTGAACTCGAAAAACTCTAAGAAGCAACTTGGCCTAATTTTTCAAGATCTACAATTTTCACAATTGGAAGATTTTCAAATTCGGCCTCTAAATATGACTTTTTGAAATGGGGTCAAAAAGGGACAAATTTGAATCCAAAATTACTTTCAAATTTATTCAAAAACTTCAAAAACTTTTGTACACCTCTTTTGTACATCAAAACAAGATCTACAACCTGACTTTTTGGAAATTTTTGCAAATTTTGCTTAGATTTTGAATTATGGAAAAGGGGATAAAAGAGGGATAGAAATTAGGGTTTTGAAGCTCAATTCAAACTCAATTTGATTCAAATTTCAGATTCCCAACCTATACTATCAAACCATCATCCAACAACACACTTAGGACCAAAAACATAAATTTAAAATTTAATCACTCTAAAATTCTTAAGCACAAACATTTCTCTAAAAATATAAACTTATTTTAATTTGATGCATTTCAAATTTTCTAATCATGCATGCTTTGCAATGATCATGATGACATGGCAAAGTTTTAGTTGATTAACACCAGGGGTGTTACAAAGGGCGCCATGGCCGGGGAGCGGATCACCGTTTTTCGAACGTCCGAGGCCCACGAGCAAGGATGTAGCCGGAATAGTGAGCCCCTTCGGACTTTTAACCGCCTCCCAAAATCTCCCTCGCCATAGGGCACTCGAAGAAGACATGGTATAGAGTTTACGCGGGATCGCCACATACCTCGCAATGGCTCTCCCACTCCATATGCCTCCTCTTTATCTCCGCCCTTGATGGAAGTGCATTGTGAAGAACCCTCCACCGGGAACACTCTTACTTTTGGCGTCACCTCCAATTTCCAGAGAGCAGCCCAAGGCGCCGACCCCCAAACGCCGGGCCTCACCCGATCCGGCCATTGCGGGACTCCTACTTGTTCTCGCTTGAGGAGTTTATATGCCGATTGGACTAAATAAAAGTCATGCTTTTCAAAACCCTATGCCACCCGAGCACTAGTCTTGATCTTGAGAATCTCATTAGCTTTGAGCGCCATGAAAGATTTCCTTAGCACCCTCTCATCCCATACTCGGTGCCCGGAATGAAAAGGTCATAGACCCTATCCACCGTCGCCGTTGGGCTGCCGAAACAACGGCCCGAGCGAGCGGAGCTTTGGAATCCAATTATCATGCCACACATCAATGTCACGAGGCCCCCACGCGTTTGATCAAACCCACGCGCCAAGACATCCCGGCCATGGAGAATGGCTTTCCAAGTTGCCGAGCTACGCCGTTTTTTAGTTGCTAAGAGGAAATCAGAATGAGGGTAATATTTTCCTTTCAAACCCCGAGCACACAGCGACTCTGGCCGCTTGATCAACCGCCAAACCTTACTTCCCCAACATTGCTTGATTGAACGACGCAAAATCTCTAAACCGCTTTTCTTGTTTCTGTCTACGTGAGTGCACGGTTTTTTTGTGCCTTATGCTTCCATCCACAAATGGGAATACGGGCGTGTAATTATGTGAGAATTTAGCACTGCTGGTTCCAAACTTATGTGAAACGCCCTCGGTCCAATTTGCAAATGCAACGACGTTTAGCGTTAAGCCCTTGCAGCATGTATATTTGAGTAGGAGCCCCTCCCCTGTGGAGGGACAAGCAGAGGCAGTGGAGTCAAAGTGCTTTGGCAATCAATCGTTAGCCAAAGGGGAGTAAAAACCGCTGCCGTCCGCCGCTCCGCCTCCTCCGGCGCCGGCGCTGCAGCGGCCGGCCCACGGAATCCATGGGCAACATGACCCGCTCAGACTCGCCCGTCTCCCGCCGCATCGTCCTCTCCTTCCTCGACTTCCTCAACTCCGGTCGGTACTCACTCTCTTCCCTCTCTCTCTCCCCGTTCCACACCCACGACTAACTCGCCGATCCGATCCCTCCTCACCCGCGTCTCGTTCGCCCCTTCACTCTCTGGATGATCCATTCAACCCACACATGGCTTCTGCTTCTGCCGTGGCCGTAGGGGCCCGGGAGGGGCTCCAATCCCAATCCCGTGTGCTACCTACCAAACCCATGAAATTAGTGCATCGCTTGCGTCCCATTTGGGATTTTGTGTATTGAGCATAGCTCCACGCCTGTCCCTAGGGTTACAATGGCTTCTAGTCTTCTAGTTGGTGGCAGTAATTCAGGGCCCTTTTTTGGAAGTGGTGGCTTTCCAAGGAGGTAAACATACAGTCGTGGGCACGTTATATGCTGCATCTCTCATTTCTGCAGGCGAATTTTAAACCCAGTGAAATGTTATAATAGGCTATACTGTGCGAAGCAGCACATTTTCACGGCAGTCATAGACTCTGGCTAGCGACAAGTTGAGAACCAACATATAAATAATAAATTGATCGGGTTTTAATGGAATTAGAGCACATGGGTTTCTCTGAGTTTTGCTCATTTGATTTTTCTTGCCATTCCATCTCTTCAATGCAGTCGAATTAGCCCCTGAGGTTGATCCTGAAGCTCTTGAAGTCGCTAAGGACTGCCTCGAGTCCATTTTTGGTGTTAACTCATCAGCCACTCGTGAGGCGATACAGCCAGGACTGTTGCTTGAGCTATTTGCTTCTCTGGAAGCTAATGAAAGAGACCAGGCAAGAGCTGCTTTGCTGTCACAATCTGTATCAAACAAGCCATCTCAAAAATGCTGGCACATCTAATGTCGAACGAGACTCAAACAAATGCACCACATCAAATGTATGCTCTCTCTCTCTCTCTCTCTCTCTCCCTCCCCCCCATTTGACACATGAATTGTGTTTCTATTTAACAACCATCCTTTCCGTGTTACCCCACAGGCACACTCAAACACCATGGCTTATTCATATTTTACATTTACTGTCATAATCTTTGCACAATTTGTTTACTGTCAATATCTTTGCACAATTTGTTCAATGTACATGTTACTCAGAGCTCCTATAACATATGCTGAATTGCTTATCCATACAGTTTTGTTACTTTCCCCTAATAGCATTCTTTAAATGTACTATCTTCTCATATCATCTTTCTACTTGTCCTGATCAGAGTGACAGTCAGATGGAGGAGACATTTGACCTAGGTATGACTATGGCATAAATTTTATTTAGATATAGTTGCCTCTTGTTTATCTTGATTCCATTTGTGACATAACTAAAATTAACTATGTCTTATGAACCTCTTTTTTTATTATTTGGCCATATCATTCAGGAGACGAACTATTTGCAAAATTTTATGCTGCACTTGATGAAATCAATTTCTTTAAGACATCACCTGCTGGAGCTGAAGATCCTGGCTTACTTTCAAAAGCAACACAATACTTTAATGATGCATTACTGGTAAAATGATCTCTCTCCCTTTTTCTGTTTTTTCTTAGGTAATGCAAAATTAATGATGCATTACCTATTTCTCCCTTTTCTTGTCCTGATTGTTGTTGACATATTTGTACAATTATCAATTATGAACCTTTTTTTTTGGTTTCTGTTTAGGTGATACAGAATTCAGGAAGGAAAAAAGGCAAGCCTAGTAGACCTTTCAGAGTCCTTTAAATCAAAAGGTATGTGGTCTAGTCATTTCAGGTGTTGTATTTTGAGTAATGATTTGCATTCCCTTTGTGATTCTAGCTTGTGCACTAATGTGCCAATTCTAACTTGGCAATCTTTACTATTTTTAATTAATGTGTAAAGATAAAGGTCAATAATGTCATAGTTCAAGCCTTTTATATGCAGTAATAAATGAATGGCAATGTTCTTGGTCCTGTTAGCTGACTGCTTATCATTTATTTATCAGGTAATGAATTCATGAGATCAGACCAACACCTTAAAGCAGTAGAGCTGTACACTTGTGCCATTGCATTGAACAAAAAAAATGCCATTTACTATTGCAACAGGTATGGACCAATTGGAGAAACTATGGCTGTGAACTCAGCGGGTTGCAAATTACCATGATAGTTTTTTTTCTTCTCATGATAGTGTTTAAATTGATTGACAGAAAAAAGGACCCCCCTCAGTTTCATGTTTAATGTAAGATGGGATATTGAGATTAAGGACTAATGACAGTTTAATACTTAATTGCCTGAACCAGTTCTTAGTTTCTTATTTTTATGGTATTCCTATTCTATAACCTGTGATTAGGTAGCAAGTCTCAGTACCTTGTACCTGTTATTAGTTCTTCCTAGAAACTCAATGTTAGAGCTTAGAAGGCTTGGGGGAGGGGGAGTCGACCAACCTAGGCGCAGTGGCAATGTTAACTAGTAGAAATAGTCAGTCAATTTCAAGTTGATGAGGAGTCAAAGCTGGATGGCAGAAGTGTACACTGACACTTCTCTCCATCTAAGCTAGGCTACCCTTGGTATAAGGCTGAGGAAGGAGAGCGCGTATTTGAGAAATAAGCATAAATAATGAGTTAGTTAGAAGGCCATTGAGAACTTCTCATTTCTGGCAACCAAAGGACTGTTTAGCTTTTGTTGATCCATGATTTCATTTACTAGCTTCCACTTTGATGTAATATGTACATGCCACTTTCAGGGCTGCTGCATATACCCTTCTTAATATGAACAATGAAGCTATTGAGGACTGCCTGAAGTCAATTGAAATTGACCCTATCTACAGCAAAGCATATAGCCGACTTGGATCTGCTTATTTTGCTATGGGGAATTACCATGATGCTCTGTACAAGGGATACTTGAAAGGTATCTGTTGTTGCGCTGCCCTTTTTAACCTTTCCACTTTAGTAGGTGCAACTGCCTGTGTTGCGTTGCGTCTTTTATATGAACTGTGGATCTAGTTATCTAGAGGTTGAACTTTTGCTTCTTGAGTAACTTTTAGCATACCGTGGTATCCAATCCCGTAGCAACTTTCTTTCTTAACATCTGGACATCTATATGTTTATAGAAATCTAATTAGAAAAAAATATAGTTCAGTTCCCTGTTGAGTTTGAATCAAGTCCCATAGCCAAATCCACACCATACTTTCTTATGGTTATTAGGAGGAATAGAATGAGGCCAGCCAATCTGTATTGCCTGACCCAAAGGGAAAATATGCAATGTACATATGCAAAGCCCTCCTGAGTAAGGAAAAATACATTTATACATACAGGATATAAATCTAACAATGGTGACATGCTTTAAGCTCTGTGTAAAGTACTAAAGTCTGGAACTTCAAATTTATTCTCCAATGATTCCTGATATTTCAGTCATAATGGGTTTTTCTTTTGCCTGACCAAACTAACTGCTCCACTTGTTCGTGTCCTGCATGTTTCTGCACTATAGTATGGAATCTATAGTTAACTACTTTGCTCTTCTTGCAGCCGCTGAACTTGATCCTACTAATGAAAATGTCAGGCAGAATATTGAGGTGAAGATTTATTTTTTTTTTTATTTTATTTTGTTGGGAACATGAGTATAGAAAGCTAATGTGCCTTTTTTTCTTCGCTTTGCTCTCTGTCCAATAAACTCAGGTCACAAAAAAGAAACTGGCTGAACAACGAGTCCCACCAGAAGGGCAGGTACTGTCACTAAAAATTTGCCTATACCTCTGAAGTGGAGTTTGAGATATTTCCTACAAATAAGCACTATAATTTTTTTTTTTTTTTTTTTTTTTTTGTAAAATGAATACTTTGCTCGTAAAAAGGCTCCTAGTTGGGATGTCTACTGAAGATTATGTTTTTTTATGTTGTATGCTTTTATTTTGTTCTTTGGTCTAAATTGACAGCTAATTCATCATCTTGTTTATAGAATACACATGCACGCCAAGCTCAAGGACCACATCCAATATTTACAAGTGGTGGTGTTCCTTTAAATCTGTTTCCACCAGGTAGTTCTCCAGGTCAAGAATTCTTCGCTGGCTGGTCATCCGATATTAGTGCACCACCACCAGGACATTCGATAAGTATAAATTTGAATGACATTTTTGGTCAAGCAAATGCCAATGCTAGCGGTCAAGGATCGAGTCAAGCAAGGAATTCAAATAACCATACTCCACCTGCTTCGTTTCCCACTGGGGCTGCTGTTCCTCCCCCTTTGCCTTCTCGGGCTCAGGCAATGAAGGAACTCAGGCACGCCAAGCTTCTAATGGACATGAAGGGGAACATGGTGAACCAGGCGCGCGCAGGGATGATGGCATCCATATAAATGTGGCTGGAGCTGGACCTGAGCAAGCTGCCGAGGCTTTGAGAGCTGTGATGCAGATGCTTGGGCCACGGATGGGTCCACATGAAGGTGCACCTAGAGGTTTGATACTAATATGCTTCATTTACAATGCTTGTTTCTTTTAAGTTTGTCAAGCTCATGATTTGAGCAGAATAGGCCATGTCTTCTCTAGTTATCTTTGAATGAGTAACTCCTATATGAATGCGATCCATATCTGTAGAGGAAAGGAACATCATACTGTCTTGTTTGTATTGAACAAACAATTGTTTCAGTGCATTGAACAAAACACCGTAGATATTAGGTGTGATCGCTGATCCCAATAAAAGGAAGGAATACTACTGCTTGGATTACCCAAAGAATGATCGGTATATTTGTGTACATGCTCCAGTTTGCCTTTTGTCTCTTTATTAGTTCATTGTCCACTTGGGGCGAAAAGTTTAAAGTGATAGTACTGAATTCTTCACGTACAAGTTGGGTAGAAATCTTATTCATTGAAAAAGAAGCTATTTTTTTTTTCTATCATGGGGGGCACTGTCCTAACAATAGAATGAGTTAAATCTGAAGTATTCTGTGTCATGTTTGCTGTGCAGGACCAGGTTAATACATGTGAAGTAGGAAAATGTGCTATGCGGCATTGTTGAATTGTCGTCTGCAGAAGTCTTATACGGGACATTATTTTTGTGTTTTCCATCCTGATGAAGAATGGAATTTCTGGTGCACCTTATATTATAGCAGTATGTCTTTGCAATTCCACCCCAATGGACATTTTGCTCAACTTACATGTTTTGTTCATATTGGCGGAGATGTATCATTAGCATAATGAGTCTTGTTTGTTGAGATTGTCCCGTGGTTTGTGTATACCTGTTGGTCCATCATGTGATTTTAAAAGCCTTTTTGTCACCCCCTCTGGTTTTTCCCTACTTGTTGGTCGCCAGTTGATACTTTGCAAGTTTGGTAGTGAAAATCCTGTGAGTTGAATGAAGTTGATGATCATTATTGCCAGTTTGGAGATGGCATCCGTTCCAAAGGTGAAGGCTTTGTCTTCACTGCTGCTTTGGTACCAGAAAGAAGGCAGGAATGGATCACGTCATTTGGAGATAGATTGTGTCTTTTGGGCTGGGCCACCATATATAAAAAAGAATTGAAAAGCTCAGAAAGAATGAAACAAACAGGGACATGACATTGTCTATTTGTTGGCCTGGTACGCTATGCTTCATCAATTGGCTAATGCTGATTGGCGGCTTTGGCATCCTTTGACGGCCATCATTTGAGTATCGAAGCTAACTGAGGACGCCTTTTATTCCTATTCCTGCACGCCCCCACCAATTATATAAGTATATAGTTACCCAAAATGAAATGCTCCAAAGGGATGGCTAAAATTTTGTTATTGCATCATGAGACGACAATGACGAGACGAGATGGGATACCAAGCTGAAGCGTCCTGGTGAGGTCTTGCGTCCCCACATGGCCGGTGTCCACGCCGCACCGTCCTTCACAGTGAAGCACTCCGAAAGTAGGAGTACAGCTAAAACCATTTATTTCTAGAATTAGCAAAGCAATTGCCAAATTTCTGAGTAGAGTACCATTGAAAGCAAAAATGAGTGCTTTCACGTCTCACATCACTTCTCCTTGGTTGGCACTTGCAGGCCTACCTCCATTTCGTCTCGTTTCTTCTTAGGTGCCTGTTTGGAATGAAAAAAAAAATCAAAACAGAGGAATGAGAAAAAAACACAAGTATAGGGTATGGATGAATTGGAAAAACAGAGTAAAGGAAACTACAAAAGGAACCACAAAAAATAGGTGTTCGGAACGCAAGAATTAGATCACAGGAATCCAAATGGATCTAGAATAAATAAGGACTCATGTAAGATGATAATAATGTGCAACATTCTTTCTTTCTAGAATAAATAAGGACACGTAGTCTTCCGCCAAACCTTTAGTTTTTTCGTGTTCCCGTGTTTTGTGTGTATGCAATTTCCTTTTGGCTCGGTAACGGTAGGAAGCGTTCCTTTGTTTCAAACACGTTTCCTTTCCTTTCCTCTGAAAAACAGGCTTTCTCATCCAAATGGCCCCTTAATGTAGGCCGTGAGTGCACCGGATGTGCGTAAACTACACGATATCATAATTTTGAACTAATGGTTTATCAAATTACATGCATGATTTGTCTAGTTTGTGAAAGTAATATAAGAAGACTTTTTTCCCTAAAAAATATTTAACATATAACATGGATGTGATTATCATATACATAAGTCTTTTGAAGATTGAATTTGATTTGGGTAGGATTTCTTTGGACCGGAACATATAACATGGATGTGGATTATTCTTTTATTAGTGGCAACTGGTTTATGTTAGTCAATTTGAAGATATAATGAGTATCGGCTTTGATTTTTTTTTTTTTTTTTTTGGTGAGGGTAGGGGGACCATTCATTTTTTATATCTATTATAAACGGGTAATTAAAGTATATACTATATATCATTGCGTTTTTTTAAACGAAGTGCGTGCATAGGGTAGGACCGTAGGATTAGGAAGCAGGCGTTCGTTGGTTGGAAATGAGAGGTAGAGATTACTGGCGCTGCGATTTTAGAACCAGTCCGTACCACCCGCTAATTAACCCGGGGTAGCAGTAAGAATTTTTTATTTTGAATTTGAAAAATAATAGTAGCAGATCGAGGAGAGAGAGGGGCTCGTCTCCATCCCTCCTCTCGTTTCTTTATTTTATTTATTTATAAATATCGGTGCGCGGTGTGCCTGGCCTGCCCTGCCCCCGCACCGCCAGTCCGCCACCGGCCACCGCAGCAGAGCAGAGCAGAGCAAACCCTCCCCCTCGCACCTTGCACCTCGCCGGCGCGGCCGGGACCAGCAAACGGAACGAACGCAGGCAGGATCACCTCGGATCTGCGCCTCGACGTACTCCCAACGAACGTCACGTCACTCAACGGAGATTTGGCCTGCTCCGCTCGCGTCGCCAGATTTGACACCCAACTCGCATCGTCTCCGGCCTACCAGTGCCGGGGCAGACAGGGGACCCGTCCATGCATTCGCCGAGGCCGCGCATTCGCGGCCGCGACCCGCACCCGCACCCGCCCTCGGGTGGTGGACGACGAGGAGGACGACGCCACCGCTGCTGGTCACCGCCTGCTCCGCCATCCCCGGGTTACCAGCGACGCCCGCAGAGGCGCACCCCGCCGCCTCGCCGCGGCGGCGATCCCCACCCCGACGTCTCCGGCTACGCCGCCGCCACCCACCACCGCATCCTGCTGGAGGCCGGCCGCCTCGCCGCGCACTACCTGGTCGCGCAGGGCGTCATCCCCGAGCATGTGCTCCGGGCCAGGGAAGACCCGCCCGCCCCACGCCCCGAGCACCCTCCGTCCAGCCGCGGGAGGAAGCAACGACGGTGGCGGCGATCCGAGATCGCGCCGCAACGATGGGGACTGGGCCCGCGCCTGCGCCTGGGAGGATGACGACAGGCAGAGGCACAAGTCTACGAGATGGGGCAGGAGGAGCCACAGTTTTGACGACAGGCACCATGGCCATGATGTTGATGTGGACAGGGTCCGCCGGACTCGAGACTACGATGAGCCCAGGAGGCCTCCCATGTCGAGGTCCTACTCGCATAACGATCGCCGGCTTTCCGCTGATGTGGATCCGAGCAGGAGCAGGAGTAGAAGCAGGACCAGGAGTTACTACGCTGGCAGTGGAAGTGGCCGTGGCAGCAGCAGAGATTTGGATCACACTGCTGCTGGCGGCGGCGGAGACTGTTACCACCGTCAGCATCGCGTTGATGAACTGCCAAGGCACCAGCGGAGGGTGCCTAGTTCAGTGGTGGTTGCAGACACCGCCCATCAGGAAATGGCTATCGAAGACGATGGTACTCGAGACATTTCTGAAGCCGAGGATGGTGAGTTTGAACAAGGCATTTCTGAAGATGAGGACGGTGAGTTCACAGCTACTCGCTTCAATGCTCATCCGTTGGAGGAACCTAGGGGTCCCAGCTCAGCAATGCACCCATGCTCATGGATGCTTGTACGAGGGAAACCCCATTAGGTGAGGACAATGACTGCTCTCGAGCAATGGTGGCTCCACATCCACAGAGCCAAGCTGCTGGCAACAGGAGAGATAAACCAGATCTGCCAGCTTCGTGCAGAGTTTTTGACCTCAATGTCGTCCAAACTCCAGATGCCAGTGAAATGACTGGTGATCCTCAAGCAGATCATGCTTCTGATTTAGTTGGCCGGATACACCAGCAAACTATCTGTCATGCTTCAGAAATTCAAGGTCAAGATGAGCGTGCAGGGGATGCTCGCATGTTGAAGAATGGCTTGATTAGGTATGATCTGAACAGTGAGGCTGTTGAAGATGCACATGATATTCACCTGTTGGGGAATGAGAAATTACTTCTAAGCCATAGCATTGATGCGCGTGATACAACTAGAATCCGGCGGGGCAATGTGCATTTACATCTGAATCAAAATGCAGATGAGCTGGAACATGACAACAACTGGATGGAGAACCATACTCTGATTGGTGAGCAGTTGCTGCTAAGTGATGGACATCCTGTCTGCAATTATCGAATGGCGTCAGAACCCAAGACTTTACCTACGGGTGTCTATGATTTGCATAGCTACAATCTGAAAAGCGAGAAAATGCTTCTAAATGATGGTGCAGACAAACATGCACATGATAATCGCCATTTGAAGGATGGGCAAATGCTTTTCAACCAGTCTGCTAATCGACAGGCTACAATTCACAATAGGACAAATGAGCGAGCAATTCCTGTGATTAATCTCGAAGATGATGAGTATGAAGAGGAGTCTGATATCAGGAGTTTTTCGAATCCAAGTAAGCCTCTTTCGATTTTCTTTTGTTCTACTCTCAAGGGAAAGATACTAAATCCTTCACATGCATCTGATCTGAACATGTTCAGTACACACACCACACCTGTAGTGTTCTGCAACAGCAAACCTCAACATTTCTCACGATCCTCAGATTTTGTTGGACCGAGATCACGATGCTTTGTTCTTCATGTTTTTTTGTGTGAACTCTCATCCACAAACCACAATTGCTGGCTCTGCATGGCCACATGATGCAGTGAAAACTGCATTGGACATTTGGATGATGGAAAGTACTCGCTAGGTCTGTAATTAATAAACTGGTTTGTTTTTAGTAGCATATAAACATGTTTGTGCTATGGGAGAACATACTATCGAATGAATGGTTTTCACATAATCTAAAAAAAAAAATGTTTGTGCTATATGTCTATAATAAACTGAATTCATGAAATTTTTTTTATCGAATGGTTTTCACATATTCAGAAGCTCTTGTGCTCATGTTCTATTGGTTTCAGTATATCGACATGAATGAAACCAAAATGCATTGTTGACTGCTGCTACTAGATGTGTGTGTTCTGCATACAAAATATTTCGTCAGTTCAGTCAGGCAGTGTTCATTTATTGCACGTGACAGTTGCAACTGCAAACAATATTAATTTGTTGATTTTCTTCAGTCTCCTGGGTTTTTTTGTTGAGAACCTATTTGTTCCTTGTTTTGGTTGAGAGTGAAGTTCACTTGGCGCCGACTGTTGGGGTACTAGAAATATCAGTAGATTGTTTTTCTTGTGTGATCATGACTCTAACCTATTGCCTTTTGTTTGTTGTTTGTGTTTGTTGGTCAGAAGTTATCAGTTCCTGGGAGTGGGTCCTGCCATTCTCTGAGCTTGGGAAGTGGCCATGTTGTTTGCCTAGCCGGCTCCGAGCGAGATTCTGCATCCTGGAGCATGGGGAACAAGATTGCATAGCAGAGGGTCTTCAGTTTGCATGCTGAAATATGCTGGTAGTAATTAGTGTTAGATGTTTAGGTGAACAGTAGTAGGTGACACATGAACTTGAGCAGCAGCAGACTATGCTGCCCTTTCAGGTTTGTTATTTGGTAATATTTATTTGCCCTGTGCTGCTTGGCTTGACACTGACAGTGACAGTCAGGGAGGGCAACTTGTCTGTTCCTAGCTTGTTGAAGAAACGCCGGTTGGGTGTGTGATATAATAATTAATCAGCATATTATTTATTATTATAATAAGTGGGATATGTGTGCCGTGCAGTACATCATCGATCTCTGATAATGAATGGAATCGATTGAAACATCTGTAATGTGCACATGCGAAATGGAGTATACGATATGAATTCCATGCCGGTGCGTGTTGGGTTGTTTCGTGGCTGGCGAATGGCACGCACGATGGGCCGGCCCATCCATGTAAGTTAGATCTGCGGCCCGTGTCACTCTCCAGCCCAATGGGCCTTACGTTCTTGCACTTCTATCTCGGCGAGGAAGGAAGGTGCGGGCGGCTGCGACACACACAGGGGGTACAGTCGCAGCCAGGGCGCCCGCCCCCGACCCCGAGGAGAAGACGTGTCAGCGGAAGCGGCGTCGTGGTGGGATGATCTCGCAGTTCTTCGTTCTGTCGCAGCGCGGCGACCACACCGTCTTCCGCGACTGTAAGATCTAGATCCCGTCCCGTCCTCGCCGCCTGAAATTTTTCTCGCTGATTCAGTTGGAAACTTTGTGTTTGGGGGGTGAGTGCAGATCGCGGCGATCTTCTTCCGGAAGGTCAAGTTCTGGAACGACGACGAGGCAGAGGAGGCACCTCCAGTCTTCGTACGTAGTATCTCTTACTTATTACTCCCGCTCTCTTATTCAGACTGCAAATTTTGACCAACATTGCTAGACAACCTAGCAGTAGTAACTGTGATTCTTACCTCGTGTTACCTGAATGCTGTAATTGCGACCTTGTGGTTTAACTAATCAGAACTAGCACTCTACTGTTAAGCAGTGTCTAATTGTCCGTTGAGCAGCATTAATGGACATGTAGCACGACTTGAGTTGTTTGTAATTGTCAAATTTCCTTTCATGTCATGCACTTATGTTGCCATCCATTATCTGTTACCATCAGGTATCCTGCAATCTGTAATGGACCGTTTGGTTCAAACATGGAACTATACATTTTTTGTGTGATCCAAGTACTGTCTTTGACAGACCCTTTTAGATGAACTGGAGTAAAACTGGGTGTGATACCTTGTGTGGTTTACTCTAGTTACTCTATATATGTATATGTTTAGGATTAGCACGAACTGTTCTTATTAAGGAAACCAAACTTCTATTCAATGAAAAATGTTTTCTAGTGTGATGTGTAGTTGTCTCTGTATCAGTTGTGTATGAAGCCTTTTGTGGACCATTTTGGTAAATTTAGTATTTGACTTTACAAACAGGACATTGGCATATAAACTACTTGATTGACTAAACTGAAAGAATAGCAGTTGGTTCATGTGTGTATCAAAAAGACAGTGATTCCACCTGTGATCTGCTTATTGGTGTGTTGCTTTACTATTTGGCCTAACAATTGGTATTCTTGCTTTTTACTATGACAGAATGTCGATCGGGTTAATTATATTAATGTCAAGGTCGCTGGACTATTTTTTGTGGTAACCACAATGGTTAATGTTTCCCCATCCCTTCTCTTGGGAACTTCTTCAAAGGATTGCACATGTTACAAAAGATTATCTCAAGGCCCTTAATGAAGATTCACCGTGGAAGAATTTTATTTTGGTGTATGAATTGCTTGATGAAGTCATTGTAAGTACTCTACAGCATCTTTCCTCATGCCATTCTGAACTCGTACCTTTTGTGGCCTGGTTTTTAGTCACTTGCAAAGCCTAATGTGTAACGTTTAATTTAACAGACAAGTTGTGGGCTACCACAGTGATTAGTATGATTCATTCATCTGTTTATGGCAATGTTTAGCATTTGCATGGTTTTGCTAACAAGTTGAATTGTGCAATCAGGACTTTGGATACCCACAAACAACCTCTACTGAGGTTCTAAAGTCGTACATATCCAATGAACCCATTATGGTTGATGCTGGAAGGCTGCCACCACTTGGTCCTGCTGCTATGTTCATGGTAACACTTGTGCACATTACTGCAAGAAACATAGCATTAGAGTTTCTTGGCAATTGCATAGTTCCGTTTGACATCCTTGTCTTGTGCAGCAAGGCACAAAGCGAATGCCTGGTACAGCTGTTACAAAATCTGTTGTTGCTACTGAGCCTGGGGAAGAAGAGGGAGGAAATTTTTGTTGATATCATTGAGAGAATAAGTGTGACATTCAGCTCGAGTGTAAGTACCGGTCTATGTCATGCTTTGTCATTACTACTTTTTTTTCTCTTCAGCATCTCAAGATATTTTTCCTTTTCCTTATGTTGAAATTCTTTATACATGTCCTGAATTAGTAGTCCTAAATGTTTTAGATAGTGATGGTGCCCACTGCAAATTTAGTTTTCATATATCATCATCTAGATTTGTTTTGTTGTTGCCTTTACTACCAGTTTTGTTTGTTCTTAATATTACTACTGTTAAAGTAACTTGTGTGTTCACTATTTTTCTGGAATAAATAAAGATGACAGTCACTAGTGCATTGCTTTTAAACTATGATATTTCACAACTATGGGGCAGGGGCCATTGAGACGAGTTACGACCATTTAGTTCGCAATCTTACATGTATATCTTGTGATATGATCTTCGGCCCACTTAATGGTGCAGCAGATCTACTGAATCAATCAAGTTACTAAAGCCCACTTCATTTTGTTACCTCATTTATTTTTTCTATGTATAATGCTCTCTCACAGTTGACTTTATTTTTCATTTTCATTAAACAGGGCTATATACTTACATCTGAGATTGACGGAACAATTCAAATGAAAAGTTACCTCACTGGCAATCCGAAATCTGTCTTGCTCTCAATGCGGATTTGAGCATTGGAAGAACTGGATCTTCTTCATACGGTATGATCATTAGCTTTTCTTTTGACAACTAGCTTAGGCAAACTAGAATCTAAATGATATATGGATATGAAACAAGAAATATATTTCTCCTTGTCCATCTTTCATGATGATCTGTTTCTGTAATATTGAGATCAATCTATGATAAGCTTATAGTGTTCCAGTTATTCTGGAAGACTGAACTAACAATGTGATTCTACTCACAACTTGTTCTTACACACGTGTTTTTTGCAGAGTGTTTTTGCACAAGTGATTCCTTTAACGAAACTTGAGTCTACTCACAACTTGAACCTCACTTTTTTTAGCATTCTGGTCTTTCTTTTTTGTCTCATTGTCATGGATATATTGTTCGAATGCTGATCGCATACAATATTACATTTTTTTAAAGACATATTACAGAAGTTCTTCTGGAGGAGGAACAATCATTCTTGATGATTGCAACTTCCATGAGTCGGTCCATCTGGACAGTTTTGATATTGACAGAACTTTGACTTTAGTAAGTACTCAAATAAGGCTTTTCTGTCTGTTTGTTCTTATGTTTTTGCACAACTCATGCACTATATTTATAGTTTATCACTCCCTCCATTCGAAATTATAAGTCATTTTGTTTTTTAGATATACATAGCTCTTGCTATATATATAGTATACACTATGTCTTGATACATAGCTTTTACTATGTACCTAGAAAAGGTAAAATGATTTATATTTTGGAGTGAGGGGAGTACTTAAGAAAAAAAAATAGAACTTATATTTACCGTTGCAATATTGCATAGATACCGTCTGATGGAGAATTTCCTGTATTGAACTACCGGATGACCCAAGAATTTAAGCCACTATTCCGTGTAACTGCACGAATTAAAGAAGCTGGACCATCGAGGGTATGGAATGCTTGTCTTGCTATTATTCACTGATGAAACCTATGATTCAATTTGGTGAAACTACAGTTCTTTGATATCTACACATGCTGAAGTTCTACTGAAAATAAGAGCAGACTTCTCTGCGAATGTCATTGCTAACACAATCACAGTACAAATGAGTGCCCGCATTCACAATGAGGTCAACTGCAGTTATATATTTATTCATATGGAGTTAAAAAAGGTGAAATATTGGTTGATGCTTATATTGTTTGCTAAAGTTCCCTATCATGGGTTACATTGCAGAGCGAGTTTTGAGTTGGAAGCTGGAGCAGTTGGGCAGACAACCGATTTCAAGGAAGGATCCAGGAGACTTGAGTGGAATCTAAAGAAGGCAAGTGCCAACAAGGATATGTACATCTTGCATGAGATGACATGCATTTGCAATGTTAACTGAAAGTTACTAACCAGTTTTCTGTAGCTTGCTAAACAATTTTAACTTCACAGATTGTTGGTGGTTCTGAGCACACCCTTCGTGCAAAGCTGACATTTTCCCAGGAGTCACATGGTACATGATTTGTTTGAAGAATTACTTATACCCTGACCTGCAGGCAACACCATGTAATTTTCTGTTTGGTAACTTGCCTGACATTCTTCTTTGTGAAATGCAGGAAACATCACAAAGGAAGCTGGCCCAGTGAATATGAATTTCACTATACCGATGTACAATGCATCAAAGTTGCAGGCAAGGCCATATACTTTCGTATGGTACTTTTGTGGGTTGTATCTATTGGCAATACAGGGCTTAAGAGCGTTTTTGTTGTCCACTAGAAAAATTATTTTCCTAATCGTTGTATCATGATTAATTATCTTTTAGTGCAAATTTTTTGTTTAGCCGTGTGCTTTCTGGAACTTGTCTCAACATGGTGCTATACACCTTTTGAGATGTAGTTGTTATGATCCTCCTAGTTAAGCCTTAATTGCTCAAAAACATTGACATGCAGAATTATTGCAGAATGTTTCTAATCAACTATGAATTGTACTACTCTCCTGCAGGTCAGGTATCTTCAGATCACAAAGAAATCAAAGGCATACAACCCTTTATAGATGGGTGCGATATGTAACACAAGCTAACTCCTACGTTGCTCGTCTATGAGGAACCTGCATCTGTACACTTGTTTCTAGTCCATTTTTTTTTGGTGTAATATTTGAGCTTTATCATGGACAGAGGCATGTATTTGTAACTTTATTGTATAGGAATTGGCAATACAATGCAGCACCTGCAGTTGAATGTGTTATAGGGACAAAAAAAAATTTTTCCTCATGCAATTAATGTGCAGATGAATCATTCATGGTTTAATGCTGCAAAATGGATGAAGTTCTTGTGGGACATTGGGACCAAAGTCTTGCATAATTTCTGTGAGATTTTACAGATTATATGAACTGAGCTTTGCTCAGTTGAGGTAATTATTAAGTTTTTTGCATGAAACTATTGGTATTCATGTATCTTATTTGGGCATGAATGCAAATGATGCAACACCACATGGTGGATGATTTGCATGGTAGGTACGGACGGACGTGTTGGTAGCGGTCGCGGCAAAGGCCGGCGTTCATTGAGATTTGAGACGTGGACGCAGCACGTTGTGGACAGAGACATAGGACCACGTGCATCAGTGACAGAGAAAATTAAAGGCGATATGCTAATTAGAGACATGGATTCACTTGCTAGATCAATAACGTTATCAAGTTGACAGAAAAAGACTAGAGAACTCATTCGAAAAAAGAGAGGAGAGAACTCATTCGAGTAAAAAAGAGTTGAGAACTTAATTTATGTCTCTCCACTAATTAATTTTCTGCAGTAAAAAGAGCGCAAAATTTGGGTTTCGTTTTCTCGTCACACACAAAACCGTTCACGTGCCCCTAGTGCTACATAAACATCATCACCACCGGTTTTGCAACCAGCGGGGAGAATTATGTTTATCACTGTTGGTTTGCAACCACAGTGATGATCGAATAAAAATCTTAAAAACATTTTTTTTTTTGGAAATAATCTTAAAAGACATTTGTGCGTCAGGCCCATCACCGAGATCTTGCAAGGCCGCCGCACTGAGAGAGTGAACTTGCGGTGGTCTGTTATCACCAATGATTTTAATAAAATTATCAGTGAAATGTCGTCAATAAAATTCTATTTTTGTCTAATATTATCTACAGCTCCACAACAGTCCCCGACTCTTACAAGTAGACGTGGTTAGTCCCCACAACAACTTGTCGCCCTGGCTTCAACTGGCGAAAGAGTCCTCTAGCCGACCACAACAAGGGTCAGCTAGGCATGGTTAGTTGCGACTAGGGTAGGTTAGAGTACGAACAGGGAGTGCCATGTATGGTTGTAATTTTGGCAAGTTGGAGGGAACGTTTCTAACTTCTTACCTTTGTTCTTTAAGCAATTGGACCATTGTGTGTGCGCGCCAAAATTTGATTTAAAGCACTCTTGCAATTTCTTAAGAGTTGTTGACCAAATCAACAAGAGCATATGAAGGGCTCCTTAATGGAAGTTCCTAATTTCTTTTCCCGGCAAAAAGAGAGAGAGAAAAACAGTCCAATAATTGTGTATGTAATTACCCTAAAGATAGGCATGTGTGTTCCAAGCTTGCTCTCTATTCGAATGCCCATCACGACTTTCATGTGGTTTTCCCCTTATCTCGTTCAGTTTTTTTCTCCCCCACTCGCATTTTAATAAGTTGTAGGAAGCTAATTGCTGAAAAAGATGTAAGGAATTATAAGTTTTTATGTATTTTGTTCAATCAAATGGCATAATCGTCATTAGCTTTAGCAAGTAATTTAAAAAAGAGCTTTTGGAACGGTTCAATCAATATAGACGGTGTGCAGTGCAGTGCAATGCATTGTGCAGCAGTAATGTTGGTAGCTGCTAGCTAGCTGGCCCTTCCTTTTCTCTTGTCAATCAAAAGTTGGACCATCCATGAGCATGACCCATCTCTCTTCCATCCCATTCTTCAATTATTATTAGCACTTCTATTTTTATTGCAACAACAAATGTTATAATTGTAAATGGGATATTATATGTATTGCCCATGCATACAATTAAGGTAAACGGATGGGAGTGAGAGATTAATTAGGAACAATATAGCTGTTGATTGGTCACCTCATCTCATTAATTTTTTAATTTTCTCGGCCCCTTTTAACATTAAATTAAATATAATAATTGCAATAAAACACAGAGATGCATGGGAATTGGAAAAGGTTGTGAAGCAGAATGCATGGCTGACTATCTATTCAGAGATGAGAGATTCATTCATTCAGACAGGGAGGTAGAAGAGCAGGCCACCGTCCGGAGCGTCTCCCCTCCCCTCCCCTACCCACCGGGCCCTCCTCCCCACAACGCCAAGGGCCGGCCAACCCAAGAGTCCTTCTCCTTCCTTGCGCAGATCTCCATCCGTCCGTCCCTCTCCTCTCTCTGATTGAGCTAGGAGGAGTGATGCTTCTTCTCTTCCTCTATAATCCACTCCTGTCAGTGTTTGTACCATCGACGTCCTCCATTGCAAATTAAAGATCGACTAGAGGTAGCAGTGCAACAAGCAGCTCGCAACAAGGGAAGGCAAGGAAGCCCAGCCCAGGCATGAAGAAGCAGGCGTACGGGCACGGGCATGGGCAGGGGGACGTCCCAGGCTACTGCTGCTTCCATCCCAGAGAGGTGGTCGTCGGCGTCTGCGCCCACTGTCTCAAGGACCGCCTCCTTCTCCTCCTCGCCGCTGCCAACAGCAACAACGCCGGCGACGACGCCGTGCGCCGCAGGAGTAGGAGCAGGAGCAGGAGCAGGAGTAGCAGCATCTCCTCCCCAAGGTCTTCGCGCTCGGCTCCTCCTTCCTCCAGCGCCTCGACTCCCGCCACCACCGGGGCGGCAGCGGGACATGGACAACAACGGCTACTCCGACGACGACGACGACACCGCCTCCGTCGCAAGCCTCGATGGTACTATATATCTTAATGGCACCGGCCTCCACTGTTTGCTTGCATTGCTGCTTACTGCTTTGCCTTGCCTTCATTCATCATCGTCGTCCGTATCATATTTCTTTGCTTGTTTTTTTTTTCGAAGGGACGGCAAAAGCAAATTTTATTAGACGAATAAAAGTTTTCTTTGCTTGTTTCTCTTGTTCAATTCACAAATCAATCATGCATTCACTGGGATGATGTGCCAAAACAAAAGATTCCTTCATCTCCATCAAGTTTGAGGACAACGGCAAGGCGACGTGGGACAGCCAAAGCCAGCACAAGGCTGCTGCTGCGGAGGACAATAAGGCCGAGGCGGCGGCAGGCAAGCCGGCGGCGGCTCCCGCTCCCGCTCCGGCAACGAGGTCGTCGTCGTCATCGACCGTGATGGTGGCGGTGGAGCACGTGAAGCGGGGCGGCGTCACCCGGTGGCGCAAGCAGGTGGTGGGGCGCCTGCTGCAGCTGGCGCGCTGGAGGAGGTCGTCGTCCAAGGCGGGCAGCGCAGCGGCGTGCCAGTACGTCGGCGCCATGGACGGCAAGACGGAGCGGTCCAAGGCGAGAGGAGGGAGAGGCTGGATCCGGAGCCTGACGCGGAGGCGCGCGCACGGCGACCGGGCGTGGTAGGTGATCTCGTCACGTCAGGTCAGCTGCATCCATGGATGGATCCGAGTTGCTTGGAGCTACCACTACTGACGTACGTACGGCTTGCTTTGCTTGATGATTGTACAAAGTAAAGAGTGAGTTGAGTTGAGTGAGTGCCTCCTTTTTACCTACAGGTACACTAGTTGGTCTGTTTGTCATGTAATAGCGGTGACCACACATACACAGTATGGATCAATCAATCATATATCCAATGATCGATCATCATGCAACAATTATACTAGTATTATGAAAGAGAGATGCTCAAAAACAAGAGGAGTGTGCTGCTTGATGCTGATCAGGGAGCGAAGCGATGATCTCAGTATATATGAATGAATATTTTTTAATCCATCCATGCATCAACCATGTACAGTATGGGTTTTTATGATAACAAAAACAAATAAATGATTGTAATGCCGGCCTGGCTTTGGCTGTGTGATGAAATGGGATTTGGCATGCATGTAAAACTGTAAATGGTTTGGTGGTGGATGGAGCTTAATAATAATGCACAGCTAGCTGCCTGGGTAGCTGTTGGCGTGGACACTGATTGGACAGTGGTCGTCGGATCGGATGTCTGTTTGCCTAATTATATTGCAAAATTGCAGCTATCTAATGCAAGATCTGCAACAAGACACACCTTGATGGATATGGGCAGACAGACGGTCCAAGATGGATGACATGTCGCAACCATCACAAATCAAAGTGATTGGTCGGCTGGATCAGACTAACACTCTGCTTTGCGTTAGTCTTTTTAGTCAGCAAAAAAAAAAGATCTCCTTTTCAAGAGCAGTAAATCAAATAAAGCAACGCAAAAAGGCAAACTAGAAATAGTTATAAAAGAAAAAGACCATACAGTACGCTGAATCTTGACTGCCTTTTTTTCTCCAAACTCGAGAGAGATGCATGCACACATTCGGCAGGTCAGGCCTTTGACAAGTGTGTGATGGATGCAACCCAAGAATGATCGACAGGCAGGCATGTCAGCATGTGCTTGCACATGACTTCACATGACCTCATCCAGACTAATTAATGCCATAACCCATATTCTTAATTGTTACCAAATTAAACCCACAATCAGATCAGCAGACAAAAGCGACATGACAGAATTCAATCAACCAACCAACCGTCTGTTAAAAAACTAGGCCAATGTGACAGCGAATGAAATGCGCGCACCTCCGATACAGCTAGGCCATGCGTGCTACCTACTAAAGCTTAGCTACAGATAAACTCTGCATGCATGCAATGCACCAGAGACAGACACTTGCTACTTTGGTAGTAGAAACCCAGATGTAGATGTAATAATCCCAGTCTTGTCCAGGCATCTGCAAACAACACAGATCAGTGACAGGCAGTGCTCAAGCGTGCATACGAGGGGTTCAAAATGTTTCAATGTCAATTCTAGATAGATAGTGCTCCTTTTTTTCAATTACACCAACAATTTACTTATATGCATATGCTCTTTGAATTTGAATTCGAAGCAACAAAGCAGCTATCCATTCTATTCATATCACTGAATCAAAGGGTCACAGGAGCGCATGAATGTTAATTTGGCTGATCCATGAAAACATAAAAGGTTCTGCATGTAATAGCATCTGATGATCCCTCCCCCAAATACACCTTGTATCTGAACCCACTGCAATTTTCATTGCAACAACCACCAGAGGGCAGGGGGTGTTGAGAAGATGATACCATACCTTCAAGTACAGCTGCATGGTTTAGACATCTTTTCAACATTGTCATCAGCCATAGCATCATCATCAGGGCTTCCAATCACTACTTGAGAAGCACCATCGTGCACAACATGGGGTGTGATGGTGGCGCCAAAGAGTTGTATGCTCTTCACTTGACTGGAAGCAGCTCTGCTGGACGCATGCTTACTGAGTTGTTGGGAGAAGCACCTTCAGGATCCAGAATCTCAGAGGAAGCACTGGGGCTTGGCATCTGGAGGTCCCTATTGGTTAGGGGGAATAGCAACTGAGTCGTGAGCATCGCAGAGGAAGGGCCGGTGTGCCTGGCTCCCTGCATGCCAGCAGGAATTGGTACCATAGTAGCCATGGGCTGGGTTTCCGATCCGATCAGTGGATAAGAGACCTCTCCAGGGCAAAGAGGCGCTGCAGTTGGGTCGCAAATCCTCTCTGTTTGGAAGAGGAGGGTATGCAACAAGCTGGACTTGCCAAGCATTCACAAATCTGCTCAATTTTAGTGACAGTGGAGAGGAGTCATCCCAGTCGATCTGCAGGTGTGTCACGTGGTAATGACATGAGTCAGTATCAAGTAGGAAATCGGCAGTAATGAGAAACAAACAAGACTACTTAGCTCTGACAGACAAGGAAATGATCTTGCACTTATTCTGTTAAAAAATAATAAGGCTAAAGGGTGAACTGAACCCACACGACAGCCAAATCAGATATATGTAGCTCCAAAAAAGAAATACCAAGTCAGTATAAGAATATTTAGCCCTGAAATTTTCAACAAACAGGTGGAAGCAACAGCACAAACATAGGAACAAGCTAAAGCCGATTGGGCTGGGAATCCGCGTGATGATAAGGAAGAATCAAATTCTTTGGTGAGACCGAGTACATTACAGACCTAGTACGTGGCTGACAGGTATGAGTGACGACAAGATTTGGATCAATATACAGTTTACAATTGGGCAGAGTACTCCTATACTACAGAGTGGAAAGAGAAACAGACATGTGAAGGTATCCCACAACGCAATCGGAATCCTAATGGCGAAGCAATATTAAAAAAGACGACTCGACGACACTGATCGAAAACAACAAAATCTGTTTGAAAGCTACTAGTACAGGTGAAGATTGATAGCTTTCTAGTAATTAATTAATTAATTAAGGGAAGGGTGTAGCAACAACAAGGTGGGGAATTGAAGGTGAATCGCATCATCATGGTCATGATTAGCATGCATAATGGAAGTCAATGGCATGGAATTGGAAGGAAGACGAGGTCAATTCCATGAGACGGACGGACCTGCAGCGCTCGCCAGATGTTTTGGTGGATGGCCTTGACGTGTCCGTCGGCCCACACGGTGCGGCGCGTGTCCTCGGCCTCCATGACCTGCATGCGCACCTGCGTGCCTGGCTCCCAGCGGGTGGCGAGCGCGGCCTCCACCTCGGCGCGCGGGACGACCAACTCCCCGGCGGCCTGTCTGGGGAAGTAGGTGACGGTGAATGGCCTGCCCTCGGCGGCTCGGCGCGCGGCCTCCATGACGTCCTGGGGCGGCACCCGCGCGCGAGCGTTGCGTGGCGGGGGCTGGTCCGGGTCGGCGGCCCCGGGAAGACGAGCGGGTACCTTGGCGCGCGGCGCAGGCCGACGACGAGGTCGCCGTTGGTGCGGCGCATGAAGACGACCATGTCCCCGCGACGAGCAGCTTGGCGTTGACGAACCCGCTCCAGCCGGTGGTGAGCAGGTGGCGCCGCGGCGTGCCGCGGTAGATGTGGCGGAACTGCCAGGGGTTGCCCCTGGTGTCGCGCATGACGAGGTTCTGCACGGGCGGGTCGGCCTGGAAGTCGAGCGGCGGGAAGATGTGGTCGGCGCAGTAGCGCGGGACGGAGAAGCCGCCGCCGTTGTTGGCGTCGCTCTGCGTGAGCTCCTTGGTGAAGTAGCTGAGCTCCTGCGTGGTGGTGGTGTCGGAGCGACAAGCGGCGGCGGCGGCGCCGCGGTGGGGGCCTGGGGCGAGGGAGATTCTGGCCAACACCTCGTCGGTGGTGTCGTCGGCGCCGAGGGCGACGTGGGTGACGGTGCAGGGGAAGAGGTGCGGCGCGGGGAGCGGCGCCGGGAGGTGCGCGGGGCACTGCTCGGCGTGGCCGTGGGGGAAGTAGTAGACCTCGGCGCCGACGGTGGGGAGGCGGGAGAGCGGGATGGCGCAGGCGAGCCAGACGTCGCGGTCGACGATGCTGCCGTTGGCGGGAGCAAGCGGTGGCTGCGGCGCCATTGCTCGTCTTAGGGTTTGGAGGAGATGCTGCTCGGAGGTGGATCCAACAAGATTAAGATTATTCGATCGGAAGTGCAACAGATTTTGGATAAAAACAAAAATCAATCCTCAGGCTGGAGATGAGATGAGGCCGCCTGCCTTTAAATTTCTTTTTTTTACCCTTTCCGCCTTTATTTATTCTTCATGCAATTCTCATTTTGGATTTTTTAGCCCGTGTTTTTCTTTCTCTTAATTATTGCAGACAATACAGTAGACGAGAGAAAAGGAAGGAGGCTGTTGTTTGTTTACCTAGTCGATCGGATCTTTGTCTTCCTGCATTCTTGTCGGTCGGCCTTTCAGTAACAAACTTGATCTACCCACCGTAGTCCGACCAAACCATATGGTTTTTCTATAACTTTTACATGCTTCAGTTAAATACCCATATATCCCATATAATTTGTGACCAATCATATACTTTAATAATCTTTTGCATTTTTTAGCTATGTAATGTAAAATAGACTTGTACAAAAAAAAAAACGGAAAATGCTATGGTAAATTGTTAGGTCAAATAAATGAAAACAAAGACAAGAAGGCCCACATGCATTTCAAGATTTCAAACTCGTACTACACTTACAAATAGCCTTACGATCATGTTATTATACAATGTCATTTATATAGAGAGTGTCAATATTTTAAAAAGTACTATCTTATATACTATGATGATTTTGTATGCCAAAGTTCAACTTCAAACATTGTGGTGACTTCGTTTCAAAAAACATTTGGTGACTCAAATCTTGTTTTATATTTTCAAATAAAGAGACTACTATGTGGGAACACGAACAAAAAGTTGGTAGGCACACCTTGTACTTGTACCAGCAAGACTATAAAGAGTACAACTTCAAATGATTTCCAAATCATACTCTTTTTAAATTGTCATTTCCTTACATCGACTAAGCTGGCCAAGCTTTTGTTTCAATGTATTCAGTTTGACATCAATCTACATTTGTTGGGGGCTGGATATATTAGAATGCAATTTAATATTGAATTTTTACTTCAACCACCCTTACTACATGTGAATTGATATCAAACCGAATACATCCAACCAAGGCGTATAGCTAGGAGTCACCCCTTTTATACTAGCTATCGCATGGTGATAATATTTGGCAGCTAAGAGCGGCGCCGATTGTAGGTCTTGGAATATAGCTACAACCATTGCCACATACCATTTTGGGCTTATGTATGTATTCAAAACCTTCTAGTATGTATGTATATATATATATATATATATATATATATATATATATATATATATATATATATATATATATATATATATATATATATATATATATATATATATATATATATATATATATATATATATATATATATATATATATATATATATATATATATATATCCCCAACTAAGTATTAGCACAAGTACGAGCCTTGGAGCCGCGCGGATGTGACATGATAATTTATCCCCAATCTAGCATTATTACATACCATCTCGATCTTTGGACGCCTATGTCATCATTTCTTTCTCTCATGCGAACCATGTATCTTCATAAAGTTGCATGTCTTGGTGCACCAGATAGCTAGATCTAGTGTACCATTCACATTTGATAAATGGCTCAAGAAAGTGTGAACTGGCCCCTAAAAAATTAAAAACAACACCCCTTATAGCCTATGCAATTGTACTAAACCCTTGCACGATTCAAACTCAGGAACCGGAAGAATGGGAACAAGATCAAATCCATAGGGCCATCACACTAAACATGTCTTTAGTCACAAGCACACTAATAATAATATATATATAGTCCTTAATTGCAAAAAATAAGACACATATGACTAAAAGCACATTAGCATGGAGAAAGAAGCTGTCATCCGATATTATTCTTGCAACCAAACGAATAGCAAAACTAGAGCTGTACAATCTTATTAAGATGGAAGTATACAGCTGTATAATAAGAGACAGGAGTGTGGAAATATGCAAAAAAAAAAAAAAAAAAAAAAAGGCATGTGTCTATACCGTTTTATATACTATATTTGTCATCGTGTGTTTTATTCAATTAGCGGTTGCTGATATATTGAGCAAAAAACTACATATGTGTTCATGATAGAGTGCTCCAAAACACTTTATGTTTCCATTAATTTCACACAAGTTTGTTGCATTGAACAGTAGTACGTAGTAATCTCTTTAGGGAGCCCTGTGCAAACTATGGATTTGGATCATGGATCTCCCCTTCTCGTTTTGCAAAGAAGCCCCCGTTGGGGTGGAGGTCCAATCGCCTATCGCTGCCGTGGAGACGAACGGGATCTCGATTCGATCCGCCGGCTACTGGGACGCCTCGCCGGCTGCGTAGCCCAGAGGACAAAGAGACGCCGCGTCAAGGTAGGTGTAAAAGAATATGAACAAATGCGATAAATCCGAATGGAAAAGCTTCTCTTCTCTTCACTTATCCATGCATCTGTTGTGCACTAGTAATAAGATCGTCCAATCCTACTCAATTTGTGTCGTCGCCTCGCGCTCTAGCATGTGAAGTTAATTCATCCATGCATGAAAGACAAGCTAGGTGTGGACGCGCCATTGGGATTCGCGCGCGATGATGTATGTAGTGTACACACACGCACACGGAAGGCCACACGCGCAAGTGTTTAAAACTGGAGCAATTAAGTGCTTCAGCCGGTCAACCATGGATGTATGTTTAGTCACTTTGCCTGACGGAGGTGAATAACATGGGGACAAAAACTGCAGAGCAACAAAATAAAACAGGTAAATTAAAAGGTCCCACTGCTGCCTGACGGAGGTGAAAAACAAGCGGAAAAAAAACCGCAGAGCAACAAAATGAAACAGGTAAATCCAAAATCTGGAGTGCTAACCACCACACCATGGAACCCATTCTGCGCATTGTTCATTGAAACACAAAAGCTATTGGTTTTTTTTTTCGAAAGCGGAGAAAGATCGAAAGAAAGGCCGGTAACCGGATACAAGAGGAGACGTGAGTAACCCTCGCGTTACCCACGAAATCCCCGACACAAACAAACAAAGAAGAAAAGAAAAAGGGAAGGGATGGGGCGGACCCTCCAACCAACCAACCTCGGCAAAGAAAGCGCCCGGCGGAAAGACGACCACGGCAGCAAAGCATCCGCCAACGAACCACTCACTCTTGGCAACTCAGCAGCTGCCCAAGAGGAGCCCAAGACTTCGGTATGGGTCTCAAAGATTCAGCCTGTTCAATCAAGCAATGCTAGGCAAGCAAGGTTGGAGGCTGTTGATGAGGCCCGACTCGCTATGTGCTAGGGTGTTGAAAGGAAAATACTACCCAAACTTAGAATTCCTTTCGAAACCAAGAAGAAGCGGAGTTCGGCAACTTGGAGGGCTATACTACACCGTAAAGATGTTTTGAACCGAGGTATTATCAAGAAGGTCGGCCCCGTGACATCAAAGTATGGGAAGAGAACTGATTCCTGGGGTGGGGGTCTAAAACCTCTAATCCGGTTGCCTACAACCACGGTTGAAAAGGTTTCGTGAGTCGTTTGTTCCGGGTACACGCATGGGACGTTGATGTGGTGAAAATATCCTTTATGGCAATGGAGGCGTAAGAGGTGCTAAAGATTAGACCGAGCTATAGAATGGACACCGACATTCTTGCTTGGGCTCATGAGAAACACAACTTCTACTTGGTGAAGTCGGCATACCGAATTTTTGAAACAAGAACAAATGGCGCCTGAAATGGCGGCGACGGAAAGGCAATGCCGTCGAACAAATCAAAAGGAGTACTTTATGGAAGCTCGATGTCCCTCCAAAAGTCCGGGTGTTCACAATTCCCCGCCATCAAAAACCGAACTAAAGAGGAGACATGTAGAAGGAGAGCTTCGTGGAGGTCTGCGGTAACCCCGATGAGTCACTATACCATATCTTCTTTCAATGCCCGTTGGCGTTGAAGTTCTAGGCAGAGGTAAAGAGACTCATGGGTGTAAAAGGTGCCGAACCCGCCTCCATGGGCATGTGCATGAGGGTTTTATCAAGAATTCGACCACGCCGGGCATGATTGTCTCGGGTGCATGGGCACTGGACTGGTCGGAGACAGGGGTAGGAAGATTTGGGAGCCGGGAGCTACGGCTTGATATATAGCGAAGCTCATGGAAGAACTGTCCTTTCTCAAACCGGGTGGCACTGCGCGTACAAAGACAGAAACCGCGGCTGGGAGAAACGAACACAAGTTGGATGAAAGTAAATACGATGCAGCTTTCAAGATGTCGAAGGCGAGGGGGCAGCGGGAGTGGTTATCCGAGATGATGAAGGTGCAGTGGCCGCAGCGGCAGCTCGGTGGTTTGATGGGGTTTGTCAGCTGAAGCGCTTGAGGCTATGGAAGGGCTTCAGCTCGCTCAAGAGCTTGGCCTGGAGCGTATTACCCTTGAGGTTGATAGCCAGGAGCTGGCAAACTTGTTGAACAACAGATTAGCGTTTCGATCTTCGGTGGGCAGCCTCTTTGCTATGATATTTCAGCTAGGCAAGAGTTTTTCAAAGTTTGAGGTGAGATGGGTGCGGAGGGAGGCCATTTCTATAGCACATGTTTGTGCAACTATGGTTTCGGCCTTTGAACGCTCTTTCTTTTGGTTAGACTCTATACCGGATTGGCTAGACTTTAGCATCCGTTGATTGTGATCCTGCGATGAATTAATGGAAGCTCTGGATATTACTCAAAAAAAAAGTCACAACAGAAGGAGTGTGTGGAAGTTTCTGAATGAATACCCTTGGGTGGGATCGGGAATGTATTGGAGGCAATCGCAGAAAAGGCGGCTTTAGGGGGACAAGCGGTTGATTGGTCGCTTTGCATTGTGTTGTCGCCTACCTCCCTGCCTCGACCTCTCTCGCATGCCGTTCGCCGTGTGTGATCCATGATGTGCATCAGAATGCATGGGACTAGATGGGAGGGACACATGGATGGATCGTCGCCACGGAACCAATGCAACAAGAAGATTGGGATGGATGGATAGCCCAAAGACTCCTTCTTCGATTCTCTTGTATTTGTCTCAGATGTGTTGTTCCCAACACCGGTACCACCTTCTTTGCGGAGTTGTGTTGTACTTGTGCGTGTTGTTTCGGTTCGGTGAGTCCACAAGCACGCAATAAAGAACACCGCTGTCTCTCCTCTCCCCCCCCCCAACGAACGAGCAAGCACACACACTTTGTCACTTTGAGCTAGCCGATCGAAGCCGAAAGTGACACACAACGACACACATCTATCGCTTGCTTGATTTCCATTGGCCCATTGCCAAGTCGTCCTTGCAGGTAGCTAGAGCTCGGTAGTGGTACCGATTGGGCGCTACAATGGCTCTGCGGCGAAAGAACCCATGGCGGTGCCCGCACACCTACAGCCGGCGTTGAGCTTCGAAGTAGGGCCGACAAAGTGCAGGTCCTTCTCCTGCCGCCCGCCCTAGTAGCCGGCGGCGAGGACCGCACCATCCCGCGGTGTTCAAGAGCCGAACCAAAGCGGCGGCGACCACCACCACGTAAGCGACGAAAAAAGCGGCCGCGCGCATGGAGGGCGGCATCTTCGGCCGCCGGGCGGCATCGACTTCACCAAGGAGAACGAGCTCTTCGTCGTCGGCGTCGCCATCTTGGGCATCGCCGCCTCCCTCCCGGGCGAGGCCGTCACGGGGAAGGGCATCCCAGTGCGGCTCAACCTCGAGACCGGCATCCCCATCACCGAGGCCGAGCCCTCCTCCTCTTCTTCATCCTCTTCACCCTACCGGGGGCCATCGGCGCTCGGTGACCGCGGGCCTTCGTCGGCGACGACGCCATCGGGCCGAGCGCGCCGTCATCCCGCCACGCAGGGATTCCGCGCCCTTGACTCGGGACTCGAGGGCGGCCCGCTCTTCGACTTCACCAAGGCCAACGAGCTCTTCGTCGGCCGCCTCGCGCTAGCTTCGGCATCGCCTTCTCCCTCATCGGCGAGATCGTCCGGGGGAAAGGCGCCCTCGCGCATCTCAACGTCGAGACCGGGCGTCCCGTCAACGAGATCGAACCGCTCATCCTCTTCACATCCTCCTCTTCTTCTTCGCCGCCATCAACCCCGCACCGGAAGGTTCGTCACGGACGATGACGGCGACGACGGCCTCTAGTAACACTACTACTCGCTCATCGACATCCATCCATGGTGTGAAGATGATTGACCGAGACGAGCTGAGCTCGATCATGTCATAGTTCCTTCCTTCCATGCATGCATATAATCTATCTACCCTACTAACGCACCAACTTCTGTGCATTCAAAATTATTCAAATAAACGATCCAGATTACTCCTTAATCTTCTCTCTCATCACTCAAACATCATCCGACGTCCAGGATTAAGTGTATGGGTCTTACTCCTAACGCTCGGCGATTCAATTTCCTCCCACGCGCTGATCCCCCTCCCATGCTCCGTCGGACGTCACCGCTATTCACGCTCCGAGAATCGGGAGCCTTCCCAAAAATCCTCAAAATCAGGGCGGGTCAAGTTAGTATTGGTTGCTTCCAAAAAATTGTTGTGTCAAGGTAATCCCCTCCCACGCGCCGGTGAGGTCTGGATCGCCCTTCGCCGCCGCCTCCTTCCCACCAACGGCGACGCGACCACATCAGGGCGGGGATGGGGCCCTTCCTCTCCGTCCGGTGGCGGTGGCGCCTCTACCCACCTCATTCCCACCGACGGGCGGTGCGGCAGTCATTCTTTGGATCCAGATCGGTACCAGAGATCGACCGCGCGGCGCCCGCACTCCCCCGGCCGGAACCACCTCCATCCCGGTTGGTGGCGCGGTCGGGCTTGTGCGGACGAGCCCACCCGCGACGGCTCGGCTCCACTCCCCGCAGCGAGCCCTCGCCCCCTCCGCTTCACCTCCCAAATGGCCGCGGGGGCCAAACAAAGGCCTAGACAGCGGAATGGTGCAGCGGCGTCGACTTCCTCTCTAGCATCTACAAATAAGACGGGCATGGGCCGACGACGGTGCATGGGCTATGGCCACGCCCTTCGCCAGGTGTGGATCTCTTTGCCGGGAAAAGAACACCCACCGTATCCCCACCCCATCATCTCCCCGCCTGCCCGTACAAAACCGAAGTTCGTAAACAACACCCACCAGGATTACAAGGACGCTAGCATGTATTATGGTGTCTACCAAATTATGCTTATGGAGGTAATAGTTACGAGCGTTCGGTCCTCGAATTGTCATATCGGCCAGATTATTCAAATTCATTGTTCTTTTTATGACAGGTCTACATTACATTAAAAAAAATTGATATCTATGCGGTTGTAGTGGTGGTGGGGGAGTACTCTTCATACCCGAGCCATGATGGAGCACGACACCAACCATCGTGGAGTGATTCTTCTCGGTTGATATATGTTCGAGACCAATAGATAACAATCACCTTATTTTCGTTTCGCAACCTTTTCGTGATTGTATTTGATCGAATACAAAGACCGGAATATTATATGTAAACTTACAAGAAAAATGACATATGCAAGATTACTCCGTATGTTGCAATTGCTTTGGAAAAGAATATCAAACCAAAGAGTTAAGCTTCAACATAATTAAAATAAATCTAGGCCAATTCAGAGTGCAGCTTTAAGCGGGTGTGCTTTGACATTTTCTGCATGTCCATGTTTTCAAGAAACGACTTTCGTGGTAGCATATGTTGTAGTTTAGCAAACTGGGTACCGTGTTCTGTTCAGCAGCACATTACTCCATTTGCAGCATGTTTTGGTCATCTTGGCAGGTAACAATGATGGGAGATAGAAGCAGCATCTCAACCATCAGTTAAGCAGTTGGCCTCAACACCAGGGGAGCAGTATGTCGAGAAGGTAATTAGCCAATACATACATACATACATACATACATACATACATACATACATACATACATACATACATACATACATACATACATACATACATACATACATACATACATACATACATACATACATACATACATATATACATACGATTGTTTAAATTCTTGAAGCAATCCAGTACCAGTTTCAAGCATTGAGATTACATCTTATAAAAAGAGACATGTTTACTTCATATAAGTAAGCAATAATGGAAAGAGAAAATACTTCAAACTATGGAGGCCCCTTACTTTGAAGGTTTTTGAAGTATGTCGCATCACTCCTTGAAATGGCATTTAGAATTGGCGGAGCTGAGTTATAAGAATGCTACCAGGCTGTTTCTTATCCTGCCTCTAGAAGCTGAAGCCATCTAAATGGGACTTAACACTACCTTACTGGTCAGCAAATCTGAAACCTGTTCTTTTCTGTATTTTGACTCTTTTTTTCCTCCACTTTTGAATGTTCTTTGTGTACCTGATTATAGGGACTCCCAGAAACAATGCTTGAAAAGTGTGTTGGTGTGTCGCACATAACCCAATACATCCTGAAATTGGGATGTATCACCTTCGGCAATGCAAATTAGCCTTTACAAGTAGATCTCTTATCTCAAATTTAGGGATGTTCTTAGAGACTTTATTCTGCCTTGCTTATATGAAGTAAACATGATCATATACATTGTGTGAGACTTCTGGT
The DNA here is from genome assembly GCA_015847255.1 of Hyparrhenia diplandra. Taxonomy (NCBI): domain Eukaryota; kingdom Viridiplantae; phylum Streptophyta; class Magnoliopsida; order Poales; family Poaceae; genus Hyparrhenia; species Hyparrhenia diplandra. The sequence goes on along the minus strand of JADLZK010011384.1, from coordinate 284,105 downwards.
TGTTTTCATGTGCATCCGAAATAAAGTCGTGGAGTTAGCATGGGCAGTTGGGCACTATACTATTTCTAAAAGTTGGTGTGACCGAGAACGATGACAAACATGGCTCTCACCAGTTTTCTAATATTTTCTCTTGGAGGTTATTTGATCTGCCATCCAACTTAGAGCAGCAGGGCAGAAATTTTATTTGCATCTGATTCTAACAAGAAAGTGTCAGAATGGTTCAACAAGTCACGCAAACATGTCTTAACTTGAATTCTTTGTGGTGGCTACTGTGTTGTTTTCAACCCATGACCTGAAGTTGATTTTAAATATGTTTAATTCTGTGTAGAGTTTCTAAACCTATGGTCATTTAGGTTCTTCCTCTGATTTGTTAATTGGTGACCTGCAATACTAAATAATGTAGTTAGAATAATATAGTGATTTTTCTTTTTATTTGAAGATCCAGTGCATCATTTTCTCTTATTTGCCATTACTTTCTACTTATTTTATTTAGTAAATTCCAATCTGCTCTTGCCGATTCGTTGATTATGCTAGCGTCAGATTAGCTCATCACCCATGATAGTTTTGTTTTGATTGATTTATATGACAGGCCTATATCCAGAATCTTAAGAGGAATGATGTTATGAGATCAGGGTATCCATGACCAAATGCAATTCCAATGGTGACACAAGCCTCGAGGAATGATCAAGACAGAGTACCACCATCTGAGAATACTAATGGCGATACATGAACAATCTAATATGTTATTATTTCTGATTAGCAATAATGGGTGACATGTATTTTCTGAGCGTTCAAAACTTGGATGGTTTAATTTCAGAGCGCACAAACAATTAGCTTCAGTTGATAATGGATGTAAAGTGTAGGGCAACTCTACTGTTTATATGGTGGTTGTATCTTGCTTATATCATTGATTTCAACCGAGGAAACATTTTTTCTGTGCTTGGTCAAAATGTTCTATAATTACTTGTTGTTTTCATAAGCATCCCTAAGATAAAGCCGTAGCGTTAGCACGGGCATTATACTAGTTAATTAGGAATCCATCCAGTTAGCACTTAGAAGTGGTAATTTTTCACTACTAGTACGTGGAGTAGTTTTTAGGGATCGATCATCGGTCGGTGAGATCGAGTGAAGCCACATCCATGTCGCTCAACCTGCACTGCAGTGTCTTAAATTTGTGTATATCACACTATCACTGCCACTATCATCATGCAGTCCGAAACACATAGCACTAGTATCGACGACCCATCACCGCTCGATCAGTTATTGAGTTGTTGCGTTGCATGCATATGCTAGCATGAGCATCTCATGAGACCGAGAATAAGCGAGACCCTTTATCTATAATACTCCCTCCATCCCAAATTGTAAGTCGTTTGATTTTTTTACATCAAATTTGACCACTCGACTTATTCAAAAAAAATTATGCAAACATAGTAAAATTTAAGTTACTTTTGAAGAATGTTTATTAATAAAGCAAGCAAGAACAAAAGAAATGATATTCTGCACAAATTTTTGAATAAGGCGAGTGGTCAAACTTGGTGCCAAAAAAGTCAAACGACTTATAATTTGAAATGGAGGGAGTAATAACTAGTGATAAAGAAGATTGACAGAAAAATAAGCTCCACAAAATCCCCTTTAATTTCAATCTCTTTTGCTTATAAAACCATCCTCCTAATAATTTAACGACTCATCAAAGAAACGGAAGGGCAACCAAATATCTTCTCTCTTCCTTTTCCAGTTTTCCCCCTCTCTACGCCATGCAGCGCGTGACACGTCGTTTGACCGCACAAAATGGGTGTTGGTGTCGAGCCTCAAACTTGAGGTTGGCCCCACCTAAAAGGAGACCTCCCTTTCCTGAAAAAACAACAATGCCCAACACTCCACAAATTGCTCTCATAGTTGTCAGATCGATAATAAAAACACCACTAGAACATACATGGTGGTTTCCATATCAGAAAGAAAACATTAATAGAAACTATATATATAACACAACATACACAGTTCTGGTCCATCTCCTCCACAACACACATACCTCTCATCTTCCCTTTCATTTTGTTCACTTTGGTTTTGATCAAACTTTAACCTTCCATCCCTAGGACCTATCATAGCTTGTTTAACACTTATTTAGCAGACGTGTTATTATTACTAGGCTTGTGTTGCGCGCATTTCTTGAGTATGAGCTTGATGCATACCTGTAAAGGTGGTTGAAGATCATCTTCAATAGTTCTATAGTGTGACTAAGTTTTTAGCTACCCTTAATATTAACGCTATCGATGTAGGTCATGTTTTTTTTTTCCATCCCATCGGGTCTCTAAGAGCCTTGTTTTATATATATTTTAAATTTTATTCGTCAGCTTTGACCGGGAAACCCAAGAGATCGATATCTACCTCATATGTTTGTTATTGCTAGATTTGGGCCCTTTTTGTTTTCGGGAGTGGGCAGCATGCAGCCGCGATGGAGCAAACGCGGTTCTAGGGTTGTGTTTGAAATTTCCCACTGCTCAATTCAACTTTACCAGCCACGTTGAAGGCACATGCACACAACTTACATAATTTGGCTTCACACTAGCTAATGTAAAGAAATGCTATAAAAAGCAATCTTATTACTAAACAATCGAATTAGTGAGGCTGTCATAGCCTTAATGCAATAGAATTAATATCCATATCTCCATAGATCGATCCTTCTCCAGCTAGCCACGTCTATCTATCTTGCCCTGCCTCTACATCTACCTATCCCGTCAGTCTTTCTTTTCCCCTCTCACATAGTAGACGTATGTTCATGTCCACCATCACCATGTCCAGGTCAAAGTAGTCATCAAAACACAAGAAGGTTTTTCGGGTGTGGGAAATGTTGGACGCCAATGATAGGGCTCGTAGTGTGTACAAGCGAGTTCTAGCTCGTCCAACATTTGCCTCCTTCTCTAGCTGGAGATGGCCAATAACATGATTTGCCTCCTCCTCTAGCTGGAGATGGTCATGGTCATCAAAGTTCTCCAAGAATTGTTAGGGAAGGAGATGAGTGGAGACCCCAAGTTCTCTCTACTCACCAAGGAGGCAGATGGCCTATATAACTACCTTGTTGATGGGCATGACAATGAGTTGTTGCAAGCCCTCGTATGTAACATCCTAATCATCGCGTCCATCTGGGTGATGGCAGTCGAGGCGACAGGCTAGTTGACTTTAGATTCTTCAAGTTCCACAAGGAACTTGTCGCACATGGTGTCGCTGTGATCTAGGACACCATCGCGACATTCATATTCAATAAAGACCTTCACGCCATGTTGTGTCATTTTGAAGACGACGTTGAATCCTCGAGTGTGACCCATAGACCTACAACACCAGCTCTAGAGCTAATGGAGATGTTTGTCCCCGTGTTGAGGATGCCCTAAAGGACTCAAGGACGGTGTTCCTTGCCTTCTCCTCTGTGTCGACCAAGGGTGGTGACTACCGCTGCCACAGTATAAGCTCACAGGACATCGTCGACTAATTCGAACTGTATGTGCATGGTAACCATGCTATCTTCATTTTGTTTGAACCACGACTAGTAGGCAAGATTAGTTTCACACACGTGGGATTAATTATTTTGTGCAGAGTTTTTGGGTTCCCGTGTTACATCGAGTGTGTCAAAATAGGGCAGCCATGCGCAGGCTAGGACTCGAAGCACGACATCATTTTGTTCAAAAGCCTAGAGAATAGGAGTTAGGCCATGTTCGATGAGACCACATCATCGGTCGGTGAGACCACATGCCGCTCAACTTGTAGTGCAGTTTGTTAGTAGTGTCTTTAATTTGTGTATATCACACTATAATGTAGTCAAAAACACAAATTAGCACTAGTATTGACCCATCATCGCTTGACCAGTTACTAGCATATGATAGCATGAGCAGCGATCTCATGAGATCGAGAAATTATCTCTCTATAAAATAACTAGTGATGAAGGCGATTGAAAGAAAAATAAGCTTCACAAAATCCCATTTTCAATCTCTTTTGCTTTGATTTTTCTTCACTAAGAAAACCATCCTCCCTAATAATGACTCATCATAGAAATGAAAGAGCAACCAAATACCTTCAGATCTCTTCTTTCTCACCTCTTTGCATCGTGAAATGGGTGCCACGTCACTCATCTGCACAAATGGGTGTGCGTGTCGAGCATCAAACTTGAGGTAAGACCCACCTAAAGGGAGACCACGCTTTCCTATGCGAGCAAATAGCAATCTCAACCCTCCATAAATGGCTTTCATAGTTGTTAGATTGATAATAAAAACACTCCTAAAAGATACATGTGGTTTCCATATCAGTAAGAAACCACTAATAGAAACTATACAACACAACACACAGTTCTTGTCCATCACCTCCATTTACTTCCCCCTCCCTTTCTCATTCTCGTCTTCTCTCTCAATTTGTTCACTTTGATTTTGATCAAACTTTAACCTTCCATCGGGTCTCTAAGAGCCTTGTGTTTTTTTATATATATTTTATATTATTCATCAACTTTGACCGGGCACCCCAAGAGATCGATATATATCTCATATGTTTGTTGGTAGATTTTGGCCCTGCTTGTTTCCGAGAGTGGCCAATGCACAGCCGCATTTGAGCGAACGCATCTCTAGGGTTGTGTTCGACATTTCCCACTGCCCAATTCAACTTTCCGTATTTTGCTTGGTGTGCGACCGGCCAATGCGCATTGGACACAGATCGTTTGGCGGAATGTTTTCACATTTGTCACTCAAACTCACCGCTAAAGTTGCCCATTTGGCACGGGCACGATGGGCTGACCCAAGCATGACAAGTAAAAGCATGGTCTAGTCATGATCATGACATGGCCCGACCTCTTGCTGGCACGACACTACCTTAGTGTCGTGCCTGGGATGCCTCCTCGGCCCATAGTGTCAGCCCAGGCATGACACAATTTTTGGGTCGGCACAATGCGACCCGGTAATTCCCCACCGTTAGATGATCACCGAAGAAATCAAAGTCATTGGATTCAAAGCACAACTATATAAACACATGATTTTCACTCTGAAACCCTAACCTCTACTTTCTCTCATGTCTTCCTTATCATGGTGGCAGTGGCACAGGTCACATCCACACAGCTGAGGGGCGCTGAGAGGGTCCACGTGGTTGGGGGCATCCCCGCGGCGGTGGTGGTGTGTCCTCACGATGGCAGCGGTGCGGGGAGTGGCGGAACATCCCACAACGGCTGCGACGCGGCAAGCAGTAGCACTTCCCTATGATGGTAGTGGAGCAGCGAGTGGCGACGCGTCCTCACTGACGACAACGTCCACGACGGCGGCATGACTACAGTGCTCGGGACAGCATGGGTACGTTGGTTATCGTGCCTCGTCGTTCCATGCCTCGACGTGCCCACGCAAGTGTCGTGCCGGGCGGCCCGGTTGTCTAAGTATATGTGTCATAGGCATGCAAGCAAGTGCATCCAAAGAGATGTTGGTACGTCAATTCAAATTTGAAAATATAAATGTGTTGACCGCAAGAGGAAATCTTTGAGATATATCGTGCGTGGGTATTACCATTTGGCTAGATGTTTTCATATTTGCCAAACACATCGCAGACATGCAAATAAGCACAACCGAAGAGATGTTAATACGTCATTCCAAATCTATGAATATAATTGTGTTGACCACCAGAGGAAATCCTTGAGATAAATAGTAAGTGGGGAGTTTGGTTGGATGTTTACGTGTTTGCCACTCAAATGCGTCGTAGATGCACAAACAAGCATAGCCAAAGAGATGTCCATACGTCATTTCAAATCGACAAATATAAATGTGTTGAGTGCAAGAGGAAATCCTTGAGATATATTGTAGATGTGTGTTACCGTTTGGCTGAATGTTTTCGCGTTTGCCACTCAAACGCGTCGTGGACGCACAAACAAGCTCAACCGAAGCAATGTTAGTATGTAATTTCAAATTTGCAAATATAAATGTGTTGACAAGAGGAAATCCTAGAGATATGTGGTAGGTGGGTATTACCGTTGGTTGGATATTTTTGTGTTTGCCACTAAAATGAACCGTGGACGCACAAACAAGCGCAACCAAAGATATGTTAGTATGGCATTTCAAATCTGCAAATACAATGTTGACCACAAGAGGAAATTATTGAGATATATGATAGGTGGTTGTTATCATTTGGAAGGATGTTTTCAGGTTTTCCAATCAAACAAACCATAGACACACAAACAAGCGCAACCGAAGACGTCATTTCAATCTACAAATATAAATGTGTTGACCACAAGGGAAAATCCTTGAGATATATGGCAGGTGGTGTTACCATTGGGCTCGATATTTTTGTGTTTGTTACTTAAATGCGTCCTAGACACACAAACATGTTAGTACGTCATATCAAATCTAAAAATATAAATGTGTTGACCACAAGAGGAAATCCTTGAGACATATGATAGGTGGGTGTTACTATTTGGCTAGATGTTTTTGTGTTGGGCACCCAAACACATCACGAACGCATAAACAAGCGCAGTCGAAGAGATTTTAGTGCGTCATTTGAAATCTACAAATATAAATGCGTTGACCACGAGAGATCCTCGAGGTATATGGTAGGTGGGTGTCTGAGGCTCTGTACATTGGCTGGTCATTTCCTTGTGAGACAACAGCGTTGGGCCGATGAGCTGTCGAACAGGCCCTCATATGTACTAGTAAGTATTAATGCTAGTGTGAGTATATTTCACATCACGAATTAAAAATAAGCTGGATTTTCAATTTTTAAACCATCGGCACCTGTACACAACTTACATAATTGGGTTTATTGGATACACAACACTGAAATTTTCACTATTTTGAAAGACACCACTACTATTCGTCTAACTGGGCTGGCACCATTACAATTTCGCAAGTGTATTTCAAAGAACTGTAAAATTGTAATGGTGTCAGCCCAGTTTGGCGAATAGTAGTGGTGTCAGTGGTGTGTATCCAATAAACCCTACATAATTTGGTTTTACACTAGCCAATGTAGAGAAATGATCCAAAAAAAGCAATTTTACTAGTCAATCAAATCTTTGAGGCTTTCACGGACTTGTACTATTAATCCTACTGAATTAATATCCATATCTCCATATATCCTTCTCTAGCTAGAGGTGTGTCTGACTGTCTTGCCCTGCCTCCATACGGACCTACTAGGCCAATCGCTCTTTTTCCCTCACATAATAGACTTATGTTCATGTCCACCATCACCATGGCCGGGTCAAAGTAGTTGTCAAACAACAAGAAAGTTTTTTGGGAGTAGAAAATGTTGGATGCCAACGATAGGGCTCGTAGGGCGTACAAGAGGGTTTTGGCTCGTCCAACCATGCTAGAGGTTGCCAAGAACATGATTTGTCTCCTGCTCTGAAAAGAGAAGGCCATGGGTGTCAACGCCCTCCAAGAAGTGTCAGGAATGGAGATGGACGGAGACCCCAAGCTCTCTCTGCTCATCAAGGAGGCTGATGGCCTATACAACTACTTCCATGATGGGCATGACGACATGTGGTTGAAAGCCCTCATTTGTAACATACTGACCATCATGTCCATCTATCGTGCCGGCTGTGGAGCCAACAGGCTGGTTGACTTTAGATTCTTCAAGTTCCAAAAGGAACTTGTTACACATGGTGTGTTGTGATCTGAGACACCAACACAAAACCCATATTCAATGAGGACATTCATGCCATGTTCCATCGTTTTGGGGACGATGTTGACTCCTACCCATGGACCAACAATGCCAGCTCCAGAGTTGATGGAGATGTTCGTCCCCGTGGCCAGGACGCTCCCTGAGGACTCGAGGACAGTGTTCCTTGCCTTCTCCTCCATGTCGACCAAGGGCGGTGACCTTCGCTGCCATGGTATAGGCTCACAGGACGTCGCTGAGCAATTTGAATGGCTCATATCGGTAACCATGATCTATTCATTTGTTTTTGAACCACAACTAGGAGGAAGGATTAGTTTCACACTGTGTGTGGGCTAATTTTGTGTAGAGTTTATGGTTTCCAGGTTAGTAGATCATTTCAAATCTACAAATATAAATGTGTTCACCGCAAGAGGAAATCCTTGAGATATATGGTAGGTTGGTGTTACATTATAGCGGGATGTTTTTGTGTTTGTCACAAACGCATCGTGAACGCCGCAAAACAAGTGCAGCCAAAGAGATGTTAGTACATGATTTCAAATCTGCAAATATAAGTGTGTTGACCGTAAGAGTAAATTCTTGAGATACATGGTAAGTGGGTGCTACCGCTTTGCCAATATGTTATTGTGTTTACCACTGAAACTCTCCATGAATGCGCAAACAAGCACAACCAAAGAGATGTTATTACGTCATTTGAAATATGCAAATATAAATGTGTTAAACATAAGAGGAAATCCTTGAGACATATGGTAGATGGGTGTTACCGTGTGGCTGGATGTTTTTTTCAGCGTTTGCCACTCAAATACGTAGCAGGCGCACTAACAAGTGTGGCTAAAGAGATGTTAGTTGCCATTTCAAGTCTACAAATATAAATATGTTGACCACAAGAGGAAATCCTTGAGATATATGATAGGTGGGTGTTACCGTTTTGGCTGGATTATTTTTGTGTTGGCCACTCAAATGCGCTCCAAACGCATAAAAAAAGTGCAGTCGAAGAAATGTTAGTACGTCATTTGAAGTCCATAAATATAAATGTGTTAACCATGAGAGAAAATCCTTGAGATATATGGTAGGTGGGTGTTTATTTCTCTATGAGACAACATTTAGAGCTAGAGTAGAGGGCCTAAATAATAAAGATTTAGATGTAGAGCTACAACTAGAGATTAATGGTAAATTAGAGGCTAAGTAACAATAATTTAATAAAGAAATCACGCTCTAGGGGTTAAATAATAATGATTTAGAGCTATCACTAGATATTAATGGTAAATTTGAGACTAAGTAACAATAATTTAACGAAGAAATCAGGCTTAGGGGCTAAATAATAAAGATTTAGAGCTAGAGCTAGATATTAATGGTAAATTTGAGGCTAAGTAATAATAATTTATTAAAGAAAATAGAAATCAAGCTCAAGGGGGCTAAATAATAAAGATTTAAAGCTAGAGCTAGAGATTAATGGTAATTTTGATGCTAAGTAACAATAATTAATGAAGAAATCAGGCTCAAGGGGGTCTAAATAATAAAGATTTAGAGATAGAGGTAGATATTAATGGTAAAATTGAGGCTAAGTAATAATAATTTAATGAAGAAATCAGGCTCATGGTGGGGCTAAATTATAAATATTTAGATTTAGAGCTAGAGTTAGAGATTAATGGTAAAATTGTGGCTAAGTAGTAATCATTAATGAAGAAATCAGGCTCAAGGGGGGCCTAAATAATAAAGATTTAGAGCTAGAGATTAATGGTAAATTTGAGGCTAAGTAACAATAAATAATGAAGAAATCATGCTCAAGGGCACAACCGAAGAGATGTTAGTACACCATGTGAAATTTGCACATATAGGTGCGTTGACCACAAGAGGACATCCTTGAGATACATGGTAGGTGGGTGTTACCATGTGGCTGGATGTTTTCATGTTTGCCACTCAAATGCGTCGCAGACGAACTAGCAAGCGTAGCCAAAGAGATGTTAGTATGTCATTTAAAATGTGCAAATATAAATGTGTTGACCACAATCGAAAATCCTTGAGATATATGATAGGTTGGTTTTACCATTTGGCTGGATGTTTTCGCGTTGGCCACTAAAATGCGTCACGAACACATAAACAAGTGTGGTTAAAGAGATGCTAGTATGTCATTTGAAGTATACAAATTTAATTGCATTGACCACGAGGGAAAATCCTTGAGATACATGGTAGGTAGGTGAATGTATCTTTGTCTATTGGTAGTTATTTTCCCGCAAGACAACTTTTCTACATTAATCCCTCCTCACTACAGCAGTCACAATAGTCGTGGCAGCGTTGGGATGGTGAGCAGCTGAATAGGCCGTCAAATGTACTAGTAAGTATTAATGCTAGGGTGAATACATTTCACATAAAGAATTAAAAAAAGCTTGATTTTCAATTTTGAAACCATAGGCAACTGTACACAACTTACGTAATTTGGTTTTACACTGGCTAATGTAAAGAAATGATCTAACAAAAATAATTTTAATAATCAATCAAATATGCGATGCTGTCATGGCGTTCTTCCATTAATGCTAATGATTTAATATCCATATCTCCGTAGATCCTTCTCTAGCTAGAGGCGCGTCTACCTGTCTTGCCCTGCCTCTATAAATACCTATCGTGTGAGTCTCTCTTTTCCCTCACATAGTAGACATACATTCATGTCCACCATCACCATGGCCGAGTCAATAGAGATGTCCAACAAGCAAGTTTTTCGGGTGTGGGAAATGTTAGACGCCAATGATAGGGCTCGTAGGGCGTACAAGCATGTTTTGGCTCGTCCAACCATCCTAGAGGTTGCCAAGAACGTGATTTGCCTCCTCCTCTGGCTGGAGACGACCATGGGCATAAAAGTCCTCCAAGAAGTGTTAGGGATGGAGATGAGCGGAGACCCCAAGCTCTCTCTGCTCATCAAGGAGGCAGATGGCCTATATAGCTACCTCCTTGATGGACATGATGATGCATTGCCAGAAGCCCTCGTTTGTAACATCCCAACCATCATGTCAATCTGTGGCGAAGGTGGTGGAGGCAGCAAGCTGGTCGACTTTAGATTCTTCAAGTTCCATAAGGAACTCATCGCGCGTGGTGTTGCCGTGATCCGAGACACTATCGCAGCACTCGTATTCAACGAAGACCTTCACGCCTTGTTGCAGTGTTTTGAAGATGATGTTGACTCCTCGAGTGTGACCCATAGACCAGCAACACCAGCTCCAGAGCTGATGGAGATGTTTGTCCCCGTGTCAAGGACGCCTCCCGAGGACTCAAGGACGGTGTTCCTTGCCTTCTCCTCCGTGTTGACCAAGGGCAGTGACCACCACCGCCACGGTATAAGCTCACAAGACATCGTTGACCAATTTGAACGGTATGTGCTTGGTAACAATGTTCTCTTCATTTTTTTTTGAACCACGACTAGCAGGCAGGATTAGTTTCACACACGCATGCTAAATTTGTGCAGAGTTTTTGGGTTCCCGTGTTACATCGAGCGCGTCGAAATAGAGCAGCCATGTGTTGGCCAGGACTCGAAGCATGGCATCATTTTGTTCAAGAGCCTGGAAAAAAGGAAGGAGGCCATGTTTGATGAGACCTCATCATTCTTTAGGATCAAAAGGCATGACATTTGGATGCAGTGCTACATGCCTCCATTTTAAGCTAGCTCATGTATTCAGTCAACTACTATATATGACCAATTCATCGCCTGTCATTGATTGGTCTTCCATTTGGAAAATAATCAAGCTTTTCATTTATGTACTATTTTCGGGTCAAAATTTCTAGACGATAGATTTGCATGGATCCTAATATGCAATGTAAGCTACACATACAAAATTGTCACCCCTAGCTAGCTTGATTTCAAGTAATAGTATCCATGTGGGGTTCACACCTGCCCCCTATACCTTCACAGCCTGGAGCTATGGGTCACCACCGGCTCCGAGGGTCACTCCTAGAAGTCGCTCCCACTGCCGCCTTCGATATCCAATCGTTGGCTGCTTTGACTCCTAACCTTCGCACTGCTTGCACCCTACAGAATTAAGGGAGTCACAACTAGCGACGGGTGACTTAGCGGTCACCAACTTGCATCAGGGCCGTCCTCGGCGGTCGGTGTTAGGGTTACTCCAGAGGTGTTGTGGGTGGTTACTCCGCAAGACCCATTATGTCCGTCCCAGGATTATCCCAGGACTTGGAGTCCCCGGCCCGTCGACACAGGGTCCGTGGGGCTGCCGGTGCTGGCGAGGGTCGCCCTCCCCAACAATCCATGCTTTTGCCATTGTTGACATGGCTGTTATTGGATCCACTTCTTGATATCTTCAAAGGCCATAGCATCCTCGCCCAATAGCATCTCTAAAGTCTAAAGTCGTTCTTATGATGCTTGTAGGATCAATCTTGAAAGAGGTGTCTATCTTATCGGCCAAAGTGGCCGATTTATCCATCCCCAACGAAGTAGGCGAAAGTGTTTTGGAACTAATTTGGTCCCGCACTAAAAGATGTAGATCGCTCAAATCGTGCGATTGATCGACTCACAGCCAATGGCAGATCCAGGATGAGGATAAACGCGGGGCGTGCGGGGGGGGTTATTAAATAATAAAGATTTAGAGTTAGAGCTAGATATTAATGGTAAATTTGAATATAAGTAACAATAATTTGGTGAAGAAACTAGGCTCAAGGGGGCTAACTAATAAAGATTTAGACCTAGAGTTAGAGATTTGTAAATTTGTGGCTAAGTAACAATAATTTAATGAAGAATCAGTCGGCTAAATAATAAAGATTTAGAGCTAGATTTAGATATTAATGGTAAATCTAAGGGTCGGCTAAATAATAAAGATTTAGAGCTAGATTTAGATATTAATGGTAAATCTGAGGGTAAGTAATAATAATTTAATGAATAAATCAAGCTAAGGGGTCAAGGGGCTCACGGTGTAATGGCAAAGGCCATTGGTTGGGGGCTCCCACCCAGGGTTCAAATCTGGGTGCAACACTTTATCCTGGATTTATTTCGGGATTTTCCGCACAAGCATTAAGTGGTAGGCGACGTCCCCGTCGATAGCGAGGCGCCAGTGGTGACTTTGGAACTTCAAGATTTGCCGGCTCAGTCCTTCGAAGGTGCTCATAGGGGTAGGGTTTGCGTACGTGTGTTCATAGGGGTGAGTGCGTGGGGGTAGGGTTTGCGTACGTGTGTTCATAGGGGTGAGTGCGTGCGTGTTGAGCGTCTGCGTTGTCCGTGTCATAATCTCAAAAGAAATCAAGCTAAGGGGAGGCAGCTACCCCTCAGCCCCTGATCTGCCCGTGATTGTAGGATGAATCGTTGGTGGCAAGGTCTTGTGCCCTTTACGTGTAGGTGGCAAGGTCTTGTGGTCCATTAGAAGTCGGAAATTTTACAAATCCCATGGCGAAATACAACATGCTAACTTGGGATCTAGCTGCCAAAGGCCGGTTTAGGAAATTAATTGACCTGAAATTCTCTCGTCTCTAGCTAGGCTCCAAATAAAAGGAAGTCCTCTTGGCTTGCCTCCAGTTATCGATAAAAGCAAGTCTTGAAAACTAGCCAGCAGGTCGGTTTGCTCTGCACCTTGCTCGCGTTAATCCATTGGAGAGGTTAACTTGAGGCGCCGACCGGCCGGTTCATCATGGCCCTGTTTGAGCACCGTCCGCGGTTGGAGTTGGACAACAAATGAAACACAAGATGCATGGCAGGCATGGAAGGGTGCATGCACTCGCTGTCGTTGGTGCATGTGGAATGACCTGGCTGGCTCTGGATGCAATTGAAACTGGAAGAAAATGAGCTAGCCGACGCTGCAAAAGGCTCCACACACATGTATCTGCATCTGCATCTGCTTGCTGCTGCTGTGGCCACTAGTCTTAATACTATTATTCTACGAATAGTCTTTGGCCGACTATCTATACGTACTATGTTGCTGGCAACTAGTCCTGTGTACTATGAAGATGTTAGAAGGTTTTTTTTTCTTGTAGCTTGTGTTTCGTCCCTACTCTAACCAACCAACAGTATCGGAAATAAACATTCCTCCGGCTGGGAAGGCGGCCACAACTTGTACTAGACTAGATGGTGATCTTTGTTCTTGAAACCGTTGAGAAAGTGACGCTGCACTCCACAGTTGCATTTCTTCTATTCTACATATATATATACAGTAGTCGTATGGTACTGCAACTTCCATGCATATGCATATGCTTGCCGTGTATATTCAGGTGTCTATTAAATGCAGAATCTTTATTTGTGGTGAATGAATCTAAGCTAGGGATCGAGCAGTCTGTGTATGTACTGAAAGCGATGGTCGCATCCTCTGCTGGTGATTGAGGCAGCAGCAGCTGTGCAAGGGCAAGGGCATCACGTCATAACCACCATTCATTCTCTCTTGTTCCTCTTTTATTACCAGTGCTGGTATTATTACTAGGGGTATATAGTTAGGTCAGGCAACCAACACTAGAGTACTGTAGTTGGAAATCCCATTCAGAGAGAGAGAAGGATTGGATTGATAGCACAGAGAAGAGAAATTAAAGGAAGAGGAGGTGAGGTGAGGTCCCTTTCGGTTGGTGTTTCTACTCTGCATGATGGTATATTTGCTTACTACAAGTGCGTGCCGTGCCGCCTCGACGGCTGGACTGGATGGATCATCAAATAAATTACCAGTCGATCCCATCACATCCAGATGCAGAGAAAGAAGGAAAGCAAATGGGATGGAGAAGGAGACCTAACACAATACAAAAGAAAGAAAAGGCGGCAGCAGCACCTGCTCCGTAGGCTTGCGACTGACTCAGCTCCACAAACAGGAAAGGCCACCCCACCACCCACGTCCTGTCGTCGCTGTCTCTGTTTATCTCCGCCCAGCCTCCTCCTCGTCGTCTTGCAATTGTTCCTCCCACCATCCCTCCCTTCCCTGTTGCTAATTCCAAAGGAGCTGCTGCAATCTGCAACTGACCTGATAAGGTTGCGGTTGTGGTTCAGGTCCGTTGCGTTGCGTTGCTGCACAGGAAGGGAGGGAGGGAGGGAGGCGAATCCATCACAGGCAGGCCAGGCCTGGAGCAGAATTGCTTGTCAGATTCATTCAGCTCGCCAAGCCAATAGAAGCAGGAGGATCCGATCCAGTAGTCCGATGGACAAGTACGAGCCCGTTCGTGAGATCGGGGCCGGCAACTTCGGGGTGGCCAAGCTCATGAGGAACAAGGAAACCAGGGAGCTCGTCGCCATGAAGTTCATAGAGCGAGGAAACAGGGTGAGTGCTGCTGCCTGTGCTTCTCTTCGATCGATCTCCCTGCTCTTGTTGATCCTTTTCATATCTATATGGTCTATACTGAAGAGGACCAACATCATCTGCGCAGATCGACGAGAACGTGTTCCGCGAGATCGTCAACCACCGCTCCCTGCGCCACCCAAACATCATCCGGTTCAAGGAGGTGGTGCTGACGCCCACGCACCTGGCCATCGTCATGGAGTACGCGGCGGGCGGCGAGCTGTTCGAGCGCATCTGCGAGGCCGGCCGCTTCCACGAGGACGAGGCCCGCTACTTCTTCCAGCAGCTCGTGTGCGGCGTCAGCTTCTGCCACGCCATGAACATCTGCCACCGGGACCTCAAGCTGGAGAACACGCTGCTGGACGGCAGCCCGGCGCCGCGCCTCAAGATCTGCGACTTTGGATACTCCAAGTCCTCGGTGCTGCACTCGAGGCCAAAGTCAACGGTGGGCACGCCGGCCTACATCGCGCCCGAGGTGCTGTCCAGGCGCGAGTACGACGGCAAGCACGCCGACGTGTGGTCCTGCGGCGTCACGCTCTACGTCATGCTCGTCGGAGCATACCCGTTCGAGGATCCAAAGGATCCAAAGAACTTCAGAAAGACAATCTCGGTGCGTTCTTTGTTTTTCAGAGGTTGGTTAATTGCACAACATATAGTACTGACTGACATCCCCCTCCTCCAAATAGCGCATCATGTCTGTGCAGTACAAGATCCCCGAGTACGTGCACGTCTCCCAGAACTGCCGCCACCTCCTCTCCCGCATCTTCGTCCAGAACCCCTACAAGAGGATCACCATGAGCGAGATCAAGAGCCACCCATGGTACCTCAAGAACCTGCCCAGGGAGCTCAAGGAGGAGGCACAGGCAGCATACTACAGCCGACGGGGAGACGCCGGCGCCGGTGCCAGCGGCAGCACCAATGCCAGTGCCAGTGCCAGTGCCAGTGCCATGCCAGCCGCCTACTCGTCGCAGAGCGTGGAGGAGATCATGAGGATCGTGCAGGAGGCGCAGACGCTGCCCAAGCCGGCGAGGCCCGTCTCCGGCTACGGCTGGGACCCTGCCTCAGACGAGGACGACGACCAGTACGAGGAGGAGGCCGAGGCCGAGGCCGACCAAGAGGAGGAAGAAGACGACTACGACAGGACGGTGCGGCAGGTGCACGCCAGCGGGGACTTCGACATGAGCAGGCTCCAAATCTGACACACCATCTGTCCTGGCAACAAATAGCTAGCTTGATTAAGCTTCGCAGTTTTGCTTCGTGCATCTTGTCTGTAACCCCGCAATGCAACGCTCCCTCTCCCACCCCCCTGTTTTCAGTTCTCAGATGCATTTTTCATCTATATATATATACCAGCATGCAAGTCAAAGGCACACATTCAGTGATAGGACTATTTGATTCGATTCTTTCCCAGCATAGGAAAATAAATACAGGCGGTCCAGATGCCTGCAACTTGACAGTGAGCACTGAGCACAACAACAAAGTCAGCAAAGCATTCTGTCAAAAAAAAAAAAGTCAGGAAGGCAAATAAATAAATTTCAATCGACCGATATATCTCGTCTTCGACGAAAAGCAAAACTCACAGGCTTTCCCACCTTAACACTTGATACCCTAGCAGGTGCTGTGCTACCCCCTAGACAACAAGGAAATAATTACATGTGAGAGTATAAATATCCAATTGTACAGGGTCATGCTCCATATTCTTCCGCAGGGCAGCAGCACAAAAAAAAACTACATGATCCAACCCTCCTCGTCACCGCTGCTGAAGGATTCCATCATATCACTCTCATCGTCCTCCCCTTCATCGTCACCCAAAATATCCATCAATCCCCCTCCAAACTCGCCGCCGTCATCAATGAACTCTGGGTCATCTTCAATGTCATCAGAACTGGGGTTATCATCGTCACCACCATCTTCATCACCATCATCGCCGCTGCTGCTAATCTCTTCAGAATCTGTATCCCCTCCCAGCACTGGAGCAAGGAGAACATCATCATCAGAGTCATCATTGTCATCATCATCGTCGTCGTCATCGGTTTCACCAGCATCCTCTGGATCTGAATCATCATCAGTTATTCGCTTCCTGCCAACTTCAAACAAGCGAGCCGAAGAGAAAAGCTCCTGGTGATCGTCCATAGCAACCACCCCAATAAGAGAATCATTGGGCTCGGTAGCAAGGTCAAGTACACATCGGTCGATTTGGACGGTTGCAATATCCGAGTAAGTCACCGCATCAATCGTGCGGAATGCAGGGAAAAGAGGATGCCTGACCCTACGAGTATTGATGGATGATGTCACGTCATCAAGGTTACGCCTCAGGATGGCATAGATAACATCACCAGTGCCATTAAACTTTATTACTGTCTGGTCCAGGGAAGGGACGCTCCTCAAAAGCTTAAACTTCCTCAGATCCCACACCTCTGAATTTAAGATCACCTGCACAATATTCAATAACATATATAAGGAGACGAACATACCAGCAACAAGTTCATCTTAAAATAATGGCAATGCGTGACAAATAACTTCAGCAGCAAAGCCACAGTGGATAAATTATCCTTTCAGACCATTGTTCATCATCATCAACACCCGTGATAAATTACCACCCCACATAAGAAAATTAGGTGACAAATACACTCTTATTTCAATAGACAGATTTTTTTTAATGCCAGTTAATCAATGCTGACGATTTGTAAGGCTCTTGTTGTTTTCTTACTCCATGCACTCCTCATTCTACTCAAAAAAGTTATGGTGCATTGTTTACTGAACGAGCTCAAAAGATAAGATCATGTTGAATCCCAGAAAATTTGTTAGTGAAGAAAAAAATGGGACAAAGTTGAGATACAACATTAACTGGATATGCTGCTCAACGAAACAACAGGTCCTGGAAGAAGGAAAGTACATCGAACACTCCTACTAACGGTCGTGAGAAAGAAGTGATATGTTAAGTTTAGAATGCCGTAAACACACAATAACATGCTATGAGAAGAATCGAAAGACACTACAGTTCAAAAGATACAAGTAAACGAGATTAATTACTATGTTTCAAGGGGGAGAAAACCACACACACCTCGTTTCCTGCTGGATGGAAGCCACCACCGCAGTAATCTGTGAACTGGTCAAACTGATGAACAGGATTTGGTTGCCTTGTATCCCACAGGACTCCATTCCAAAGCAACATTGTGTCTGAAGGACTGAAATGTATAATGGGTTGTGCGTAACCCCGGCCTGAACCTGAATTGCTAGTGTTATCAGGAAGCCGCGTAGCAAGAGTGTATGTCTGTACATCATACAACTGAACCTCCCGTTGAGCTGTATCAGTAGAAAGTGCAGCAAATGAAGTTCCAGAGTGGTTAAACCTTGCAGCTTTGCAGTCATCAAATGTGTGCAAAGGCCCTGCAGATACCGAGAAGGCATCCCAGATCTTAACCTCATTTAGGCTGGATGTTAGAATCAGCTCATTTCCACCAGAATATGCCGACTCCATCGTTGTAACAAGATGTTGGTGGCACGTTTGAGTCTCTAGGAGATTTGCCGTGTTGCAGTCAAATATCCTTAATTCACCTGTGTGGTTACCAGCCGCAACTCGAGATGCATCTCCAAGAAATGTCATGCAAGTCAACAATGATGCCTCATCACGGCAAACCCGACACTGCTTGAACCTACTGAATATAAAATGACGATCCCTACGAGGTATCTGGATCCCACTAAATTGCCTACTTATCTCACGGCTTCCCATACGAGCAGCTATGTTTGCAGGTGCACTAAGGCTGCGACTAGGCTCAGGGCAAACATGAGGGTGCAAAAGTGAAAGTGGTGGCAAAGTTGTAACTGGAGCAGGACACTGGCGGTGTTGATGTTTCAAGTATTGTACAACCAGTGAGTCAAGTGTCATACGCTCCAAATTTCCTGATTGCTGATCATTCACACCAGGAAGTGCTGCGGTGGTCAACGCTCCTGGTGTGCCTTGAGAATTGTCCAAGTTTTCAGTAGAAACATTGTTGAAGTTTGTCCGACCACAATGGAATGAAGTAGGAGAATCTACTGTTACTGACAGACCTTTTCGAGTTGGAGCAGGAGTTTGGAATGCAGAGGGTTGATACACTTGATCAGTTGTTGCAAGGCGCTTAGTTGCTGATGCAGAATTATTATCCTTCACATCCACAAGCTTCCTCTTAAGTGGCAGTGACAGTGGTGTTTTATTCAACATTTCTGCATCTCCAGTATCAGCCGCAATAGGTACAGGACTTCTAAGGATGCTGCTTGCTCTGCTAGCAGAAATAGGATGCGGAGACAGAGCCCTTCGCGAGAAACTGGATGAGAAGGTCAGGGCCTTCTTCTTAGAAGAAGGCAGGATAGAATCTGATCTCTGGGCAGATTGATCAGTCGAAGTATTTATTTTATCTGAGAGAAATCCCTGAACACGTCCAGAGGGCCACTGTTGCTGAACAGATGAAGCTTCCAGGGCGGCAACTTGGTGGGCAGGAAGCACCGCTGCTGTCAATGGTAAAGGTGCAAGGCCAGCCTCCTTCTGCAGCATGGCAGCAGTGGCAGTGAAACCAGACCCGAGGAGATGTTCATGTATCAACTGCATCAGTTCCCTACACACACCCAAAAAAGAGTAAGAAAAAAAAAAGGGAAGGAAAGAACTCAAAGCTGCAAGATAATGCAATAGGGCAATCCTACAGAAATCAAACCTCGAGTGGTAGGAGATAGGAGTAGCAGCAGCTATCCCAGCTCGCTCAATGCGCCTCAATGCTGGAGCAGCGGCATCAGTTGCTGCTAATGTTGTTTCTTTTCCAGAATTTGTCAAAACCTGCCAAAAAATCATGTGGTCATAGTACTCATTTAACTAACCTTGCCTGTTTAGAGGGTTGAATCTGCAAATTATTATCTACAGTCACATAAGATGGAAGCTCTTACCGCAATTAGTTCAATTGCCACTTGGGTCAGCTCAGCTTGCCATCTTCCACTATCGCCCCCAGATGTCTGGGCACCGGTATCACGGATCAGTTCTGATAATTTCTTCCCCACCTGAAACAATGAGTGGATAAATATCTTCAAGGTATGCATTGAAGAAGTATTTCACCAAAACTAATCATCTTGAGCTATATGCCTATTTCTAAAAGGTACAAGGACATCAGATAGTAGTATGACATCTATGTTATCACAAAGCCACGAGATTCCTACAGAAGATATATCATGTTCAAAGATGCAGGAAACATGAATCTATTGATACAACTTACTCCCTCCGGGATGGTATTAGAAGTCGTTTAGGACAGCGACACGGTCTCCAAAACACAACTTTGACCTCTTATTATCATAAAAAATTTATGAAGATGTGATATATGTATACTTTTATCAAAGTATTTTTTAAGACAAATCTACTCATATAATTTTTACATTTACAAACTCAACAACTTGAAAGTTATTGATGATTTATATTCCCGATGTTTGACCCAAGCCTTGTCCAAAAACAACTTCTAATACCATCCCGAGGGAGTATATACACTAAACATGTAAGCAATTATATTAATTGGTGGTAAGAACTGATAAAAATGATTTTTAATGCTATAATTGGCCTGCAGTCGAATCGTAGTCAACAATAGTTATAAGTTGCCCCTATGGTATATAACACAGGATGTGAGAATGTGAGATAAGCAATGTTCCAGTATGCAATACCTGGAGCTTCGTTAGTATATGTGCAATTGTATCGTCTCTGGCCAGGCCAAGCAGGACACGGCAGGCAAGGGCTCGAATAGAATCTATAGCCACAGGATGTGTAACCATCCGAGAACTGAGAAGCTGTAAAAGAATCTTTATGCCATTATTGGCTCTTACAACTTCTCGAGCTTGACGGTATCCTTGTTCCAATTGAGCAGCAAGACCAGGACCACCACCTCCAACTCCTAATGTTATTCTTCGATCACCAACTACTCCAGATGGCACAACAGGTGTGCTAGAAGTTGCTTGATGTAAGGTACTGTTCCTTTCAGCAGGGTTGCCATCACGAGATTCACCTTGATTTGTTAGTACATTCCTATCTGAAATACTTTTTTCAAGGTTCCTATCTCTGCTTTCTGAAGCAAGTGCTTGCGCAGCTGCAGGTTGCTGATTTGCAGTCGACAATGGTTTGTTGCTGATAGAAGGAGGCGGGCATACAAGATTGACGAGAACATTCAGTGCTGGACAGATCACCTGATTCACAACAACAGTGAAAGTATATTTTTCAGAACCTCGCCAATACCTTGGGTTAATAGTAACATACCTACCGGCTACCAAATGTTGTGCAAACCAGCCAATACTTGAGTAGCCTTCTCACAAAACTACAAACTTGGTGACCATTCATGACCAACAAGGCCCACACCAGACAAAGTTCATCAAATTTGATATGGGCTCAGCCAGCCAAGAACGACATTTACATGTCGGCCCAGCTGATCATGAAAGGAGAATGATCAGAAAGTTTTACTTTTGTGAGAATGTAGCCCAAGCAGTGGTGGGTTAGTGAAATGGGCACAGAATGATGTAGGTTTGCAGCTCAAAATATAAGCAGATTTGAAAATTTCACTGACTGATAATATGAGCTGATATTTGAAATAACACTTCAGAAACAATCAGGGAACTGCAAAGGTAATTAATTATTCATATTCTCAAAGTGAAGCCATACCTCATGATCAATATAGTCCAAACTTTTCACCGTGTCTAATAAGACAGCCATACCAGCACGGTTGTTGCTTAATGTTGCCTGCACTATTGATTTGCGGACATGTGGCTGTGGCATAAGTGTTATGATGTGAAGAACTCCAATTGCATATTGAGTTAAGTCACGCAAATACCGATCACCATGTGCCTGAAACTGTGATTCAAATCAAGTTATTAACAAGCCTCACATAATCCAACAATCCATGTGTGCAGTGTGGTTTACCTTACACAACTCCAGCATGGTCATGTGACCATTTGAGGCAACAAATTTATCCAACACAGGCCAACGAGCTCTCACAAAGAGCAAGGCCTAACTTTCTGTCCCTCTGTATCTGGCGGAAGATAGCATCCATAGCTTCATTGCTAATGTCAAAAGGTTTGTAGCCAGCTCTTGCACTAGAAGTGTTCCGGGCAATACTACGGATGCTTTTGCTTGGCGAATGGAATCGACAAGCTGAAGGAGATGAGCTCTAAAGTATTGCCGTAGAGCAACACATGTATGTATGGTATGCAACTTGCTTCTCTGATGCAGTCAAAACTTCAGCAGGCGGCGATCATTCCCTTGATTTACATTGGAGGATCCTGCTCCTCCAGAATTACTGCCAGACCTTCCAGTCGCGCATCCATATAGGATATCGAGAAGCTTCTGCATCCCATCTCGGGCATCAAATAGATCCAGAACAGCTTTGAACACAAAAGCAGCAGCGAAAAAAGATGGCTACATTTTTCTAGCTACATCTTGCGGGCACTCAAGAAGTTGAAGTGCTAATTCAACAACACTATCAAGTGTGTCAGAGGAAAGCGCACAAACACGTTCCATGGTAGACTGCAAGCATATCAGAAGATTAGCATGGTAGAAAAAATGAGTAGCAGATCAGCATTAAGATTGCATGAACAGGTACGTTTGTGTCTACCTGAAGAGACCCAAAAGTGAATAAGCAGACAGAAAGACCCATATATGTCTGGGTAATTCTAGGAATACAGAGGATCTTCTGAATACCACCACGATCAACAAAGAGTGCAGCAAATTTTTTCGATGGGCAGCCAGTGCACAAATTAATTTAAGGACATCAGGGAGTTGAGCAAAATGGTCACGTCCCTCCTGGTCTTTCATGCTCCTTTGCAATAACGTGAGGCAAACATCAACCCCTTTTTCATGGAGAACAGGACCCAAAGCTTCAACATACTCTCCCAAAGTCTGAAGACACTGGATGCTATATTTTTTTTTTCTCTAAGTTGTAAGAGCTGTGCTTTGTCACTGATAACAAAACTTTCCAAATCCTGGTCTTCGCTGGTTTGCACAGCTTCTTCCACTGCAAGCTCTTCACCAACTTGATTTGCGCTTCTGTAACACCAAAGTGAACTCTCAGATAAATAATAGATCAGTGACAGAAAACGACAAGAAAAATAATGTGCATGTGTGTAAGCATTTCTCCCCATTACCGTGAGACACTAGTTGACACTGCAGCCTCTACAACAGAAGATGCAGCTTTCTCTGCCGCTACTACGACCGCATCACTATTATTTTCACTTTTCCAAACCTGCAGAAGTGTATGCTCCAATAATAAGACATAGTAACTAACAAAGTATGGAATGGTTGCTAAGAAGCTATCTGCTATACAAGTTCAAAGATGTTTTTTTCCATACCTCCAAAGCAGCAGATTTAACAAGCTCGGCAGCAGCATCACCTGCTGCTTTCACAGCTTCATCAGGTGCATTCGCAGATCTGGCCTCAGCCTCAGCAGCTCTCACTGCCTTCAAAACAATGTCAGATATATCCTTCAAGCCAATAATGCAATCCCTGAACCGATCTTCATATTCTTCTTTGGAAATAGCGGTAAATGACTCATGGCCTGCAGATCTATTGTTCGCATCAGTTGCCTTCTTTGGGTCATCAACCCTCACCACACTCCTGTCTCTGATAGCCCGACCACCTATTCTCAATCCAGTGGTTGGTGATAAAGGTGTCATTTCACATTCAGGCAAGCTGTCTCCCGGTTTTCCCTTCACTCTAAGTCGGGAGGGGGCTCGACTCAGCTTTCTTTTCAACAGTTCGCCACTTTCGCTGATCTCTTCATCTTTAAGAAGCCTCGTCACAGAATTCTTTTCCACATATTTTGACTTTGTGTCACAAACACTTGTGCCATAACATTGATCACTGGTCCAATCAGCCTCGGGGATATCAGAATTATCCAATGACGCAAAAGTGTCATCCAATGGCCTTTCTCCATATGCTTGCCTTATTCCAACACCAGGCTCATTGTCCTTCTCTGCTGTCGGGTTGGTTAACATTCCATACCCAACCCTTGCTCCATCCAATCGAGAACCATCTTGGGCCAGACGTGATTTACCCCTACTATCGTCTCTACCTCGAGGATGCTTGGTGTCTTGTGGATGATTAGCATCTCTCTGAGAAGATGAGGCATCCCCAAGGACTCTTATGCGCAAAAAACGCATAAGCTTCGCTGATACCCCCAAAGTCAAGACATCCTCTACCAATTGCCCACCGCTGAGGTGAAACATGCAAGAATTAGATGAATATCATGATGAATTCGGTAGTAAGAGAATAATACTCATACTCAGTACCAGATGATAAATCACCAACAGTACCTGCACAACGCCATAGCAAGCAACCCGATGGCATATGTTCTCAGCATCTCAGCATCTGTGGGTTTATTTTTTCCTAGATACTTCCATTCACATTCATTAGATGCTTCAGGATCCTCCGTAACCCACTTTTTAATATTATCTATGATAGGTTCGTCAAAGACATGTGGATATGGAGGCTGAGGAGAAGGGAGGCAGAATGAAAAGTTTAGCACAGTTAGGAACATGGAAATAGATTGAGTGCATATACAACAGATAGAAATGTATAGAGGAGAAGCTAACCGTCCAGGCAGAGTGACAGCTCAAGAGCAGCCTCGCAGCGGCGGCTCGTACAGCAATAGAGTAGGAGGTGTCGGACAAGAATTTACAAAACACCAAGTCATAAAACTCGTCATTGTCCTGTTGATAGGGTTGAAGTTACAGCACTTAGTCATAGAATTAATGGGCAAAACACTGATGCATTTATACAGAACTCCAGGGTAGACTACGTACCCGCAGCAAATTGGCCAGCTTCCCAATTGTAAATGTGCTCCTTGCGTTTGTGTTATTGAGCGTTGGGCCAGCTGCACATAACTCACCATATCTGCAGAGGCAAACAAACGGGTTAGGGGACAATCAAACAAGCAAGTCTGCAACTCGTCATGTTTGTGCCATAAAACACTGGGTTGGCTGCACATAATAATAATAACCGGATTAATTAAAGTGTGAATGGCAGTCTTGCATGGTAAGCCTGCATCCACATGGTAAAAATTGAGCTAGTTATTTGCATGAAGCCTCACGAGCAAGATGGAAAGAGTAGCTAATATATGTCTGTGAGAGCTTCCCTTCCTTTTAATCCCGTGAATGCGGTTAAGTTGGCCAGCCAGACAAGAGTATTCCCTTTTGAAATAGAAATAGGGATAGGGATGTAGTTTTTTTTCCCGCCTGGAACCACTGGGCAGGTAACAAACATGCATATGAATGTGCAGAGACGAGTTGCTGCAACTCGGCCAGGAGGCAGAGATAGGATACGCCCTAGTACATGTAGGCTAGAAACCAAGGGAAGCGGGAAGCAGCAATCTCTTCTAACTAAAAGGGAGGAGAATCGGGTCACAAGAATATAACAGAATTTAAATTAATAAATAAACTGGTAGGAAGAGGAGTGAAGGGCGGACACTGAATGAGTGAGGCACGGCAACACTGACCTGGCTTCGTGGAGCTCGCACATGGTGGCGAGGGTGTGGAGGAGGCGGGGGTTGGGGTCGACCTCGCGGTCGAGGATCCTGGAGACGACGGTGTGGGCGCGGGCGAGCAGCGAATCCTCGTCCTCGTGCGGAGGGCCGGACCCGGGCTCGTCGGCGGCGGCGGTGGCGGCGGCGGCGGCGTCCTTCTCCGACTCCGCCATTGGTGGCGCACAGGAATAGGATTAGGGTTAGGGTTTGGCGCTGCCTGGGGTAGGGTAGGTGGCTGCGTTGGTGCGGGTGGTGGGCGATCACGAATTCAAATGGAATGGAAGGGAATCGATGGAGAGGAGGAGGTTGGGGGGAGGAAGAAGAAGAAGCCAAGAGGGACAAGTCGCGATGGAAGGGAAGGGAAGGGAAGGGCATTGCAAAGGCGGCGCTGCCCAAGAGGGGAGGGGTCCCGCAAGCAACCTTCTGGACTGGACAAAGTAAGCAGTGGAGTAGGGTTCGGCTCGGCCCACGATGATTCGGCCCAACTAAGAATACCAACTAGAGGGGGCATTTTTTTCCTTTTTTTTCTTCCTTTTTCTTTTTCCTATCAAAAATCAAAATCATCGATTCCAAATCTCATGTTCACTCCGCTATGCTTTTGTTGCCCCTAAGCTACGTACTAAATTAACACTAGAATTTGAAATCAAAATCAAAATTAAATGGGTCAACCACGCACCAATTTACTCACTTAATTTTGACTAATTCAATGGGCAACTTTGTAGCTACGCTCCTAAGCTACTAGACTATAGTTAGACATGTCGTGGGCCGGGGCTAGAATTGACTTGGGCTGAGTTGATATAGTAGGAGATAAGGCTAAGTGAATGAAGACAGGCCATATAAACTTATCTAGCCATATACGTACTCCCCAATAATCGTAAAGCAAAGTCGTTTCGGCAATGACACCGATGCTTTAAGTCAAACTTTAGCTTCTTACTCCCTCTATATCATTATTAGAGAACGTTTTGGAAAAGGTTTTGGTCAAATTAACATTGGAAACATAAATTATGAATAACTTTTAAGTCGCTGAGTTTGAAAATGTGAAAATTATATCAATAGATTTGTTTTAAAAAATTACTTTTATAAAAATATACATATATAACTTTCCAATAAATGGTTTTATAGAAAAAGAGAAGTCAAAGGTGTGCTTTGGAGACCGTGTGGTTGTCCTTAACGTTTTCTAATAGTGATAAAGCGGGAATATTTTTTCTTAAAATACTATATAGAAGTGATATATATGTGTACTTTTATGACAATACTAATTTCCAAACTCAATAACTTAAAAGTTATTTATCATTTGGATTTCCAATTTCCAATGACCCAAGTCGAAGGTCTACTCGGTCCTCATTGGCCGGCAACAACGGCGAGACCACCATAAAGTAAACATGCATGCATCCATCGGGTGCTGTCTGACCGATGTCAATTGAACCTATCAGGTTCCCTCCCGACAAGGGCGCCTGCAATGAATCGGATCTCGATCGTCCATCCATCCACGGTGCATGGTGGCGCGTGCACTAGCTGGCCCGGCCTCCAGTGTGCCACCACTGCCGGCGGCGGCCGCCCCAGCAGCCGTTGTTTCGCTCGAGCCGGCCGCCCCCATAGGCATGGATCATTCATGCATTCGATCATACAGTGTATGTATTATGAGGCCAGAATGCATCGCGCGCACAATTCAACCACCGCCGTTGCGCCATCACCGGCCGGCCGGACCAGCCGGACGTCGCTGTCCGTCGGAGATGGAGAGGGATCGGATCGGAATCGGATATACACACCGCGCACGCACGATCGACTTTCTGTCATCATGTCGCGCGACCTTAGCTTCCGGCAGATCGATGCAGTCCATCTGTTGGCGAGGGACAACAATACACGTCAGCCTAGGTGGAGGAGGGAGAATAGAGGAGAGTCAAGTTGCTTTGGCGATATACCCGACGCGAGCGCTTGCACTGGTTCCCATGTTCCCGGTATCACCACCACTGGTTGGTTGGTCCTGGGCTATCACCACCACTGGTTGGTTGGTCCTGGGCTTTTATCGCTGTGACCGGTCCATGCGCGTGCGAGCAGCCATAATAAAGAAAATAATATTATAACGGAGGAAGAAATTATGTCGTTGTATAACTTGGATATTGTGTCGGTCTCTTTGCTGATTTGGCTGTTATAAGCCAAGCTTATTGAATACTCCCTCCGTCCCAAAAAAAGACTCGTTCTCTCTTTAACTTTACCTATATTAAAATATTTATTATTTACGTTACATGATTAGTATGGATAGATCTTTGAATCTAGTTTTTTTAACAAATTCATTGAAAATGTCAATATTGTACGTATTTTTATAAATCAAGTCAAATTTATGACATAAATACCAAAAATGTCTTTTTATGGGACGGAAGGGGTATATATCGGAGTTCATTTCTTAACTACAATTGTGGTTTTAGGTCTAAATGCTCGCAACATATCTCCAACTCATCTAAGATTTCTTAACTACTACATAATCCTCTCGGTCTCTCAAACTGCTGGTCAGCCTGTGCATACATCAGGTCGTAGGTAAATTCAGTTCCTCGTACCGATCGGTTCCTTCAAAAAATCGGTACTGAGAAAATTCAGTTTTGATACTTTCGGTTCGGTTCCGGTATTTACCGAATAGGCCTTCGCTAACATCTTCAGCATCCACAACGGCCAACAATTATGAATGAGGGAGTCCGCTGACATTATCTTCAGCGACTACAATGAGTCATCTTTGCCAAACACCAAAATTCAATTTAAATGCCTCGAGGTCCATTTTCCTTAGAAGTCGATAGCCAAGCACCAAAATTCAAAATTCAGCAGTACTTATAAATCACCCATTATTGCCATTACGATTGAACTCAAAACACACATGTAACTAATTGTAAATCATCCACCACCGTCATTAAAAAGCTAACAAAAAATTAACCGATCTCTCCCGTAGTGCTGTCCGCGAACGACTGGTGGGCCGATCTGGTGGACTCGAGTTCAAGACCGCTGCGCCGCGATTGTTTCAGGAGGCCGGGACGATGTTGCAAGATCACGAGGTGACCACCCTACCAGAGGCTCCGAGCGCACCCCCCACCCCTCCCGTCCCTGGATGGCTCGGTCGCAGCAGATTGGTGGGCAAAGCAGGTTGACGTCGAGTTCATGCCGCCACACATTAACGCCGAGCTGGATGAGGCACGCCAGGTCATGCTTACAACGCCCACTCTCACGCCGACGAGCACGCGTGCCGTGGCGGCGGCCAGGCCGGCCACCCAGGGTGCGCCTTCGACGGCGACGACGACCCGAGGAGGTGGGTGATCGGCCCCGCTTTTAGGAGGAGCCTCTCGGGCCGCCCGCTTCCACACCCGCCCCGAGGCACGCCGCGTTGCCGGCACCCCCCCGGGACCCCAGCGGGCATCCCACACCGCACCCGGGCGGAGGTGACCAGCCTTCTCGTGGATTCCTTTAGACCTGTCGCTGGAGCAACCCCTACTTGACTCCCCCCCAAGGCTATGTGTGTTGCGGCCTCCGGAAGATGACGATGATCGGGCGCCTAGGCGGAGCGCCCGGGCTCGTAGCCATGTCCGCTTTCCGTGACCCGGTCTTTGAGAGACAAGCCTGTTGCGTGCTGCTCAACAAATGGGAAGGAAAGCCGGAGGGCACGGCCTCGCATACCCCACACTCCACCATTGCCAAGAGGTTCCTCAACCACTTCGGCGGCACAGTTCCACAACACAAGCGCGAGGTGGTGCGTGCGTTGATCCCCTACGGACGCCTTCGTCGGGGTCGCTCCTCGGGCAGAGGCCATTGAACGCAGGGGCTCCTTTTCGTTTTTTTCCGTCGCTATTTAAAAAGGTCTTTTGGGACATTTAAAAGGAAGTTTATATTAAAAGGTCTTTTGGGCCAAGATTTTTTTTTTTCTGCGAAATTTTGAGCCAAGGAATTTGTCGACGATAGCTATATATAGAGTTTGTATAGATGGATATAGTTGGGGAGCATCGAGAGAGAACGATTGTATAGAACATTTAAAAAAACAAAAAGATAAAGTAAAAAAAAAAGGGAGTTGCTATATCTCTTTCACAAGAAAAACTAACAAAATTTCTTGCAACCAGTTTGAACCTTGATCTTCATCCAAGGGCCAGATCGGTTATCTGTCATTTCTGTGTACAGACACACAAAACGGGTCCGAAATACCCGATAGCCCTTAACAGGTCCGCGATCTAAACCCGCTAAGCATTTTTTTTTTTTTTTTTTTTTTTTTTTTTTTGAGAATGACACAAGATAACGCAGACGCCACAACACGCACGCACACTCACCCCTATGAACACACATACGCAAACCCTACCCCTATGAGCACCTCCGGGACCGAAAGACCCTGGCAGATCCGAGATTCTCGAAGTCACCATTGCGCCTCGTCGCCGACGGAACGCCGCTACCACTTAATGCATAACGCCGAAATCCCGGGAAAATCCCAAGAAAAGGTGCGAAACCGGGATTTGAACCCCTGGGTAGCGTCCCCACCGGACCGTCCTACCATTGGACTACAAGCCAATTCGCACCCGCTAAGCATTTGACTCTTAAAGGGATGAACCTCCTAGGCTTTTACCCAGTGGGCTTTACACAGTGGGCTTTATACACTGGACCGAATAAAAAAAGAAGCAACGAAGCTACCAGCTGCAGATCGTTTTCTCCTACCATCCAACCCTTGCAGCCTGCTCCAAGAAAGAAAGAAATCCAGATTAATGGGAGATTCAGAAAAGCACATACAAATAGATGTTTCGTGGAAGAAAATTGACGAATTAGATGTTTGGTGGAAGAAAAAGGTACCTGCAGATTGCCCTCATGTCTGGCCTTCAGTCCAGTCCTTTGCTTGTGTCCTCTTTTGTACCCTTGTTTCTGTTGTTTTTGCAAAGAAAATGGTACGATCCGTAAGATAAATAAAATTTAGAACAAAAATATGAAAATTACACGTCTCAAATAGTGCAACTACTACTTGTTATTAATGCAACTATACTGAACTCAGCTGCAAGTTTACTACTAATTATCTTAGGCGCATCTTCTCAGTTCACCCATCTACTGTAGCCCCATGTTATCAAAACTTTAGGCAAGAACATGAATTTAGGTTACACTTACATAAGAGGGCAGCAAAAATCTACAAAAATCATGACTACATAAGCACCATATTTTTGGATAGGAATAGACTAAATGTGTGCTACAAGAGTGCGAAAGTGTAGAAACCTAGATCCTTTTTTCTAGAGCAATGCACTAGAAAATCTCTCTGTTATCATAGTTTTCAGACCATCACTTGTCTGTATCATTGAAACTGGACTGCTGCTATAAATCATATGATCGAAACTAGCAGGCCAATTTCTGTGCACAAGAATAATGTGGACTCTCTTACCCAACTAATGGTATACACAATTAGGCGTGCTTATGAGAAGAAAAACCATCCTACGGAAACCTGTAATGTAAGAAATTAGCAATGCACTAGGAAACCTCTAAATGAGCATACCATTAGTTAGTCCTCATTCGTAAGTCACCTACGAACTGGAAGCATCCCGCAAATATAACTGAGACAAGCAAGCAAAGCCCCACCTAGTGACTAGTGATTAAGCAAGTGCCCCAAACAAGCTCGATGATGGCCGACCTCAGAAATATTAATTAGGGATTAGAGATCATCTAAGAATCTGAACTAAGGCATCCTTAGATTCAATGATGAAATCCTTAGACTCTTAAATTACAAAAGACAAATATGAAAATTGCACATCTCAAATAGTGCAAATTGTACTCGTTGTTAATGCAATTATATTGCATATATGTATTATTAAAAGAAAATCAGGCTCATGCATGTGGAGCCTACTGACATGACATTACAATTAACTTGTGGCTACTCAACAAACAATCATAAGTACATCACAATTCACAATTTCAATTCAGAACCAACAACCCTAAATATAAGTAGTTTCTTAAGTAGTTTCTTCAAGTGCCACTATTTAAGGATTTCTACCGGTGGCACTATCACTTGAACCAGAGGTTCTGACAACATTTCACAGAGACAAGTAGGATTCACAAACTATGACTCTCTAACTACTAAGCACATTGTTATTAAAACTTTCATAAACTTCATCATAGGAATTGAAGAAGTATCAGTATAATTGCATCAAAGTGAAGAACTGAGAAGATCCCACTAAACCTAGCATCTAAGTGCTTAAGTAACAAATTGATGCAAGGACTTACAGTAAGTCCTGCATTTTCTAGTCATACTGCTAAAGAACAAAGGGAAGTGAAGAACAAATCATAATAGACAGAAATAATCCCAAGAAAGAAAAAAGGGACATACCTGCAAAGCCAAGGGCGTTCAGCCCCTGCACATAAAGCATCTTATACTGCTCTCTTTTTTTCTTTTCTTTCTCTCTCTCTGTGTTACCTTTCTCCTCTATTTTGTTTAGCTTAAGGCCCACCTGTCAGCCTGTTTCTTTCTTTCGTGTAAATTGGACCACTTTGCTTCCTCCAACATAAATACCTGAAGATACACAAGAAAAATGCTTTAGAAGCAATGGAAAGGAATTTCAAAACGGTAGTTAACGAAATATTGCCCTGTTGTGAACAACATGCTGAAGTTCTCTTAATAATGGATAATTTGCTGGCACATGTAAAAATGTTATTACTTGACAAATTAATATAGAGCCAGAGAGGATGTATGATACTGAAACAAAGGTTTTTTTTCAACAAATTGAGCAGATTTTCGTACAGGTAGTGCAGAAGCCAGATCTTGTGCTCCCAAGATATGGGCCTTACTAAATTACCATAAAGAGACACTTTAACTTTATGGAGCAGAACAGGGCTCTGCCAACAGTAGGTACTGACTGTGGAGATACACTGTCCCTATAGCACAAATGTGACACTGTAGAAGGGTAGTAAAAGAATTGTGGTAAATAATCAATAACTTTGCCACCTCAGCTAGTAAAAGTGACTAAACAGTTCAACAACTTAGTTAACATTGGATACTTTGATGATTAGAGTTTACAGCCACTACCCACTAGCCCTAAACTAGTCACTTATCAAGCACAGTAAAGCATGGGACAACCTTATAGCCTGTGTAGTGTTTCTTTTCTACAAGCAACCTCGAGTTAACAATAAGGCTGCTGCACACTAGAAAAACAACAAGCACAGAAACATACATAGAAAGAAAATTGCTTAAGGCCAAAATAAAATCACAGATGACAAAGACAAGGGGTCCCTTTCACCACAGAGCAAACAGAGCTTTCTATAGGAAGGAAAACAAATAGAGCAGTACTATAGGAAGAATGTAATAATATATATAAGCACAATCAACAAAAAAATACAATATAAAATACAAGACAAGGGACAATCCAAACACAATTCGCAGGTCCCTGTGATGACTCCGCGTCTCGGCCTCGAGGGCCTAACGGCCCACTCGGCCTCGAAGCGAAAGTGTTACTTTCAAAAGGCGCCTTCAGCGCAAGGTTTATATAGGGAATCAAGTGATGTCATTTTGTACTTTGTTGTCTTGTATCGCAGGTCCTTGCTTGTTTTAAAATAATTTGTTTTTATTACAAGGGACAATATAGGGAGAAAACATCAGACATAAACAAGGTTACAAAGTTAACAATGTCATGATTGGTCAACGGACACCTTGGTCTTGATCACCATCGCGATGGTGCCAGGGAGTTCGAATATGGGCTCCTCCAGCACGCGGAACGTGGCCAGTGCAGACAACAGCTTGCCTGTATCCAAGGGGATCCCCATGAGCACGCAGGCCCCGAAGGTGACCACAACGATGAAGGTCGGGGTGCCCCAAAAGACGAAGGTCATGGCGGCCGATGTGTAGAGGTATCTCCTTAGCCAATTGGCCTCTGTGTTCCTCAGCTCGATGATTTTGGACAGGAACCTCACTCCCACCCCTGCAGCTTGAGGATCCTCATGCTGTGCAGGACCTCAGATGTGGCCTTCATCCTCGCGTCCTTGCGGTAGAGGGCTGGGTCCCGTGGGATGGGGGCTGCAAGGTTGTGCTTGGTCATGATTGGAACCTTCCAGTCGTCCATAATGGGTCACAGATTCACAGGCAAGATAGTCAACTCATGTACCATTTCAAGGAAAACCTTTTTCACACAAGAAGCTGCTATACCTAAACTGACCAAAGTGAACAAAAATTCACTGTTTCAAACAACAGTGATAAAGTTATAAATAATAGATATTGCACATGTTCCACATAGTAATTGCAATATTTGAAGTGTGCAATTCACTACTAATAAATGTGCAATCAGGTAAATTAACTTTGAAATTAACATACATCAATACACTCGCATTTGGTACTGTGCGCAGATCGGCATCACGGCGGTGGCCGCGAAGGCGTGGCCAACCACTCCGTCCGTGCTCCTGCAGCACCATGTTGCGATTTGATAGGCGCATGCTGGACTTCATGCTCTGCACCGCCTCTAGCTGCCGCTGCAGCTCCAGGAGATCTCCGCCATGGAGGAGCGTGATAGATCTGGGACTGGGAGAGGAGAGAGTGGGAGGGAGAGACAGAGAGGAGCGAGCCCGAAAAGAACAAGCAAACCCGATAACAATGACGGACCCAACAAGGAAGGTGACCGCCGCACGGACCCGACAACGGAATCGCATGTTAGTAATGCAATTATACTTTATATGTATATAAATACAAAATTCAGCTCATGCATGTGGAGTCAGCTAACCGTACAATTAATGTTGATAATAGTTTATGATAAACTAGGATACCTTAGTATTCTGAAAAAAAAAAATCAAGTTTAGAAAAAAAGCATATCATCAATTGCATAACAATGAAGGGACAATCATTTGTAAAAGGGAAACAATGTAACAGTATATAGATTAATTGCAGTTCTTAGATATGAAAATTGCAAATTGTGATTAGTGCAACTACAAGTATTTAAAAATGCAATTATACCTATAAAAGGCACTGCTTCCTGGTAGCCCGCTGTTCTCATGGTGATACTAACCATGCCACAGGGAGGTATCGCCTTTCCAACTAGTTAGATGGTGATCTTGTGGTGTGTATCCTGTTGATACAATCGATCCTGATAACTCATACTTGGAATACTGACAGCTATGGCAATGACAATGCTAGTAAATCCCTTCTGCAGAGAACAAATTGGATTTAGGTGGATATGTAGTTAATTTCTTAAAAACACACTAAACTTCAAGAAAAACATTTGACTGCTGCAGACCGAGGAACAACCTGATGGTCAAACTCTTTCAGCATTTGACTAGCCTTCTTCACTGAAAAATGGACACTCATTGCCTATTCTCTTCATTTGTTCAGTCTGAGAAAATGATGGAATGATATTCAGAAAACATCCAAAGGAACTAGCACCTTGTTCCCATTAATAGAACCAGTAGGCACACAAGCAAAACTAATTTGAGCACGACACAACCAAAAGGACAAATGACAGAGAACAAGGACAATGAGAGTCCATTGTTGGTAGTAACTAGTGAGGATAAGATGACTGAACAAATGACAGATTACAAGTACAAAGATAATTCTTTTTCTATGGAGTATTCCATCTGAAAACTCTTATCAGAGCTGAAAGTTACTGCCTACTCTAGTTCAAAGCAACCAATAGCTAAATTTGTGTCACTGTAATGAACAAAATCTAACCCAAACAAATGCAGAAAGGCGAAGCAAACAAAAGAGGGAACAATTACTGACTGGATCAACAACAACCTTTCCTTCAACCATGAAAGCCTTTGTCGCCGTCTGCAGGTTCCTCTTCAGCAGATAGGTAGAGATATACACGTCCAGCCTGCACCACAAGCAACGCAATCAACGAGCGAGGAGCAAAATATTCACACGGAACAACACAACAAAATCGCTCACATCTTATCCGCTTCCAAGTCGCTCTGCGACATCCTGCGATCAGCGAAGCGTAGACATGAAAGAGGCAAAACCAACAGAAATTAGCAGCCAGCAGGTTAGGATATGTAAGCACAACACCAGGGCAATCACAGATGAATTACATTAGAGGATTCTATCTAGCTTTATTAAACTTGACAGCAGTAAACTGAAAAGGAAACATGATATTTGCAAAAATGGACACTACTCATAGACGTATGTACAAATATTTGTAACAAAAAGCCCGAACTCAACATTTTATTGTATTCAGTTATTTTTAATATTACTGTCCTTCCTGGAAATAAGTTTATTGGCCTTGTGCCAAGTTGTTACAAATAATTTCTTTTTCTTTGATGCTGAATGCCGCGAACATCTATGTACACAAACTTTTGGAATGAACTAACTTACAGCCTAACGTGTAAGACAGAAAATGAGAGCTCTTAATAATCTTCCTATTTGCAAGAAATAGTTTTCTTCAGTTGACATTGACCTGTGACAGCATAACTCATCCACTCCTACCTTCAGAAAATATTTTTCAAAGTTGTCAGCTTACCTCCACATTAATTATAGTGGGAGAACAAAAAAAAAATCCAAAATCTATACCGAACTAACTTAGCAAAGGAAACAATACAGATCAAGTTTTTATCTCACCTTGAACCCTGAATAACCACCCATGCAAGCACCTTCATGAATCTCACCATTTGAAGGCAAATAGAATATGCAAGCGTCTCTTGTATTCTCCAAGACTTTATGTTTGAACAAATTCATCAAAACTGAATCTGCACACCAGTTTTGCATTAGAGAAAATATACGTTTGTGGGAAGGGATACTTTAACATCATGAGAAGCAGATATTCAATTTTCACACAAAAAAAAAAACTTAAATACCACATAAAGATGGTAAGGGGATAATGTGGTCTGAATTGTCTCGTTTGCTTCAACTGTACCTACAGCTTTGATTGAATTGGCTAGTCTAGTACAGTAATCTGTGCTAAAGATAAAGACTACAATGTGCATGGATGAGCATCGAGGCTTGAAACATCAAGGCAGCACCGGTTCTGGTTACACAAGCTGCAGTGTATATAAACTATAAAGCTTCTTTCTAAAGTAAACAAAGTTAAACTTCACAGTCACAGCATAGGATGCCGCTAGTTCTGAAAACTACTGTTTCAGAAACACCAAAAGGCCATGAATGCATAGACATAATTTTTGTGAAAAATCAGCAATGCTCCTCAAGATCTGGTGGACTTGCAACTTGTCTCTGTTAAAATTAACGCATGTAACTGAGAGCATTTTGTTGACCTGTCCTAATCCCCTTTTGAGGAAACAAATCAATACGATGACCACTGAAAATTGTGAAACAACAAATGCCACCAAGAAATCCAAATATGCACACACTGTTACCCAAAGACCAACATCAGTGTACCTCCCCACCTGGGATCACCCTTGATTCAGTAAGCTGCACGCGAGATCGATGCAAGAGTTGCTGACAGAGGGGCCAATATCCATGGACTCCTTTTGTTGACAGAGTTTCAGACAACAGAAGACAAGCCTTGAGGAAATCTGGAACCTTGCTACATCCTCATTAGAACAAACATTATTTGTTGAGGAGGAGATTTGACCCCTCCACAAACAAGAGAGGTCGAGGATAAGATGTGAGCGAAATCTGGAACCTTAAAATTACAGTATAGTATGAGGACCTCATTATTGGAGTATATTATGTGGAGCATATTATGCCATATTTTTCAAATTTGCAACAGAGGCAAAAACAATAATGATGTATTGCTTTATCCCAGACATCTCCTCCACAAATAAGTTTGAACAAACATTATTGGAGTGATGCACTACAATAGCGCTGCTAGTCGAGGAGGAGATGGTACAGCCACAACCCAAACAGACCCCCAAATCCAACCAAAAAACGAATCAGTGAGAGGGAGGAGATGCACAGAGATTGGGAGGGGCGGAGCACCAAGGTCGCCTCTCGAATCGAAGGAACAGTGATAGAATCGCTGGAGGCAAACACCTTTCCCCTTCCCTCAACACACTACAGAACCACGAAATCTACACCACGACTACAAAGTGGAATCGGGTACAAACCTTCGTGCAGGAACCACTCCACTAGCATTTGCAGGAGCCGAAGGATCTCCACGCACCCTGCAGGAACCGGAGATACGAGATGATGTGGGGGCCGAGGACCTACATAGCACGAGCAGGCAGATAGGGTTTACCTGATTATGCTTGTCGTCCTTGTTGCCCTCACAGCTGCCGTCCTTGCTCGACACTGACGAGGACAAGGGGTCTGTGCCCCGCCGCCGGATCTCCCGAGGGAGGCACCTCCTCCACGGTCGAATCCCCCACAGCCTTCGTGCTGCCTGTACCCACCTCCTCCATGGCCAGGTGTGCTGGATCTGCCACGCAAGGAGCTGACAAGGAGCCAGCCGCCGCGCCACTTAGGTACTGAAGGGGAGAAGGGGAAGCAGCAGCGCCACCACAACCGGTGCTCCACGCGCGGTGGGAGGCTGCCAACGATCTGGCGGAGACGGAGGAGCGATCGGTTCTGGAACTCAAGAGACAGAGGAGTGGGAGCGAGAGACAGAGGAGTGGAGAACGAAGGATGTGCTGCGTTTAACGGGTCCGGTCTCCAAACAGCACACCCAATAACAAGAAGCCGACCCGTTTTTCTCCCCCACACATATCCATCGGGAGTCTCCTCTTCGCACGCACTCAGCACATCGCCTCCGTGCGCGCGACACGTGTCGCAAGACGAGGAGGACAGATTTCTTTCAAAAGACAGATAGAAAAAGTGAAAAAAAAAACTCAATAGTTACAGTGGCCTATCTACACTCGCTATTTGCATGGATCACCTTGCTACACTATGTCAGATTTCAACTCGGGTAGACAATCATTATTAGTAACGCGGGGAAAAAAAACGCGTCAGTTAATGATGTGAACACACTAGTGATGCGTCACTAATGTCCCTGTATATCGGAGACCCGGCCGTATAGAAATTCATTGTACATGTAACTTGTCACCTATATGAATAGAACACAGCAATCTTGTTCGTTTTAACGCGGCAGTTGATAGTTAAGGTGGATAGCGATGGATGCTCTCTCTGGAACTTATTTGTTGCAAGAGTAGTGATGGATGAAACAGTAGTTGAGTTGGCTACGCAAAGCCAGCCTCAGCCTCTTATTAGGGTCGCACATTCACACGCCCAAGAACGCGTCAGTCGTTGGGGCCGGCCATGAGTGGCAACTGAGCTAGTGCGAGTCCCTGTCAATTTTAATTTGCTTTGTTTTTATGAAGCCTAACCCCATGGCGTCAACTGATGACCCATCTTTGCGGCTCACCATACACAACAGTTCGGTCATTGTGTGCTTTACTCAACCCATGAAGTGCATATATACTACATA
The DNA here is from genome assembly GCA_015847255.1 of Hyparrhenia diplandra. Classification (NCBI taxonomy): domain Eukaryota; kingdom Viridiplantae; phylum Streptophyta; class Magnoliopsida; order Poales; family Poaceae; genus Hyparrhenia; species Hyparrhenia diplandra. The sequence goes on along the minus strand of JADLZK010011384.1, from coordinate 245,441 downwards.
TATATACCTTGTGAATCAAATATTCAAATGGACTTAATTATTAGCTAAAAGAATAACTTGGCTAGCTTGAGCACTCTGAAATTGAAGCGTACGTTATATATATGCAGATATCATATCAGTAAGTAATAATAGCTGTATATATGTATATAAGCTGCTGGTGAGAACAAATTATTACATAGCTAGCTACTGCCTGCTGAGAGACTGGTGTACACTGCTTATACTGCTACTATGCATCAATCTAAGCGGCATGCAGAACAGCGGAAGGCCATCTGCATGCAGAATACCACAAAGAAAACGTACAGTGACTGAATACTGATGATGAGCTCCCACTCCCAGTAAGTCGAGTAAGTGAGACAGTCTGAAGTATGCATGTATGAACACACATCTGAATTATTAGCATATATATGCACTGCAGATAATATAATATATGCCGATGAATGAATAATGATCAACAGTGTGCACGTGGATCGATGCATGCTACAGCAGCCGATCGATCGGAGGGATATATATGATGTGACGTCACTGCAACAAGGATCCCGATGGCTCATGGAGTTGCGACGTCGCGGACAGCAGGCTGTCCAGAAAGTTCCAGTCGATGGCGCCGGCAGCTTGCTCTCCTCCCTGTCCCTGTTGGATCATCAGCTCATGTTCATCGTAGCTGCCTCTCTGTGTAGCTGCAACGTAGCCACCGCCGCCGTCGGAACAGCAGGCTATGGCAGTGGGGCTCTCCAGCGCCGGGAGGAGATTGAACAGGTGCTTCTTGGACTCCAAGTCGTCGTCGGAGTATAACGAAGGCAGAAAGCTGCTCCCCGCTGCAGCAGGGAGGTGTAGCAGTGCTGACGGTGAGCCCAGGAAATGCATTTGGCTTGGAGTGGTCGTCGTTGAGAGGTGGTGGTCGTAGTAACCGGCGGTGGCGGTGTAGCTGGTGGGAAACAAGGGCCTCTGGTTGGGGATAGGCTTCTGGAATGCGCGGCACACCACCCAGCCTTCCTCCTGATGATATCGATCGACGAGCAATGTCCAATTGTCCATTGCACGCACAACAAGTGTCAATGTCCATTGTATGTAAAAGTGTCAATTAAAAAGTTTTTTCAGTCGACCGATCGATCGAAAAGTGCACAACTGCTGACACTACCTATCTATCTATCGATCTGATGGAATAACTTTAGGAGGATACGCAAAGTGAAAGAGCTCCATTAGTTGAGCTTTGATGATACAATCTATATAGTTTATAGAAAGCTATGATTGAATAAATAAACAAGATCGAGATGGAGTTAAATTCTGCATTCGTTCTTGCCTGCGCGGGTGCGTGCTCGTTGGATTGGAGTCGGTACTCGTGCATGATCCAGTCACTCTTCCTGCCGTTGGGGGCCCTGCCCTTGTAGAACACCAGCGTCTTCCTCATGCCGATCACCCTGCACCTGGTCCTGCTGGACGACGACAGCACAGGCTTGTCCCTGCCGGTGGCCTTCCAGAAGCCGGCCGCCGTGGCGCGGTTCGTCCTCGTCCCGCTGGGGTACTTGCGGTCCTTGTAGCTGAAGAAGTACCGCTCCGTCGTCTGCTCGTCGTGCCCACTGCCGGCATGCTGCTTGCACCTCTCTGCACATGCATATGATCCATGAGGATAGATAGATGAAGAAACATATATGTGGAGTTAGCATGAACTGACGACAGCAGCATCCATGTACGTACCTTGCAGATCCCATGGCTCTATCCTGTAGAGATCGACCTCCTGGATGATGTCGAGGTCGATCTTCTGGGAGGCCACCTTCCTGGCAAGGTAGTAGCCCACCAGCTCTTCCTCTGTAGGGTGGAACCTGAAGCCTGGGGGAACACAAGGCTCCTCCAGCTGATGCTGATCCATTGCCGCTAGCTCCTTGGCGTGCCTCTCGATCCGCTAGCTAGCTCCTTGCTGTCCTCTGAAAACTACATTCTTGTGAGTCAGGGAGGAAGCTAAAAAGGAAGAACACTGCATATCTATGGACTAGATGCGTGTGGCCGGCCAACGCGAAGAAAAGATAGATAGGCAAGGTACCCTAGCCGGCCGGCCTTCCGAAGCAGCTAGCAGCAGGTTGTGCACGCGCAGAGAGACGAAGCAAATTTATCTCTTTGGTAGAATGATCAGTTGAGAATTCAGATGCTTTATTTCACACTGACACTCGTGCGATGAGACCTAACAGAGCAGCAGCTATATATATACTTTATTTAGACGACCTGCTCATCTGCTAGCTGGTGTTTATATATACTCCGTATATTGCTACCTGCAGGTGGAGAAAGCTAGGCGACACCAAATACATGGATGCAATATCAGCATCATACTCCATATAGCATCAGTGTCAGACTGTCAGGAGACTGAAGAATTCAAGTACAGTATAGTACTGCTAATAGATCATGATTTGATTAGTTTGCATAGATGCATAGATGTCCTCTATCAGAAACTAATGGATCGCCTTCCTTTTGTAAAGTACTAATTAACCGGTAGGTAGCTAGTAGAATAGAAACAGAAAGAAAAAGGCCCGTGGGAAGAGAGAGAGAGAGAAAGAAAGAAAGGCAGGGGATCAAATGAATCGATCGGTCTAGATGCATGGAAAAGGCCAGCTGCAAATATCAGTTTTTTTTAGTACTATATATGAATATGAAGCAGTGGTTACAGCTTTCTTTTGAGGTGTAGTGTGGAGTGGTATGCAGCAGCAACAGCTAGCAATAGCTAGTATGTTTCTTTGAGTGCACTTCAGGATTAGCTAGCTGTTGATTGTTCGTTCCTCCTCCGATATATCGATCCACCACTGCGACTGCACCACCCTGCAGGCCCTAATTAACCTTCGCTTCTTCTTGGATCTCTGACGCTGACAGACTCTATCTGATCTGATCTGATATAGATGGCAAACGGCCTGTATTTTTGTTTCCATCATTCTTCACATGCACAGAGCCTATACCGAGACGACTAGACCGGCTAACTACATGCTATATAGCTTGCTTGCTTGTGTATAGAGAAGGAACGAATTCAAGTAGTACATGCATATACGGAATTAATTAGTTGCACCTGTGACGACAACAAGTACCTAATTAAACAGGTACTACAACCCTTTGAAAAAACCCAAGACCAACCAATGGGGAGTACGTTACAGTATATAGTAGCTAGCTAGAGCATTCAGTTTCAAGTTGCAGAGACAACTAAATTGGGTAACAGAACCGCGTGTGCCTAACTCATACACACATATGCATGTAGATGCAGGTGTGTGTGTGTAACAGTTTCTAGTTAAGCAGTCAAGTTTTAATTTGGTAAAGTAGTTCCATCATTCAGACACAGTACTATATAAACTGGCAGCTAGCAGATGATCGACAGGCCAGGCTGCAACTCAACTAGTACTGCAACTGAAAGATGTTGTTGGTCGTCCTAGCTAGCGGCCGGCCTGCTCTAGCTGCTGGTATTATGTACGTACTGTACTCCTATATATCACGGATGGTGTGGAACGCCGGCAGGCAGGGCAGGCATACAGCTCTTTTCACAGTTGGTGCTGCAGCAGGCCAGATGAGTAACATGTATGTATACATGATGCATGCATGGCACAATTGAAGCCAACTGAACAAGAAGAAGAAGAAATCATGGATGCATGCATGCATATGGACCAAACCAAACATTCGATCAATCAAGTACATATATATATTTGATTGTGGGGACGTACACTCACCAAATATATACGGATGAAAGACGGTCGAATTGGTTGATGAATAACAATCAAGATATATGCAGCTCCGTCCTGCAGGTACGCCGCCGGCCACGGCCGCGCGCAGATAGATATAGGGGCTGCTAGCTGCAGGCGCGGCGGTTCGAGACAAGCGGCGGGCTCGTCGATTGTTGATCGCTGATGAGCTTGGTTATATATGGGATTAATTTAGCTCGCACGCAGTCTTCTCAGAAAGCTAGCTTGCTGCTGCTGCTCGAGATGGATGACGACCGGCGTCCTCGGTGGAGACAAGAAGACGATGGCCGGCCGGCAATCGTCTTACTGCGGGCAGACAAATCAGTAAGTTGTTGTAGGGAATTCAACACAACACAAGCGGCAGCTTATTGCCTCCTGGGACCCTATTTATATACTCCAAAAGGGCAGGGCCGCAGGGGCACTAGCTAAGCTAGCTCATATTAATTGAAAGCACACATCACATCCTTGGTCATGAAACTTTTTGTCAATCTCTACTGGTGTAATAAGACTTTAGAGCAGTGCTCTTGCTAGAAATTTGGTGTCACTGTCACCGGTATTATATATACAAGTCATTTTTACAAGCAGTCGAAGGTGTTTACCAAAGCGTTTGTAACCTAACACGCGTGGAAATTGTCATATCTACCCGCAGGTCGGTCACAATTAATGTGCGGGAAAAAGGTTCCCATGGATGGTCAAGTTAAGACAATAGTTTGCGTCTAAATATGTCTACATAGTAAATGCATAACAAAATGGATGGATAAAAAAAAATCAAAACAACTTATAATTTGAAACGAAGGAAGTATACATTAAGTTATTTGCAGTTCAATTTTAAAAGCTCGTCGGCTCAAATTTTATCCAAAGCTAGCGCCAACTCACCCGGGCGTTCGGTAATACCAAACCGATCGGTATTAGTTCTTTCGGTTCGGTTTCGGTATATACCGAAAATGTACCGAAGAACCGAACAAGAAGATAGAGGAGAAGTGCAAGTCGTTGTCGCTCGTAGCTGGCTTCGCTGCCTCACCTGGACGACGGCGCATCAGCGTGGAGGCCGGCCTCGACCGCGAAAGTACGAGTCACCGGGCACCGGGGATGGTGGGGGCGGAGCGACGGGCGTCGGCCGGGGGCTGGGGCGATGGTGGGTGGCGCGCGACGCGAGGGGCCAGCACGGGCGGCAATGGCGGCGCTGTGAGTCCCGAGAAGTGTGGAGGCGATGTGCGTGACTGGGTGCAATCCGCTGCGGCTGCGCGCGGTTCTTGCGCCGCCGGGTGCGATCTGTTTGCTCCTTGTGCCGCTAGGCTAGGGTTTGAGGAATCAGGATAGCAGGCTGTTACGTGGGCTGCTGCTGGCCCTTAAAATTCATTACTCGGTTTCCCTTCGATAAAAACTGAATTTTCCTCGGTACTTCGGTTGTAAGAACCAGGAACCGAAAGAAACCGAATTTTTGGTTTGGATTTTTCGGTTCGTTTTTTTCTGTATTTTTCGGTTCGGTTTCGGTTCTCAATATTTCGTGCCCAGAGTGAGCGCTAACTATGTATTTGCAAACCGGATCAGTCGTCAGTCATATATGTTGGAGACTAGATCGACGACCATGAAACCGATCTAGATGTCATTGACAGATTTATTTGTTTAATAAAAAGCTAGATTTGTATTTTGTGGTGATGAGGACGGATATGTAGGAGAAAGTGGGGATGCACGCGTGCGTGCGTGTGGGGTGGCTAGAACAAAGCAAGAGAGGGAGGTAGGGCGGTGGTCGTTTGGTCGGTTAAGAAGTCTGTGAAGTGACCACCACCACCGTACCTCCACTACCACTGAGCTATTAGCTGCTACACGAGCCGAAGGATCCAAGTTGCCATCACCTTTATTTATTTAATTTCATTTTTTTTTCATTATTTACAACAGACGTACTACGTTATTAATTAAGAGATTCAAGCGTGCAAATGCATATACTTATCTTATTGGAACATGCATGCATGGAAAGCCCGCCCGCAGGATCTAGCGATCTTTCTTTTTAGAAAGGCGGTAAGAATTTTGCCAGAATTTTATCAGATGGCAGGATCTAGCTAGCAATCGGCCGGCCATCCGATCCATGCATTCATCTTGCACCCAAATTAGAACAACTTAGCTCCCTCGTTGTATGTGTTCGTTTTCTTTGGTAGCAATATACACTACTACATTGAGCAACATTAGGGCGCGCGGCTGGTGATGGACTCTAGGGGCGGTTTTCCTAGCCGCCCCTAAACAAGCGCCCCCTAATGTTCATCCACATTAGGGGCTAGGGGCGGCTCAAACAGGAGCCGCACCTAATGTGAATCCCAGATTTCGTATTTTTTTAATCGGGGTAGGACCCCACCGGCTAGCCACCCACATCCCCTACACATGGCGATTTTTTTCAGGCTTTTTGCAAATGTTGCGGCCGCCAAGATTCGAACCCGCAACCTCAAGCTCACGCGCCGACCCTCCCCTCCACCGTGCTACACACCCGTATGTGTCCATATCCGTTCAGCGTCCTCATATATTATATAAATCCGAGTGTAAATTGACTATTTGAAGCCCTAAACGGTTCGAACTAAAAAGTGGCCAACTACAAAGTTTCATAACTTTTCGAGATCTACATTTCATATTTAGGAAGTTTTCCGTCCGAGGTCGTTTTTATTTAAATTTGAATTTCAAATTTGAGACATTTGAACACAGACTTTTGCATGACTAGATGATTTCGAACTAAAAAGTGGTCAACTACAAAGTTTCATAACTTTTCGAGATCTACATTTCATATTTAGGAAGTTTTCCGTCCAAGGTTGTTTACGAAATTTGAATTTCAAATTTGAGACATTTGAACACAACTTTTGCATGACTAGATGATTTCGAACTAAAAAGTGGTCAACTACAAAGTTTCATAACTTTTCGAGATCTACATTTCATATTTAGGAAGTTTTCCGTCCGAGGTCGTTCTTTAAATTTGAATTTCAAATTTGAGACATTTGAACACGGCTTTTGCATGACTAGATGATTTCGAACTAAAAAGTGGTCAACTACAAAGTTTTGTAACTTTTCGAGATCTATATTTCATATTTAGGAAGTTTTTCCGTCCAAGGTCGTTCTTAAATTTGAATTTCAAATTTGAGACATTTGAACACGACTTTTGCATGACTAGATGATTTCGAACTAAAAAGTGGTCAACTACAAAAGTTTTGTAACTTTTCGAGATCTATATTTCATATTTAGGAAGTTTTTCCATCCTTCGAGATCTATATTTCATATTTAGGAAGTTTTTCCGTCCGAGGTCGTTCTTAAATTTTAATTTTTAGTGCCTGTTGACACCTGTTATAGCATAATATTATAAGTCAATTAACATGAAATAAGGGCTCAAGTTAGATGTCAACATAAGTCTAGGGTCTAACTAATATATTTCCACGAGTTTTGGTATTACGTGACTTTGCGGGGACTAATAGATAAAATCGAGAGAAGATCGATGAGAATCGGAAGAGTTTACATCCCATACGATGACAAGACTTAACCGTAAAGTAACTCAACCCGAAATGTGGACTAAAAACACCGTAGAAGATACCGGAAGACACCAAGAGAGACGGGAAGCCGGGTGGCTTGCCACCACTGGCGGCCGCCGTGTGGGTCCCACCGTCGGCCTCACCTTTTTATGTCGGTTTACCACCGACATTGAGGTTGTATCTACACCATTATTGGAGGTCGGTTTGATCCAAGGGTCCCTGTTCATCGCCAAGTGCTATATAAGAAGACCACCTGACCCCAGGGTGAAACCCTAACTCATTATCAATTCATTCTCAATTCATATCAAGACCAACTCAAGTCCAACAAAGTCTAGACCTAAGCTCTAGTTCATCATATTAGAAGTAATTAGCTACCTAGCTAGAACTAGAGGAAGTCAAGTTCATCTTGATTCCCGATAGTCAAGAAGTAGCAAGGATCATCGTTGTTGTGGCTTCTCTCTTGTATTCGATCGTAAGTATTATTATATTCGAGAATAGAATTGTTATGACTTTGATCTATATCATTATTATATTCTTATTGATATGTATCCATGCATGCTATGATTATATGTTTAGTTTAGTGAGTTTGTCTTATATCTTATGCATGGAATTGTATAGCATCCACGTAGATGATCACTATGTGGGTGATAAGCAATGTGTAAACGTGGTGTTTATACAACGTTTATCCGCAATTGCACCCTACATTCGGGACGTGTGGTAGATCACGGGAGTGACAGTCCGTTGAGTCCTTTGGAGTCCACCCCGAATGCTAGGACAAGTTGAGCTATAATTACGGTGATGGTCAAGTTTCGTCCTTGATTGTCATTGGTAATTGCTTACCATGTGTAGATGTAATTCAACCTTGCCATGATAGCTAGATGTATTGCACTAATTGTAGTATTCATTGACATATGATTAGGAGTATCTTAGGAATATTCTTTCCATTCTTTCTATAACATGCTAATAGCTCATATGATACTAGTGGCATATGATGATCTTAGACTTGGGTAGTTATCATTTATTCAATTATCTTTATCTTGTGACTTATCCCTGTTGAGTAATGTTAGATGCATATGGGTACTCGTGCATTATACAACCGCTGCAAGTGGATCTCATAAGTAAATCACAATCTAAATCATTACCCCCTTTTCTCTCTACTTTCCATAGACTCCCCTTCCTTGTGGTAAAATATAAATACGATACCGATTACTCCCTGAAGTGCTACGATGGTATTTCTATCTATAAACTTGCGGATATCATGTTCATTCTTTTATCAAAGCCTATCAAGAATACCATACCCGCATTTCCTAGAGAGTTATTGCTAGGGTGACAAAGACTAGTACGTAGGTAATGCCTAGAAATGAGTGGTATACCTTGAGTACATATCCCGGTGAGATTAACTCCACTATGGATAATGATGTTAAGTTTACACCCCACTACTAACACCACCTAACTCCGCCTTTGTTGGATTATGAGATTAATTCCATATCCAAGCTAACATGATTAGATAGATATCTCATATATATTTCTTTTTTGCCTTCCTAATTTGGATCGTGTAAGAAATATCAACGATTACCTCATTTTAAAATTCAGCAACCCACCGTAGGGCGCCTCAATATAGAGCCGCCCCTATTGTGGACTCGATGAGGCGGTGACCAGCCCACGATAACAAAGAGGGCCCGCGGCGGTACACGAGCCGCCCCTAATGTGTCGTCGAGAGAGGCGGTTTGTCAACGGCCCAGGATTTTCGCATACATTAGGGGCGGCTCAAAGTATGAGCCGCCCCTAATATAAATGTCAGACGCTCCCTTAGTTGGCTTTGGTAGTAGTGATAATACACTCCGTCCCTGATTTGCAATATAGTTCAGGGTAGCGCACAACAGCTTCGAGGGACGGAGTGTTGCAAATCCCAATCGCAAGATGTAACTACTCGGCATCAACCGCATACCGAGATTTCTTCAATGGCTCGGCGATGCTGCTTGGGCGCGCGGGAGCCGTGGGCGACCAAGGCGCCGACGAGGGTCAAATTCTTTTTTTTTTTGGCTAACGCTTCATCAACTCTTGTGGACGGCAAATCGTTGGTATAGACACGGGTCGCGGGACAACGACTCATGCGCCCTCGTGGCGGGTTTCGGAGACTTGCGATTAAAGCCGGGCGAAAAAACAGCTCGTTAGCTCGCTCGGCTCATGGCTGGCTCGTCTCGGCTTGTTAGGATAACGAGCCGAGCCAAACCAAGATTTTAGCTTGTTAGTTATAACGAGCCAAACTCGAGGTAGCTCGCGAGCCAAACGAGCTACACATTCGGGAAAAACACGCGACCCGCGCCAAGGCCACACGGCCGACCGGATGGACGGCGTGGCTAGGTGGGGCGACTCGCCCGAGCCGCATGGGGCTCGGCGAGTCGCCGACCCGCTTTCTGAGCGGCGCCCCGCGCGGCCCGGCGAGCGACGGGGGCGGTGCGGTGGTGGCGACTTCTCGTCATCGTGTGCCATCGTTGTTGCGGCGGATGGGCGGATTTGGCCCTGCGGCCTAGATCCGGCATCCTCGGTTTAGGGCCGGTGCGCTGTCTCTACCGCAGCGGTACCGCTCCGTTGGTGGTGGATCGTCGACGGCGGTCGGCGTGCCGCTCGTCTAGCGGCGGTGGCGGCAGGCCAAGATTGGTCCCCCCGGGTTTGGATCCGATCCACGGTCGCCGAGGCCGCCCGCTTTGGCGTCTTTGATGGGGACCTTCCGGTGAAGGCGGTCTTCCACGTTGTCCGGTGCCGAGTCGGCGGTGGTGGCGGTGGCTTGGGCGAAATCCTTGTCCGGCGTGTTACGGTGGGCCGGGCGGCGGAACCACGTGCCCACGCACCTTGTTGAAAACACCGGAGCCGTTGGTCAATCTGTCCCTTCTCTGCGTCGCGGGCATTCAATAACGGGTGAAAACCTAGCTCGGTTTCTCCGGGCCGGCGGTGATGGCGCGGCGCGTCGTCAAAGTTCTTGATCGCCGCGAGGCTAGGCGGTATTCAGCGTGGTTATCTTGTTCGGTGTTCAGCTCAAGGCGGAGGTCACATTCGATGGGCGTAACATTTCGGCGTTTGGTGGTCTACACCAAGAGTTTCGTGTTGTTGCCAAATAAGAAGCACTCAATCTTCAATGGTGGGCGGTGGCGTGCTCATGGCGGTCGGCTGCGCCGCCTCGACCCTCGAGCGCGCACGCCGGGCCTTGGGCCCCTCGGGCGGCGCTTGCGTTGTCCCTTGTTGGGCCCTTTTCGGGCGCGATGCCTTTTTCGGTTCATGACAAGCTATGGTCGTGGGTGATCTTGATGTCTTCTTGTCATCAAGGTTGCTCCACGTTTGTATTTTAAAATTTCCTCTTAATGAAACATGGGCGAACGCAAAATAAAAATTGCTAATCTCAATTAATTAGCTCCTCTCACCCCCTGCTTTCAAAGTTCTAGAAGACTTGCACACTGCAATTATATATCATCGTTACTTTTTCATGCGTGGAGATTATTATTTTCATGAGTGTGATGGAACATCGATCTGGGAGCAAGTAAACAAAAATAATCCATCTCATTTCCGCAAACAAGTTGTTATACAGTTGCAAAGTGCAAATCTTTGTTCAAAAGACATGTTGCCTGCTTTGCTTATCCACAAGATCGAAAACTTACTTCCCTGACAGTTGAATTATACCACTCCCTCCATCCCTCAAAGAAATCAATTCCTAGAATCCATCTCAGTCAAAAAAATTTAAGTTTGTCTAACTTTATAAAAAAGAGTAGCAACATTTGTCATATAAAATGAGCAAAATATTTTCTATATAAATTTAACTATACTAATTTGATAACATAAATCTTAACCGGTTTTTCTAGCAATTCGGTCAAAACTCAGAAGAATTGACTTAAGTTAATTCTAGAAATCTAATACTAGAGAGGCAGAGGGAGTACATGGCTAGCTAGAGCATGCATGTTGTGTGTTTAATTATCTTCTTTGTAACGTTTTTTTTTTGTTTCTTAATAACTGTTGTTTGTTGCTTCTTTCAGTCTTATTCATAATAAAATATATAAATAATAACTAGCTAGGATCGAGCAACCCTCCTGTTTCATCATAAGGAAAGGGATACATAACACACTCCATTCAATTTTTAGGATGCATTCATCTGCTCTGTTGCTTGCAGCCTACGGCTACGAGGGATTGATTGGATAAAGTGCACATATCAGATCCGTTCCAAAAATTCGATACTCTGCTGTGAAGCAAGAAAGGCACAAGACAATTTAGGACAGCGAGGTGCCATTTATTATTATCTGTACTTTCAATCTGTAGCAGTACGTGGGAGTACAATTCATTCGCTCTGTCTGCTAAATAGGAGTATTTGCAAATTGCATTAGCTTTCGAGGACCACGGGCGAGAGTACCAATTGTTATACAATGCTACTGCATACTCCCGTGGTTCGAAATCCAAATTATAAAGCGACTTATAATTTGGAATAAAGGATACATATATGGATGATCGTCACATTTTCTTGGGTAGGATGGGAGTCCTTAAAGCGCACAAGTAGGATGGGAGTCGCGGTCCGAGTGTTAAATGGTGGAGTGATCTTGCGTATCGCCTTGACAGTTGCAGGTCTTGACGACTGCTGCTGCACGTCTCGGTGTGTGGTCGAGATGACCTCACCGCACCCCTGAGACGTGTACTACATACTGATGACAAGAGTTGGGCAGGGAGCGAGTGGGGACTGGACCAAGATCTCCATGAATGTACAATGACAATGAACTGGCGTCCAGATCATTTTTTGCAAATAAATGGGAATACAATAATTAATAAAGCACGCGCGTTCATCAGAGCTCAATTTATGGAGAGAGCGAGGACCGGGATTTTTTTTCTACTCGATCGATCCATCATCTAATCTCAATACTTATACGATCCACCTTACATATCTATATATGTGGATTAGGGATTCCCTCAACTTATTGAGAAATCAATTGTCATCCCCGTTGTACCGAAGCTTTTGCGTGATTAAGAAAAAAAAATATAAACACACTAGGATCCTACTGTGTGCCTGTTATATTGATTGCTAACGGAGCTGAAAGGGACAAATTGCCCAATTTCAACACGGTACGCGTGAACACACACATATCGATCCCATTACACACTAGCTTATTACGTACGATCCATGCATCTCAATCATCGACGGCGACACACCGCCTCCGATCCGCCTACGTAATTCCATCTCTGCCGACCCAAGTATCTATCGCCTCCAACCGTACGTTTTTACTTAAACTCACTCGCTAAATCCATGAAGCCAGAGGCTCTCATTCTAACCAGCGCATGTGGTTCCTTAGTAGTCAAGGCACAGCCGCACAGGAGTTCCTCCCCGCATGGCTACATGCACGGGAAGCTCCCACATCCATGTAACGTGTGCATGAGGTTACGGTGACTTGACAGTGAAGTTTCCTTCTCCTCTCCTCCCTATATATGTAACCCCGTGATCCATAAATAAAGACGACGAGTTCATTTACCGATATTCTGTGTCATTTACTTTCTCGCAATTCTACTCGCAACACGTTATCAGCACCTTTGCTCTCCACATTCTCCAGAGAGAATTAGCTCACATGATTAGATCATCGATATTGAAGGCCAATCCGATCATGGTAGTGCAATCGGATTAAGGTAACGATGTCCCCAACCAAAGGATCACGTCGTGATCTTCCTCAGTGAACGCTTTTCGCAGCAATCACCGAGGGTGACGTAGTGGTCACCGCACCACCGTCGCAGCGGCCATCGGCCGAACCAATGCCTTGCTGCGGCCCTAGAGCGGCTGCGCTTGACGGCAACAACCGCTGGCCCTCTGCGGCCAGATCACTGCGACCTCGCGACAATGGCCCGTGGCTGCGGCTCCATGCCTGCGCTCCGGTCTTCCGGCGTCTGCGCGTCCCGATAGCAGCCCGGCGAATAGCGGCCTCGCGCCGCGGCCGGTCCCCGCACGGCTCTACCCGGGCCTTCGCGACTAGCGGCCTCACGCCGCGACTGCATCCTGGCGGCCTGTCGGCTTCGGCGGCCAGCCGGCCCGCGCACCCGTGAAGGCGGCCTGAGGCGTCTGCTCTGCGAACACGGCTCCTCACGCAGGAGCTTCGCTCGACGACGCCGGCGGCCCTCGGCCCCTCGCACTACTGCCCCTGCGGCCTCGCGCCGATGTCCAGTGGTTGCGGCCTCATGCCGCACCCGGCCTTTGCGCAGCCTCCTATGCCCGCGGCAGCACGGCTGACGCCCGTACCGGCCAGGCCCTCAGCCATGGCCACACGCGCGGCCCCGCGGCGGACGACCGGACGCCGGCAGCTGCGCTTGCACGGCTTCAGCCCGTGGCTACGGACGGCGCCCGAGCGGTTGCGGCCAGCCCCCGCACGGCTACCTCCGACGGCGGTCCTCGCCTTCAGCTCGCGACCGCGCCCAGCGCCTCACGGCCCGGCACCGCGACGCCCGCGCGCGACTTCAGCGGCCCTCGGCGCTGCTCCAGCGGCCAGACGCGACCGCGTCTGGTGCCCCGGCGGCTGCGCGGCTGCCCACTCGACCGCGACGCCCGCCCGCGACTTCGGCAGCCCTCGGCGCTGCTCCAGCGGCTAGACGCGCGACCGTGACCGGCGCCTCCCGACGCTAAGACGCCCGCCCCACGCGGGACCAGGCGGCGGCGCCCGTGGCTGGCCCCACGCGATGCGCGCCCGCCACGTTCTGTCCGCACGGCGCGGATGGCCGCTCGTGAGCGAATCCATGCGTCGGCGGCTCCTCAGAGCGCAGCGGCAGTTAGGCCGCGTGATTTTCTCCCTCCGTGAGAAAATGTCCTATTTTCTGTGAATATAATAATAGTCTAAATAGATTATTAATATATATATATTCCAGATTTATGTTTTAACCCTCAGGTTTTAACATAACTGCTGTATACAATATTTACCTCATGTAAATATTCATTTTAAACATACGTTTAAATGAATTATGGTGCACAATATTTACCTCATGTAAATAAATATTTGTGTGGCCACATGTCATCAGATATTGCATCATAACATGTACCTATGCAAACGCTATGGTCGATTTATCTCATTGGAACTTGATTCGCCGATGTCACCTTTTGTTTATTATCGAATGGGCAATCACAAGGTAGTAGTCATACTACTTGTGGGATTTATTCCTCAAAGTGCACTTTCAATTTGACTATAAACTTACAAGGAATACATCTTGATGTGAAATAATTAAAACGGTCTACACCCCTCATGGTGACTACCTAAGTTCCATCAAATGAGACAAAATCCCTTTATTTTCACGCACTTTATTTCATATGCAATTTATTTTTTGCGTTTATTTATTTAAGCGCATTTACTTACTCTTTAAGTTTCAAGTGCTTATTTTATTCCATGCAAAATAAGTGATTACCTCATCATTTGTGTATAATGTTCTAACTTTTGCATATTGGCCAACCACAAGGTAGTACCATAGTACTACCGTGAGATCTACACTATCTCATACATAGTGATTATCTCCAACATGTGTATCCAATGTCTAATTTTAGAACAAATGACCTTCACCTTCACGGTGACAACTTTTGTTCATTTTACAAAATTGGTCATACACGCATGGTGTACCACAATACTACCATAGGAATTCATCCTCATTGTGCGTACCCAATTTTAAATATGAACTACAAAAGAGGTCTACACCTACGGTGATTGCCATAATTCACCCTTTTAGATTGGCCATACACAAGCTAGTATCTCAATACTATCAGCGGGGATCTACACTATGTTCATCACATAGTGACTATCCGCATGTGCTCATACAATCTAAATGTGAATTGTATAAGGTTTACATCATTTGGATGTTTACTTTCAAAGCAATAGTCTCACAATTTGAGGTCCGTGACCGTGTTTCTACAAACATAAGTGACTACCTCGAGTTGAACCACTTTCAAAGTGTGATGAACTCGTACTATTAGCATGAACACAAGGTAATGGGATGACATCTACTGCACATACACATATTTGCGGATTATGCTCCCCTACTACAAGGTCACCAACTGGTTTGCACCTTCAATGTGTTAAATTGCTAATATCTAATTGAGACTATCTTGGCAATAATTATTGACACTATAATGATAGTAGTGATTTTCTATCACCTATCCAATATGAGGCAAACACTACATATGATTCAAGATTCATCTTGACTTCACAATACTTTATGTATGCCAATTCAAGACACATCTTGAATATGAAGTTATTTAAGTAATCATTTGCTTAAATAAATAGCAATATATAGTGCATTATTTTGGCGGATACTTTCTATGACAAAACGAGTCTATGTTTTGGCGAAGATTTTACATCATCTATTCCCACGGGAATGGATCCCAAAACATTAGCAAATGACTTTTTTTGTCGCCCAGAGAATGGAGAGTCTACAATCAAGTATCACCTTGAATCCCCAAAATTTTGCCTTTATGCTATACAATTTACTCTCAAGTAAATTCATACATGATAAACTCATGTTGGACTTGGCTAATATTTACTGACTTGGAATATTTCCAATCTCGCATTGGATGGAATTTATTTTCCTACTATGAGCGATATCAACGATATCATTGGGGGCATACGACATAACAACGATTCTTGTTCAACCCCCAACCAAATGCTCAATCCATTCTCGATATTGTCACGATTGTGTTTATGTATTTTTATGCAACTCCAACGGTTGGATTTCTTCAAATCCGTGTATTCAAGGGAGTGAGATCCATCTACCTTTTACATGTCCCTCGTTGGGATTTCAACAAAGGATGTAATGCCTAAACATAAATGATTGTTTACTCATTCATTTATCCTGGATATTTGGTCCATGGCAATTATAACATAATGGATTCTCATAAACGCAAATGTCATTTTTCTTCCTAAAAGTGGCAAAGTATGACAAATCTCACATTTTCCACAAAAATGTGATTGTACTATCCGTGTACACGTAAATGTCAAATCATATATTTGGCTCAAAAATCCCTCCAACTCATTGGAGGCAAGCGAGTTCACCTCAACAAGGAGAGACGCTTTGTAAAGTCTCCATATTTGGAGTGAAGCTATTATTAGCCTAATGTCACACTACCACATGTAGTATGATAATATCATGTACCACATACATGGTATACATATTCTATATGAGTGTAAATTCTTTTGGATTATACCTCACTCTATATATAGAATTACTTGGGATCCAACCAGATGGGAAGGAATCTTGTTTAGTGGACCATTGTACCGCTAACACTACTATGAAAGATTGTGCAAATTCCTCCCATATCGCCCGGGATGTATTACATACATCAATCCCATATTACATGTTGTTGCGCACAAAATAATTTTCTCTCTTGATCTCATCAAGATTTGGCATATCTGCCTTGATCTTTCCACATGTAGAATGACGAGAAAATTATTATCAATTCTATTGGTCATAACATTAATGTGAGCCACCAAATTTCTTGAAGAAATTCAAGAACATACATGTGACTCCATTTGCCATTTTATGGACCATAAAGATACTATGTAATGCACACATGCATCTACAATATTGTCCTAAAATGTGTGCCTTACTTATAAGGTACCACAATTACCAAATTTATTGTTCAAATTCTACAATTTAGAGCAAATGATCCCGGACGCGGGATCTAATCCATTTACATGGAATTATTTGGTGTTTAGGGACTACACCATTAAGTATCTTATGTTCATACACATAATGACACAACTAAATCTCTCGTCCGAGAGAATCAAGTTTGTTGTTTGATGACCCAAAATAGAATTGCAACCGCCAACATCTAGTTTTTGACATGCGGATTACACAACGCATCATAAATCCAAATTCATCAAATCGCATCATACGGCTCCCCCTGTTGCTTAGTACGTGGATAGCTGGCCATACGTACCAAACAATTCCCATCTCGTGAATTGGTAACGCTTTGCACGTACCAATATCACCACCGCAAAGATACATCAAAGGGCATCTAGGGGATTCATTCATTGTCCGTATGTCTTTGAACACATATTTGAGGAGATTCCAGGCATTAGGGAGATACTTACCACGCATAGAATGCCAAGAATCAAAAAGAGAATGTCACTACCGATATTCGGTCCTCATATTCACGTACCAAAAGAATCTGAACCAACAATTCGAGAATATCTTACATTTGCAACACATTGCAAATACTCGCCAAATGCATGAAATTGTGACCCAATCGATTCCCATCTAATGTGCCAAAAAGAGTGGAGGTACCTAACAAAACCACTCAACTCCCGAATCAATAAGTGGGGGAAGAAGTATGGCCACATAGGGATTCACTTCTTGCAAGCATTCTTGGATCGGGGGAGACAATTATTCAAGACAACGCAT
Organism: Hyparrhenia diplandra; assembly: GCA_015847255.1. Classification (NCBI taxonomy): domain Eukaryota; kingdom Viridiplantae; phylum Streptophyta; class Magnoliopsida; order Poales; family Poaceae; genus Hyparrhenia; species Hyparrhenia diplandra. The sequence continues at coordinate 227,842 of JADLZK010011384.1, read as the reverse complement.
GCATATCAACCTCAAGTTGATAGACGACACATGGATATTTACTATCCAAAGCCTATGGATGTTTAACATCCAAAAGCCCAAAGATAACTTGTGCATAAAATTAGGCGCCGGGTCATCATTGGAACGCCCTAACTCTCAAGTATTATGGGAAATGACATAGAGTTCAAAGGGTAAACATTTCCACATGCTAAAATTGGTTCCATTGAATCAATCATACAAAAGACTACAAATTGTCGACAAACTCCTCAATATTGCCATGCACCTTATCTGGATCCGCACCACAAGTCCTAGGCGGAGGTTCTAACACTCATCATATTGGGTCAATCAAAGGTGGCAATTAAGGAGAATTGCTTTCACTCAAAGTGAGAAGTCTTTACTGATTTCTCCTCACAAGCCTTTCTTGACGGAAGCACTATGGATTCATAAATCCATAAGGTGGTGAAATAGTGAGAGCTTTGTAGCACATGGTTTCACGCAGAGACCTAGCATAACATACCTATTGGTATGCGTGGAGATTAAGTTCCTATATTGATAATTGGCGGACCAAACTTGATTTGGATAGATTTGGATTATAAGTTCTAATGGACTTCGTATTCTAAATCAAAACATAAATCGCAACATACATTGTGTATGAATCAAGTCACTCCATGGCTTGAAATAGTCAAGTTGATTGTGGTACAACCGACTAGGTGAGTTCCTTCCACAGAAGGATGTCTCCCATCATTTGATTTCACACAATGTGACCATAGTAAAATTCTTATGGTTTTTATACATCTCATATGGTACATATCAAAACAGGTAGTCATGATATAAGACATAATTTGAGATGAAAGGTTTGGGTAAAACCAAATTATGCTTAAGACCATAACTTGAGCACCCACATGAGTCCTCCAATATTCCATTGATATTGTATACCAATATCCAAATAATATTGGACAATCATACTACCAACAATATGGTCATTCATTCCCTAAATATGGATCAATCCATTATGACCCTTGGGATAACAACCTAAGTGCCATCAAAGCGCTCATGTATCTTGCATATCACAACAGGTCTGATATTGCATTTGCGAGATACTTGCTATAGCTTAAAATAGCGCAACTCTCCTATAACACCGAAAGGTGGGAGTGAAAGTGGATATCCACGTATATCCGTATGGCACGAAAGGATCTTGATTTATTATGTAAATTAAGATATGATCATGTGGAGTATCAAGATGCTGGCTATTTAATCCCCTATACTACCGGATCACATACCGATGTTATAATGGTAAAGTTATCATAGGAGTCATCAAACTTGACTCTAATGACTACTTCCACTCCTCATTCTAAAGTATTACATAGACATGTATCACTTTATTGAATGATCACATTTGATTCAACGAATCACTAGCCATTATCCTCAATGATAATGCAACTTGTGTTGCTTGGATGTTTACAGGTTACATAAGGGCAATATCACTATATTGCCTTCTACAAATGTTTTCTTCTCACTAAAGTGAGGAGATAAACACCTTGCAAACTGAATCAAGTGATAACTCCAAGAGATTTATTCACAAAGCCCCTACCAATTCCCACATTTCACGATGTGTTGTTGAAATTGGTATGCGATGACTTTGATAGTTGCAAGGTTCGGGGGAGACTCCTCTTGAAACTATAACCTGTTCAAAACATCATATTGTAAGAGGTTTTTAATGAGGCAATATCAATACAAGTTCATATATCATATCTCTTGTTTTCCCCCCCGGGGGGTTTTTGTTTGGGATATCAAAGACATAGCCTATGTCATATCTTTCTCGCTTTTCCCCCACGGGGGTTTTTGAGAAGGTATCAAAGACATATTATTACAATTATGATCCTCGGATCATATTTATTGTTCTCTAAACTTGGTCATGGGTTTTCCTTCCAAGGTTTTTCCCATATAAGTTTACAATGAGACAATAATCAAATATGCCATACCATTTTATCCTTGTTTTCCCCCCATTTGGGTTTTAAGGAGTTTTTAATGGCATATCCACACATATTTCCTCATTTTTCCCACCGGGGTTTTGGAGAAATTACTTAATACATTGATCTTAAAGACGGATTCGATCAAGGGGGGAGTGTTATGAATAATATTGTGCAGGATGATCTCATCCCCTAACCAAAGACATGTGGTTCCTTAGTAGTCAAGTCATAGCCGCATAGGAGTTCCTCCTCGCATGGCTACATGCACGGAAGCTCCCACGTACCATGTAACGTGTGCATGAGGTTACGGTGACTTGACGGTGAAGTTTCCTTCTCCTCTCCTCCCTATATATGTAACCCCCGTGATCAATGAATAAAGACGACGAGTTCATTTGCCTATATTCTCGTGTCATTTACTTTCTCGCAATTCTACTGCGCAACAAATTTATGTCTCGTCTCTTCACGCAGAGCATCTTCAAGAGACTGTTTATATCTTCTCTAATCTAAAGGAATAGAGATTTCAGTGAAAAAAATATCTCCAATTAATATAGCGGCCTGCTAGCTCTTTATGGGTGTGCGCGCATGCGTGCTTCGAAATGATTAATTCTAGAACCGGCTGTTCATGTGATGCATTTGTTAATGTATGTACTTACTCTACTATATTTTGCAGTAGTGATAGCCAATGGGATTGCATGATGAATTTGCGCCCATCTGTGGCACTAGCTAGCGACAAGGCTGATATATAGCGACTCTACAACGGGCAGGCTAAAATTGGACACGTACGTACGGCAGGTAAATCGAGGAGCACGCAGCAGATACTCCGATCCAGTATATAGATGTAGCATTTGCATTTAGATAAGATGTAGTAACATTTTTTTATCAGACAACAAATTTTAGCATGTTTGCTTCAACTTATTAGCCAACAAGTACTTATATATCTCTCAGCCGCTCCCGCCTATTGGATTGAATGAATGGTTAATAATTAAAAAAAAAAAATCAATCGTCTCTTCTCTCATCTCTTTTCACGTCCGAACCTATCCATTTCTGCAGTTAAGCTGCCTATAATGCTGATTTATTATGAGAGAAAAACATTACACAATGTTTACTTGTTGGCTAATAAGAGAAGACCCATGTATGATTTATGTTGGGCCGCATTACATGGACCTATTATGAGTATGATGTCAGTAATAAACAAACATTCCCTCAAAAAAAAAAAAAAAAAAAAAAAAAAACAAACAAAAATAAACAACTTGGTAGATGGGCCTAAAGAATGACATGCCATTCTGATGGGCCGAGTGCTCGCCGGCCACAGTCGAAAGAAATTCCCAATCAACACTCCTCTCTTTGTCAAGGAGCACCAAATAAAAGCAATTTTGCACGGAAAGGTCAGTCTCCGATCCTGTCACTGTCATGTTTTGCACGGAATATTTATTTATTTATAAATTGCTCAATTTGGTTTAGATGGCCACTGATTTGATTTGATGGGGTGGATAAGTCAAAGAAGAAATTGGAATATAAAATTGAAACGGGGAGGGAGAGGCAACAGCACCAAGTAAGCAACCAAGCTGGATCGGAGGTAGACGACGACGAGCAGCAGCAGCACCCCCAGTCAGCACAGCCACACAGCAATTCGAATAAATTGACACAGGAGGAGGCATCAATCAACGACATAAAATATCTGTCTCATCGTCTTCCTGCGAGGGCAGGGAAGGGAAGGGCGTTTAGGAGAGTCCGGTGGCCATGGGCCCCAGCGGCGGCGTCCTGGTGGATCCCCTCCTCCTTGGGTCCAAGGAGCAGGAAGCTCTGGGCGGCGTCTCCGACTACCTTGGGCGGCCGTGCAGCGCGGAAGCTCCGGGGGATGGAGATCCGCGCTCTTCGTCGTGGGTGCGTATGCAATCTCCTCCACTGCCTTATTGCCTTGCCCTTGCTTGCCTTCCCTTCCTCTGTGATGATGATAAATCTAATCCCCCGCCCCGCCCCTGGTAATGAAGGCGTTGAGATCGCCGGGAGCTTCGCCTACTTCGGCATCTCGGCGAACCTGATCACGTACCTGACGGGCCCGCTGGGGCAGTCCAACGCCTCCGCCGCCGCCTCCGTCAACGCGTGGTCGGGCACGGCCTGCCTCATGCCCCTGCTCGGCGCCTTCCTCGCCGACGCATACCTGGGACGATACCGATCCGTCATCATCGCCTGCACACTCTACGTCCTGGTAATTCAACATCTCTTTCTTCTTCTTCTTTTTCTTTACGCACGTGTGTGATAAACATAGGGGCTCGGCTCGGTCAATATCCTCCTTTGTTTTTCCCCTTTTTACCATTTTCCCTTTTTTACCGTATCCGTATCTGCGCCTTCTGAGAATACAGTATTTATTTTTATTAAAGTAGAATGCGTGTCCACATGCTACGGATTGCAACTCTTTGATTGAGTAAGTATACACGCTGGCCTGTGTGAGTTGCCAGCCGTCGCCGTCGCCACGTTTGCCTGCTCATCCTCATCCAACAACCCCATGGACCTCACCAGCCAGTTGCTTGCGATTGCGATGCAAATGGACTGCCTAGATCGCCCGCCCCGCCCCGCCCATTGGAATGTCACTCCTAGTACAGTATACTTACCTGAGAATTAATTACTAACACTAATCGATGGTGGCAGGGGTATGGCATGCTGACGCTGTCGGCGACGGTGCCGGCGCTGCGGCCGTCGCACCTGCCCTGCAGCGAGGATTCCTCCTCGTCGTCATGCCAGCCCGGCTGGCCGCAGGTTGCCTTCTTCTACGTGTCCCTCTACCTCATCGCCATCGCGCAGGGCGCCGACAAGCCGTGCGGGCTGGCGTTCGCCGCCGACCAGTTCGACGCCGACCACCAGGGGAGCGCGCCTCCCGCGCCTCCCTCTTCAACTGGTGGTTCTTCTGCATGGCCATCGGCATCTCCGTCTCCGTCTCCGTCGTCGGCTACATCCAGGAGTACGTCGGCTGGGGCTCGGCTTCGGCGTCCCCTGCGCCATCGTCCTCTGCGCCTTCCTCGTCTTCCTGCTCGGCACCCCGACGTACCGACTCTACGCGCCCACGCCCGAGACCAAGTCCCCGTTCCGACGCCTCGCACGAGGCCTGCCCGCCGTCCTAGGACTGGGAGGAGGCCTCCCACAACAACAACAACAGCAAGCCGAGGAGGCCGACGCGCGCTGCGTGCTGCGCCTGCTTCCCATCTGGGCGTCCAGCCTGGCCTACGGCGTCGTGTACGCGCAGATCATGACGCTCTTCAACAAGCAGGGCCGCACCCTGGACCGCCGCATCGGCCTCCTCGAGCTGCCTCCGGCGGCGCTGCAGACGCTCGGCCCCGCCAGCATCCTGCTCTTCGTGCCCGTGTACGACCGCGCCGTCGTGCCGGCGCTGCGCTGGGCCACGGGCAACCCGTCGGGGCTCACCATGCTGCAGCGCGTCGGCGCGGGCATGGCCACGTCGCTGGCCGCCGTGGCGGTGGCGGCGCTCGTGGAGGCGCGGCGCCTGGCCACGGCGCGGGAGCACGGGCTGGTGGACGACCCGACGGCGACGGTGCCCATGACCTGGGCGTGGATCGTGCCGCAGTACGCCATGATGGGGGTGGCGGACGTGCTGGCGGTGGTGGGCCTGCAGGAGCTCTTCTACGACCAGATGCCCGACGGGCTCCGCAGCCTGGGGCTGGCGCTCTACCTCAGCATCATGGGCATCGGGGGATTCATCAGCAGCCTGCTCATCTCCGTCATCGACGGCGTCACCGGCAGCGGCGGCGGGGACAGCTGGTTCGCCGACAACCTCAACCGCGCGCACCTCGACTACTTCTACTGGCTGCTGGCGGGGCTCAGCGCCGTGGAGCTCGCGCTCTTCCTCTACTTCGCGCGATCCCATGTCTACAAGCACAACCAGACTGGCAGCAGCCGGCGCCTCTCCTGCTCGTCCACCACCTCCACGCCGCCGCCGCCGCCGCCGCTGGAGAAATACTCCTCCTGCTAGCACTAGTAGATTTACTACTGTATGTACTACCGTTGATGATTGATTGATGAAATTATTAGTGCTTCAAGTACAGTAACAGTACAGCCCTTTTTTCTGTTGTGGTTTACTACTTGTTGTTGTAAATCAAAAGCAAACTCGAAAATGAAATTCAAATTCACGTTTGGAAGAGGTGTAGCAGCTTGATTGGTAGCAAAAGCAAGAGGTCTTTTTTTGGTGGATGTGATCGATGATTGATTATTCCAATGTATGTACGTATGGGTTGGATTGTTTTTCTAGGCTGTATGATTGATCGATGAATGATTGCTGTCATCTATATGGATGCAATGTACTGGTATAATACTCCCTCCGTCTCTAAATAAGTGTCGCCGTTGGTGTCGCGTCTTGTGCCACAACTTCGATTTGTAGAAAAAATCGTGCAACATTTACGTCTCTAAATAATTTTGTTAAAAAACTAGATTCAAATATCTTTCCAATGATACTAATTTTGTAACATAGGTATTAATATTTTTAAATATAAAATTAGTCAAAATTGTTTCTCGGGAAGCGTAAACGACACTTATTTAGGGGACAGAGGGAGTAAGCGATAAGATGCATGATTTAGTGGATTGAATTCCATCAGGTTGTGTGCGGTGGAGTTGTTATACTCCGATCCAATCCAACCAGATGACAGCAAGGAAGCAAAGCAACAAATTAGCGATGGGCCCATGCAAGTTTCATGTGTCGTCTCATGGATTGGATTAGATTAGATTAGATGGCTTGGCAAGGCAAGGCAGCTTAGGGTCTGTTTGGTACCTGCATCTACCCCCCAACCAGGCTCACGGGATGCAGGGCACCCTTTGTTTGGTTGCCTGGCTCACCCCTCCGCCCGCTCGTCCCGCAAGACCCCCACCCGAGCTCCGCTCCATGGAAACGCCCGAATCGGCGTTCCTCGCGGGCCTGGCTTCGCTGATCGATGCTCATGCCGGCGCAGCGCGATGCAAAGGGCGCCCGGCGGGAGCTTCATTGCCGAATGGCGGGGAGTTCGCTAGGGTTCCGCCCGATTTCGCGCCATCCTCGCCTATTTAACCCCCACCCCCTTCCTTCCCTCTTCTTCCCGTCGCTCTTCATCCGCGCCGCGGTGAGTCTTGACTCCGTTCATGGTCACCACCGCCAGTATTTTGCATCTACTCGCTCCATTCTAATCCCTCTCCTCTTTCTTGTGTTCTAGGGTTCGTGGATCCGAGGTCTCTCCCCGCAAGTGAGTATTTCTTCCCGATTTCATTGATTTTGCCTCATGCGTGTGAACCCTAGTTCACTTCTTCTTCTTTTTCGATGCGGGTAGTCCGGATCGAGTTCTTGCTACGATCTCTAGGTATGGATCCATGGATTTCCTTGTTGCCTTAGTTACGTGGATTTTTTTTCTTTTTTTAGCACTTTTTATCGAGTAAGTGTTCATTACTAATTACTAATCCAAGTATTGTTCTTTGCTTTGATTGCGAGATCCGCACGGATTACTTGCTTCTTTGGCGTGGGTTTCCTGCACCTCCCGCTTGTTGACTTGGTATTTTTTTTGCTTCTAATCCCCTCTTCCCAATCCCCTAATCTTGTTTTGTGCGGTCTTGCTTTTCTTGTGCTATTGACCGAGATTTACGAGTTAATCGAGCATTTGTCCTAGTCTATGTTCATAAAATGTTAGTCCGAGCATTTGTCATACAATTGTGATGATTGTTGGTTCATTAGTTCTAGCATTTGTCCTAGCCTTACCGCTCTATGTGTGTTTGGTAGTGATAATCATCTCCCAAATACCTTCATTTTTCTAGATGGATTTGCAAATGTAGGAGACGCATGCTCTATGCTCGGGCGGCAGCTCTTATCTCGGCCATGTGTGCTCTCATATCTCGCTAGGATTAGACTTTTGCATGCTTCTAGGCCTCGACATACATATGGTCCAGCTTAGCCCGGTGGGAAGAGGAGAGGCAAAGGAACTTGACTCTAATGTACAACTATAATGACATTGAGTGCATTGCAATGTTATTTATGAGAAGGGCCCCCTTCTTTAATCTATGCAACTTGCTTAGGAAAAGGGGGTTGTTGTCCAATAACATAAACTCATGTGTAGAAGAGCAAGTAGCAATGTTTTTGCACATTGTTGGTCACAACCAACGCTTTAGAGTGGTTAGGCAAACCTCGAGGAGGTCTCAGAGAGACAGCTTCACCGCCATTTCAAAGAGGTCCCGTTTGCCATTGGTGAACTCGGGAATGACCTCATCGTACCTCCATCAAATGAGACACCACTTAAAAGTGAGCAACGGTCCAAGATGGTACCCTTACTTGAAGGTACAAGATTTTGACATTTAGTTTATAGGATCCCGCATGGGTTCTTGGCAATTCACAATCAAATGTTCCATGACTTGTAGGACTGTATTGGGGCAATAGATGGGACACATATCTATGCTAAAGTGCCCGCCAAGATTTCTCGCCGCATTTAGGGGTAGGAAGCCCTATCCCACACGTAATGTACTTGCTTCTTGTTGGGTTTGACTTGAAATTCACCTATGTGCCGGGCCGGGTCGGGAGGGATCGGCACATGATGCAACCATTCTAGCCGATGCCCTAGAAAGATCTAATGGGTTAAGGGTTGCACCGTAATTTAGTCAATTGGTTGCATAAATAAGACTTGCTAATGACTGCCATCACCCTAATGCATGTGCATTGTTCTTTTAGGCAAGTTCTACTTAGTAGATGCTTTGGTACGCTTTGTCGTCCGGGATTTCTTCCACCTTATCGAGGGACTAGGTACCACCTCAAAGAGTATGGCAACAGAACTTCCCCACCAACTATAAAGAGTTGTTCAATTTGAGGCACTCTAGTTTGAGAGTGACCGTTGAACGTGCATTTGGTGCTTTGAAGAGTCGTTTTTTGCATTCTTGACAACAAACCCTTCCCACCCCTATAAAACACAAGTCAAGTTAGTTCTTGCTTGTTGCATACTTTATAATTGGATCCTTCGTCATGGGGTTGATGAGGTGGTTCCTGCCGAAGTTTTCTTGGGTGCCAAATGATAACCCACCTCTTCCTAATGGCCCTCGGATCGATGACAATGCCGCTTGGTTCTTTGAAAAGGGATGAGTGGGCTACCCACATGTGGGCAAACAGGGAAATGCTAGAATTTAATGTTTAGGCCTTGGACAAATGCTATGATTATTTATTTGAATTCTCGTAATTGGTTATTTCTGAGATGTATGAACAAATGCTATGATGACTATTACTTCCCTTAGACTATGGACAAATGCTATGATGATGGTTTATTTCTGTGATGACTTCATTCTATTTGTGCAATGATGATCCAACTGTTGAACTGATACTACACTTTACTGAGACAATGTGCTATGTGCAATGATGTTTACTTTTTATTGAACTCATACTACACTTTACTTTTACTGAGGCAATGGGCTATGTGCAATGATGTTTACTTCTTATGTAATGAATTTGTACACTTTAATCGAGGCAATGGGCTATTGCAATGATGAATTTGAAATCTAAACTACCAATAGGCAATGGCTGATGAAAGGATGCCTGCTGATGAGCTTGTGTTCTCTCGCACACTTGTTTGGGCCTGATCTTTGGTGTTGGGGCCGTTGGTGGTGGTGGTCGGGCCGTTGGTGGTGGTGGTCTTTGGGCCGTTGGTGGTGCCGGGCCGGTCTTTGGGGCTGTTGGTGGTCTTTGGGGCTGGTCTTTGGGGGCCGGGCTGGTGGTCTTTGGGGGGGGTGGGGTGAGGGGTTCATACCAGCTAGTCAGTCGCGAGGGCATTGAGGTGGACTGATGCCATGTCCGGCTATGCCTTGCGCCAAATGTGCCGACTTATCTCCACCGTGTTAGGGACTGATAAGGGCTTCAAAGAAGTCCACCTCAACAAGTTGCCAAGGCTCTTCAAGCCTCATTTGTGGGAATGAGGTGATCGACTCGTGTACAACCACCCGAGAAAATGGAGGCAGGGTGGGTGAGACCGAGCAACCGAGGGAACTTCGGTGGTGCACGTGGGATGAAGATAACTCCATGATTGTCCCGAGGAGGAGCACTACAATGGTCACACCAAGGTACCTATGTTCATTAACCGTTGTCATTTCATTCTCAAGCGCACTGCTCATTATACTAACAATCGTTGTCATCGCCGATGCGGGACCACCCCAAGGATGCTTGAGAGGCTGAACAAGCCTATCCAGTTCTACAAGCGGATGATGATCATCTTTGGTAATGGCCAGTGCAACGAGGAAGTATGCTATGGGATCCAAAGAGCCACTTGGTACCGCTCGGACTTTGCCGACAGCTCCCGTTAAGACCGAGGGTACCGAGGGTGTGAAGAGTGGCAAGAATGATACACGGGGAAGGCAAGTGTGAGGGGACTGCTGGCAACAAGAGGAAGAGATCCTTGCTTGCGTAAGAGGATGTGGTGTTGTTTATTCGGACTTGGTGAGGCCGTGAAGGATGTGGCGGATGCAATTGCTTCTACCAAGGTAGATGACTCCCACCCGCAGCTCTATGGTGTTTGTCATGTTTGTCCCAGGGCTTCACCGATGAAGCACTGCCGAGTGCTTATGGCCACCTCCTGACAACAAGGCCTTGGGATCTGCCTTTGTCAACATGCATGACTCTCATCGTGTCCTCGTGGTCGAGGACCTACTTGGCCAAGCACTACTATGTGTGATGCCGTTTGTGGCGGTTGGTGGTCGATCCTTTTGTGCGATCCCCGCCCTTGGTATGGTGGCGACTTTGGATGTGCAAAGGGTGGCCTCTTTTGTTCATACCCCACTACGATGGTGGTTGTGTAGTGGGTTGACCTTCACTTTTGTGCGGTGATCTCATGTTTGCCTCTTTACTAACACTAACATATAGTTAGTGTCTTACCTAGTCTAGTGCCAGTATAACCCTGCAGCCTTGCTAGATCAGCCCAGTTGATGCATTTATTTGAGACATGTTTGGCAATCTGACCTTGTGCCCATTGCCTGTGATGTTAATTTACTTTTAGCTGAGCAATTGCCCATTGCCTGTGATGTTAATTTACTTTTATTTGAGCACTTGCCCATTGCCCGTGATGTTAATTTACTTTTATTTGAGCACTTGCCCATTGCCTGTGATGTGGTTCTGTTAAACTGAGCACATAGCCATTGTCAATGATGTGATTTTTGTTGATCTGAGCACATAGCCATTGTCTATGATGTGTTTGAATGGATCTGAGCACAATACTTGCCGCTATTTGCATTTTTCAAAGATGGCATGGTATGTTGTTCATGTGGGGAGGGAACCTGTGTGTATTCTACCCTCCGGGCGTGGCAGCACATCAACAAGTGCATCGCTTCCCAGGTAATTTACACAAGAAATACAACACAAGACAAGAAGCTTTGATGGCCTTCTATGGTCATGTTGAGCAGCCTCTGCTGGAAGAGGTGAATCCACCTCTGCTTGAACCTGTTGGCGAGCAAAGATTCAACTATTGTCAGGTTTCAACTGTAGTTAAGATGGTCCTAGTGGTAGTCATCATTGTAGCATTAGGTTTCATATTATGGAAGTTGATGTAATTGAAGTAAACATTCATGTATCTTGGCACTGTAATTTGAATTGGTATGGTTATCACCTCATGCAAGGGGTAACTGGAACTCAATGCATGCATGAGCACCAAACACACTACCCTGCATCTACTTGTTCATTCTTGTGCTGCATGCATGCAACCAAACACCATCACAGCACATCCTGGTTCAACTCATACATGCAACCAAACAAAGCCCCCCTGCATGCTCTCAGCCTGGGTTATGGGCGCCTGGTTGGCTGGTGCGAGCCAGGATGGCCAGGGAAGGGCACCAAACAGACCCTTACTTGCTTGCTGCGGGCTGCTCTGCTTTGGCATCAAAATTTGATCCGCCCAAGGGAAACTTTACATGCTTGACATGTATTTTAACTAACAGGTGGTCAACAATCAGGAACATCCGCATCTGTAGATGGATGTTAAACACACTTCAACTTCAACTGAGCATATCCGGACGGACACTTGCAAGGCAGGGTGTGATGGTGACAATGCAGCTCAACAGAATATCCATCCTCGCCCTCGCCCAGCCCAAGCCGACCTCGCCGGGCTCCCCCCTCAACAACTCTCTCCTCCCCTGTCGGAATCAGTCCAGGTTCAGGTCGGCAGTGCAGGTCCAGGTTCAGGTCGAGCGAGGCCTCGACGACGAATCGCGCTGCGTCCCTCCTCCCGCCTGGTTCATCCACCACCACAGCCCCCCTCGTCACATGGAAGCCGACGTCCCCATTGCCGCTGCTAGTGCTACCCCCAGGTCCGCATCCGCACCAATCTCCCTTTTCTTTCTCCTCTCCGCCGTCACCTGCCTGCTTAGAATCTGGCAAAGATCCGTTCTTTCCTTGCAGCTACTACTAGTCGTCCTTCAGCAGGAGTACTGTCTAGGTCTTTTTTTTTTCCTTTGGGTTGGAACGAACAAACAGTGCTCACTGATATAGAAAGAACAAGGTAGAATCATCCTGTGTTGATTGGGCACCGCCGCCCCTGCTCGTCATCACCTACCGATGTGTTGCTTATTAATGACATCCTTGTTCACTCCTACCTGGCTAACATTCGGACATTCTTGGCGATTACAGATTTTCTAGGTTATGACCAGACCGTGTGAATTGCTTGTTCCGTCATAATTCAATTCCCTAGGTTCACCATCAAGCCGGGGAAAGCTTCTCTCTGGAACTTGCTTACTTTTCGAAGATTGGCTCTTTGACATTCCAATTGTGGAAATCAACAGAACCAATAGTTTTAGTTCCTTCTACTAAATCGTAAATGCTAGACACCTCCAGCTTCTACTCACAGTTCGCATACTGTTAAGGAATAAAGCTCCAAAAGGATCACAGCATTGTTGGTTTCAGTTGCCACGAATGGTACCTGATTTGTTGCTTTCTGACCTGCAGGTATCAAGCAAGTGTAAGCCATTAGCTGCACCCAGAGACACAGATTTGAAACATTGACCTGGCTCTCCATTTTGTCGGTTCTTTGCTTCTACTTCACAAAAAGGAGCTGGATTTTCTTCTAGTGCTCTGGATACTGGCCAGATGAAGAGCAGATTTCTGATTCTTTGTGTGATGGTCTGTCTTATGGCTCGAATGGGAGCTGCCAATGTCGTGCTAATGGGGAATAATCTGACCCTGTCCTTTGATGACATTGAGGCGAGCTTTTGTAAGTCCTGCACTCCTTACAATCATTTGATTTTGTCAGATCACCAACTGCTACCATCTGATGCCACTTAATCTAAAACATTTTGTTTGCATGGCTTGCGTATGTGATCAATTTAGGTGTTATGTTTGGCTTATTATTCGTTACACTACTATATACCTGCTGATTTATGGTGATGTGAGTCTATTGCGCTGCCTACTACCATGCTCTTGTGGCTAATTTATATCAGTTCTCTGACTAACATTAAGCTTGATTTTATGCTTCTGATGGCTGTGTATGCTTCATTTGTCTCTTAGGCAGTTAGGCTCTCACTTTTTACTGAAGGATTTAACATACCTTTTTGATTGGATTGCAGCTCCAAGAGTGACAGGGTCTGGAGTCAGCGGCGTAGTTTATGCTTCTGAACCTTTGAATGCCTGCAGCCCGTTAACAATCAAAGCGGTCAATGGCTCTCCATCGCCCTTTGCATTAATCATAAGAGGCGGGTGCGGATTTGATGAGAAAGTAAAAATGCACAGGATGCTGGATTCAAAGCTGCAATCGTCTATGACAATGAAAATAGTGGGGTCCTGGTTTCAAGTAATTTACCTTGTTACTCACACTTGCTCGTATCCATTCTTTTTCTTAATTCCACTTGCATAGCTGCATGATGACCTTTATCTATAGCACTGTGAAGGCGAATAGATGCCTTTTCTTATCACCTTCCAATGTGTACCTGTAGATATATATGCACTAATTAGAGACAAGATTGGTGCGCAAAACAAATGTTCTCAGCTATGCTCCCTGCAAAATGAGTCGAACATTGATATTTATGCTTATAATGCTCAAACAAAACCACAAAATATAATTGATAACTGGATTCGATTTTATTCCACTAATTTACATTGACGATTGATCCTGTATTACCTTCTCTATCTAACTAGATAGAAATGTTGCAGTGGCTGGAAGCTCAAGTGGCATTCATATATATGCGGTGTTCATTTCGAAGGCCTCAGGAAAGATGTTAAAGAAATTCTCAGGCCATGCAGATGTAGAGGTGTGGATACTACCTACATTCGAGAACTCAGCCTGGTCGATCATGGCAATCTCATTCATATCGCTACTAGCCATGTCTGCTGTACTAGCTACATGTTTCTTTGTGAGAAGGCATCGAATAAGGAGGGATCACCCTAGAATCCTAGAAGATCGAGAATTCCATGGAATGAGCAGTCAGTTAGTTAAGGCCATTCCAAGTCTTATTTTTACAAAAGTGCAAGAAGATAACTGCACATCATCATTGTGTGCCATTTGCTTGGAAGACTACAATGTCGGAGAAAAGCTAAGAGTGCTGCCTTGCCGTCACAGTACGTTTGCCCCACTTCTAACACCCTGCTGTCTTTTGGCTTACATGCTACGACAATAGCATGATTGTTTAGAACTCTACCTCATCCAATAGATTTGCTGTACTGTAGTGTTTAGATCAGGGTACAAGATCTTTATGAAACCTAACAAGAACTAGGCAAATCAAAACAGAAGGTTAAATCCATATGGACAACTTAATCTTACTAGTGTGTCTGATGTAGGGCGGCGCATTATCTGGGTGAGGTTTTTCTTGCAGTGATCGCTTTTTAATCATTAGATATAGAGAACATTTCAGGTTTTACTTATTTGTTACTGAATGGAAATCAAGTGTTTACTTGTAGTAGTTGTTTTTAAATCTTTAGGCATCGAGACTACTGCAGATTTAATTGATGAGGGGAAAGACAAGTCATTGCACTGAATGAAGCGTACCCTTGTATATATATAAAAAAAAAATATGCAAAGAGTGGGATGTGTAAAGTGGGAAACTGCTAACTTGTGTCTGTTGCCTTGCAGAGTTCCATGCAGCTTGTGTGGACATGTGGCTGACTTCTTGGAGAACATTCTGTCCTATATGCAAGAGAGATGCAAGGAGTGGAGCATCAGAAGTTGCTGCCACAGAGGCTACCCCCTTACTTCCTTCTGCTGCCCGGTTACCTTCTCGGCCATCTTCATTCCGGTCAAGTGTGGCAGCATCCCCTCCAAGGCCAATAAGCCGGCATCCTTCATCGAACTCGGTCTCTCGTGCTTACTCTGTTTCTCCCAGCCCCTTGAGATCTCACACAAACGCACCTGGCATCCGTGCAAGCAGAAGCATCGCAGACCTTCCAAATATGTTATCTCCCCATCCTCGCATCTCACATTTGTCGTCGTCGACGCACTCCCTGGTTGGCAGCCACTTGTCTCCACCAATCAGCATAAGGTATCCGTCGCCCCATTCAGGGTATGGATCACCCAGTCCACATGTTAGTTCATCCTACATCTCCAATTCTGGGTATGGTTCTTCAAGCTACAGCTATATCGGAGGCTCCAGCCAGCATGGGACGTACCTAAGACGATGCGGAGAATCAGGGCCAAGCCTGTGTACCATCGTCCCTCAACCGCCACAGCAGTCACAGTGGGAGGCGGCAGGTGCATCATCAGCAAGGTCCCTGCGGCAGTCCTACCTGAGACACTGTGGCGATTCAGATGCCAGTTTGTCTGACATGACGTCAGCCCAGTCGTTGCCGGGGTGCTGATGCTGAGGGGGTGGTGGTCTGGCTCCGGATGTGTGTGTACAAAAATGTGCAATTTGATTTGTGCAGCATACAGTGAGGAGTGTGACATAACATTACATTTGTGCATAGCACATAGGTTTTGTTCTTGTTTCTATGTTTTTGTGCTTGCATTGCGTGCATATGACAAGTAACATGAGAGAATAATATTTGTTCATATGGAATGGCGGTGGTGAATGGGGGCAGGTGAACTCATTATTGCTGATCGATCATGTTCTTGAGCAAGCAAGCATGTTTTGGGGTTTTGGCAAAAGAGAGCCTGCTGTCTTTTTTCCCTGTTTGTTGGTAGGGTACTACTGCTACCAGTCTATTGTTAAGACAGAGAGAGAGGTCTAGATCCTTTTTGGTCCCTCTTGTCTCTTTTGGCTTTCTCTCGTCTCGTCTCGTCTCCTGGGGTTGCACCACCACACAGCAGAGAGGAAAAGGCAAAAAAGGTGATCCCAATCCGGCCTTTCTATGCCATGCTATGCGCGCCGGCCGGCCAAAGGAATCATCAAGAGAGGGCGTGCGTGCGTGCTTGCTTCTCTCCAAACTTGATAGCACCACTCTCCTCTATCTATGTAAATAAATGGAGTATCCAGCAGCCATGCTCAAAGAAGCACTCTGAGGTACATAGGAGTACTCTCACCATCAAATGAAAAGTCAGTTGTTCATCATTATTATCTGACGGAGTACTCCTATTATGTCATAAAGAACATCAGTTAATTCAAAGTCTATACCGAGCGTCACAGAACATTATTAGCAGCATCAAATCAAATCATATCATATCATGCCTGGCATCCTTGTGCATGCAGATGCAGCAGCCTGTCCTGTTCGTCTGCATGTCTGTAATTAACCATACCCATCCAAGTCCCTTCAGGCAGACAGACATACTTGTCCTACACTCCTACTCCAGTACAGGCTCTTTTCAGACTTGCACATTGCATTCAGACTTGAGAGGCCAGAAGCAGAGTGTTGGTTGGAGGGTGTTTAGTTGGTGAAATATTTGGGGTTCGGATACTTTGTAGCATTTTTCGTTTGTATTTGATAATTATTGTCCCATCATAGACTAACTGGAACTTAAAAAGATTCGCCTCGTACTTTTCGTACCAAACTGTACAATTAGTTTTTAATTATTTATATTTAATGCTTCACGACGCGTTAAAAGATTTGATGTCCACAGTCACTCCCAGTTTTTTTTTTTTCAGTCATCTCACCTCATCCTCACGGACGCATTGGGTTCAGTAAAGTTCAGTATAGGAAAACCCAGGGAGGAGAGGATAGAGTGATGTTGCTCGATCGCCTCCACTTGCATTGGGTTCAGTAAAGTTCAGTATAGGAAAACCCAGGGAGGAGAGTGATGTTGCTCGATCGCCTCCAGCACCTGT
Organism: Hyparrhenia diplandra; assembly: GCA_015847255.1. Classification (NCBI taxonomy): domain Eukaryota; kingdom Viridiplantae; phylum Streptophyta; class Magnoliopsida; order Poales; family Poaceae; genus Hyparrhenia; species Hyparrhenia diplandra. The sequence continues at coordinate 210,725 of JADLZK010011384.1, read as the reverse complement.
ACTACTGCATCCATCTACTGACTGACGTTCATGCCATGCCAATACCGATCCATCCATCGATACTGTGCCCTTGCATTGCTGCTCCAAGCTACTACTCCCTCGGTTCCAAAAACAAACTTACTTTCCACGAGTCAAAACAAATCATAAGTTAGAGCACAATATACGTACAAACTACTAAAATGTTTCTAATATATAATAACATAACTTACTAGATTATCATGCAATATATTTTTATAACAAATCTCTATTCAAAAAATATAAATATGACACTTTTTTTCTTATAAACCTAACTAAGTTTAAGATTTTTAACTCCAAGGAAACGATATTTCTATTCTTTTAGGACAAATAAGATACTTTGAGAAGGCTGATCTGTTCCACTGGTACACACGTACACTACTATGGCTGTAATGCTTTTTTTTTTTTTTTTTTTTTTTTTTGGCTGTAATGCTTTGAGAAGCACCGATGAATAAATGTGTGCACCTGACAATTGTAACTCATTTTTAACCATTCAGCCGTCACTTTGATCGACCTGAAACTGAAGAGGAAACCATACCACACTCTGACAAAGCTAATGATCGCTAATACAATGCGCTACTAATCATAGTAGTTGTAGTGTAGCGCATACAAGGCTGCTGTACCCATAAAATCGAGGTCCAAGGGTCCTAAAGTGAATGGATTTGGATCCATTAGGCACTACAATGCTTTAAACTATCATGGTTTCTATAGCTTGTGGATATCGTTACAAGTTAAACTATCTTCCACAATGCAATTTTTTATCATGATGTCACATGGCCCACTTGTCACTCTCACATATTATCTTGGTTTGCGTGAAGACTTGGTTTCTTAGGCCGTCCCCAATGGTTAGCTATTTCGCTATCTAGATGTGACGTGGCATGGAAAAAGTAGGAGAGAGAATAGTCACTAGCTACATGCAAATAGCTAGACTATTTCACGTGAGCCCAAGAATATGTGAGAGGAGTATGTGGGTCCACCAATATAAAATAGTCTTTGTTGTTGTCTCTCACCTCCACGCCAAATTTAATTACGTAGGTAGTAATGGCTATTACCATTGTGGACGCCCTTAGTTAGACTTGGTTTTTATGTTTTTCCTCTCTCTCTTCAATAAATACGATTGTCACATCAGCAAAAAAGCAATAAATAGAGGGGTAATAAATGAGGATAAAAACTATGATAGAGTCTCGCATTGTGAGTGCTCTTATAGGTCTTGTTTGGATACACATATATGTATCTCAACTCACATGTGTTGAAGTGGATTGTAATGGAATTAAATTAAGTTCCACGTCAATCCACCCCAACACATATAGAATGGCGTGAATACACATACATCCAAGCAATGTTTTGATTTAGTCATATTGAATCAATCCACATGTATTTAGAGTGGACTAGAGTCGAAGCTAAAACTAATTTTCACCCCAATTCACACCAACACCGTGGATTGAGATGAATCCGACAACGCCAAGAAGGGCCTTATTGTCTATATTATTACTGTAGATGCGGTGATGATATGCAAAATGCAGTGTCATAACATCTATAACTATATATCAAATATCAATTGGAGGTCACGTGGATAGATGAATGGATCTGAGGCATGAGAAACATGTTCACCTCTAGGCCTTGTTTGGATGTATTCTCAATTTGGTATCAATTCACATGTGTTGGGGGTAGATTTGGTGTAATTTAATTAAAGTTTTATTCCAATCCACTCCAACACATGTAGATTGATGTCAAAACCAAATACATCCAAATATAACTCTATTGTGTTGGTTCCCCTTCCCGGCCACCCAGCCCACCACACACACACAGACCACCTGGTGGTGTGATTTAACGACATTGTTTTTATAGTAAGCAACATGCTCATGTGGTAAATTTTTTTTCGACATCTATTGTTAGTTTAATATCTAGAAATGTCTATAATAGTAGGGTATGTGACAATTTAATTGCAAGGGCCTGACCCTCCAAGAAGGACACAGATCATGAGTCTAAGAAGGGCTATCTCATGGTCTCACTAGGTGTTATGCCTTAATTGTTGTGTCACTGCAAATGTAGGTGACATGGAGGCCATGCTATGAGCATGCCATAGCCTTAACCTTGTAAGAGGAACCATATGCAAACCCCAAATGACTCAATGGAAGACCCCGACCATATGCCACTAAGATGTCAAGGTGTGGAGGTTGAGCATGCATGAACCTAAGGCTTTCCCTTGCAGGATGAGTTAAATATTTGATCTCAGATAGTCGAATTCGGCCCTAGGGAAGCCCAATCATGACAACCCTTGGCCACTTGAAGGCCCCTTCGCACGCTGGAGAATCACAGAAAAATTGTAGGAATCGGCGAGGCGCCAGAATCGCTTCCTTTCCTTTGGTCCGTTCCATTCCTTTCCTTTTCTTTAGCCCTTTTTGGTTTTTGTCCGTTCGTTTCCTTTCCTTTCTTTCCTTTGGCTCCGTCCATCCGTTTCCCATTCTCAACCCGGCTGAAAAAAGCGAGAGAGCGTAGGGGGAGAGAAAGGAAAGAGAGGGAGAGGGGAAGATGCGTCGCAGACCATGGCTCGGCGACGCTGCGATGAAATTCGGGTAGTGCCCGCGGGTCCGGTGGTGCACGGCTCCATCGTCCACGCTCCTCCATCAGCGAGCGAACGCGCGCCGTCGCACGGGCGCCGCCGCGGGCGCCTGAGGGACGCCCGAGCCTCGGAGGTCGCCGACGCCGCCGTCGCCGGTGGTTCGAGGTCGTGCTCATGAGATGCTTCGGCGTCCATCGAGCCCCTCGCCTGGGGCCACAGACGGCTAAGGCCAAAGCGCTGAGACGGCGCGGCCTCCCGCCGTGGAGGTGGAGGTAGAGGCGGCGATAACCCGGGCGACAAGCGGCGAGCGCTCCAGCGGGTTCAGCTCTTGCGCGAGCGCTTGGTCAAGGCGCGGCGAAGGATGCATCAGCGTTTCTGTGTTTTCCATGAGGTCCGAAAGTGGATGCTTTCTTTCCCCGTGGTTTTATCGCGGTGTGAGAGATCGAATCCACGTGAATGCAATCCTCCATTTCACCTACGAAAGTTGCCAAAGGAAGCTAAAGGAATGATGACGTCAAGAAATCCTACAGATGGATTCCTTCTGTTTACCCCGTGTTTGTCCTGAAAACCAAAGGGGCCGAAGTTGTATATCCATGTGATTTTGTTGTGGTAGAGGTGGGAAGGATGAGAAGTGGAGAGGAAAGGAGGGGGGACCATAGAAGGATGGATGAACAAGCGGCGCAACTTGTTATTGCCATAAAAGGAAGGGGTGTACGACACGGCGATAGTAGGTGGGCTGGCGAGGATGTCTATAAGAAAGGCGAAGAGTCAAGACTCTAAAGAGATAAACAAGAACACACGAAGGAAGATAAAATGACAAGTCACGAATATTCCTAATTTTTTTTTTTTTTTTGGCTTAAGGGTGCTCGTTTATCGAGCCAAGACAACTATGAGACAATGAAAGACTTTGTGACCTGGTTAATGAAAGACTTTATGACCTAGATTATATAGTTTTTAACAAATATTTAGAATATATTCTTTATTTTTTTGTAATGTATATAGTTTGTATCTTGCAAAAGAAGGAAAAAAAAAAAATCTAAGTCCGTTGAAACAAGTCACCAAGTTGAACTAGTTGCTGATGAGGCGAAGAAGCAAAAATCCTATCATCAATATCAATATAGCCATATATATATACAGATTATTATTATTGTCTTGCGCGTCCACCCCTGCGCTTGCTTTTCACTAGTTTGGGTTTGGGTTTGGATTCGGACTTTCTGAGCTCCGCCGATTCCTTCCTCCTTCACCTCCTCTCCTCCCCCAGCCGCCGCCGCCGGCCGCCGCGGCGCTGCCTCATCTCATCCCCATCGCCCACCCCCGCTCCGTCCACCGGGGATCGTCGATGGCGGCGCCGGCGATATGGCAGCCGCAGGAGCAGGGTCTCCACGAGATCTGCACCCTCCTGGAGGCGCACATCTCCCCAACTCCGACCAGGCCCGCATCTGGCAGCAGCTCCAGCAGTACAGCCAGTTCCCCGACTTCAACAACTACCTGGTTTTCATCCTGGCCCGCGGAGAGGTGAGCCTTCCTTTCCTCCTAGCGTCACCTTCACCTCAATCGCTTGCTGGCTTATTCCGATCACCACGCCGTCAGCAGAGCCTAGGGTTTTCTCCGATGCTACTAGAGATTCGAAGCTTACTCCATAGACCTCTAGGTCGCCACTGGAGTTTAGCGCTTGGATCGCACGTGCTAACTTCTAATCCAAATCGATACTGATATCCTGGTGTTTTAGTGGAAATAATAACGTACGTTGTGTGCCATTTGTGTGTACACACAAAGGCGGAAAAAGATGCGCTGGGAATCAAGCTAAAATTTCAGCGCCGACATAAGGCTACCTACCTATGTAGCATTTCAGTTTCATTCGGTGGTAATTTGAATTGTCGTGTTGTGTCGTCGGAGGTTCTAGTAGGGCTTAGCCTACGCAGATATGTGCCGATGCACAGTAAGAGATGAGAGCTTGTTTCCATTCTAATCTTTTATGTCTCTCCTACATGCCGCTGCATCATTGCTTATTGTGGTAATGCTTTCTCAAATTGCCCAGAATATTTAAACTGGAAATCTGGTGACATTTTTAGAATCCTCATGCAGTCATGTGTGCACGTCAAAATCATGCTCAAAGGACTGCCACTTACTTTTAACTTTCTGCCTACAGTTTGTATTTTAGTTATTACCGAATTTAGTTTCATTTATGATCGGGAATTAGGACACAGTGATAAATTAACTGAATCAACGAGGGTGTCATTTAATCATGGAGTTAACGTGGGATGAAAATTGTGGATTGTGTGCTTCCCTGTGTTCTTTTCCTCGCTATTTGTTATAAAACCTTTTTGACATTGGGATGTCTTTTTGATTTCACTATGCCTGTAGGTCTAGCTATTTTTTTTTTCTAAGGCATATCTGACATCTGATTAATTTCTTGTTTGTACCAGGGGAAATCTATTGAAGTTAGACAGGCAGCTGGTCTGCTATTAAAAAACAATTTGTAATCGACTTTCAGTTCGATGCCACCTCAGTTCCAGCATTATGTTAAGTCTGAACTGTTACCATGTATTGAGCAACCAATAGGGCTATTAGATCCACAGTTGGCACAGTTATCAGTGTACTTTTCCAAATTGTACGGGTTGCTGGATGGATTGAGTTGTTTCAGGCACTCCACAAGTGTTTGGATAGTAATGATCTGGATCACATGGAAGGTGCTATGGATGCAATATACAAGGTAATGTGCACTTCTGTCATACTAGGGGTTCCATGCATTAAACCAGCACGGTGTAGTGTATCTTAAAATTTGGCTTCTCAAAATCTTTCTTTCTAATGACAGATCTGTGAGGATGTCCCCGAAGAGCTCGATGTTGATGTCCCTGGATTGTCTGAACGACCGATCAACGTGTTTATGCCGAGAATACTGCAGGTCTATATCCAACATCCAGAAATAGCCACTTACATAGTACCTACGAAATTGACACTTTGACTTCCTCTGTGTAAATGGTCATATTTATGTCTTTGTACACCAGTTGCCTATAATTCAGCTAAGTATGCATCTGTGGTGGCATGTAGATGCTTGAACAGTCTCGTTTAACATATTTATGGGGTTTCATTCTGATACATGCTGCTTTTTTTTTCTTCCTTCAGTTTTTCCAGTCGCCACATGCAACTTTGAGAAAACTATCGTTGGGTTGCGTAAATCAGTACATAGTAGTGATGCCAGCGGTAAGAGTCCTAGCCCCATCTTCATGTTATCTTTATCAACTCTTTTGGCTCACTGTTAGATTTGCACAGGCACTCTACATGTCTATGGATCAGTATATTCAAGGATTATTCAACCTTGCAAAAGATCCTTCAGCAGATGTTCGAAATTGGTATTCACCGTAGATGACTACTTATCGTACTAACTTATTTGTTATAATGAAATTGCACATTATGGTGTGCTCCCTTATTTGCAAGAGAATAAGATTCAAATGCATACAAATGTAATTATTTCATAATTGAAGCAGGATTTATTTTCTAGGCTTATAGCTGATCTGTGAGCAAGCAAAATGGCAATAATGATTTTTCAATGGAACATAATCAACTTCCTAATTCTCCCTATTTATTTGATAGGTTTGTTCAGCTTGGGTTCAGCTCATTGAAGTCCGCCCATCAATTCTGGAGGTGTGTTATGTTTGCTGTCTATTAGAATTTTTTCCTGCTCTCATCTAATATGTATTATTTATGTAACTTAACTAGTGCTCCAAACTTCTCCATTTCCCTATTTTTCCACAATTTTTCTGATGATTACACAATTTTTGCCTTGACTCATATTAGTTTGTTTGATGGACTGGATCTAACATTGGATATTGAAACTGCAGCCACATCTTAAAAATGTTACTGAATTGATCCTGCAAGCTAATAAAGATTCAGATGATGAAGTCGCCCTGGAAGCTTAAGCGAGTTCTGGTATGTTTTCAATAAGTGGGTGACTGAGTGTAATGAGGGCTGCACAAAGAATGCACCGAACCTTTAAAAAATATAGAATGCACCTAGTAACGTATATTGAGTATCTGAATCTGAGTTATATTGGTAGTACTAGTGGGGTGAATATGAATACTGTGATGGACACTTCACAACAATGTAATTAACTGTTGGTCCTAACTTTTGAAGTTCACAAACCGTTTTTGCTCAAATCCAAAACTAAGTCTGAATAACTAACTATAAGGCTAGGAATTAGAAGCCTATTATTCTCATTTTTTAAACTGTTAAATCTTTCAGGTCTGCATACTGTGATGTGAGTATGCCACCTGAAGGTTTACGGGAGTTCTTGCCACGCTTAATACCGGTATATGTCTTTCTTGTACTTAAAATTAGTGCAGCTGTACCCTTGGTGCTGGATTACATTCCATTTTTTTTAGACTTTGTTGTCGAACATGGTATATGCGGATGATGATGAGTCCCTGGATGATGCTGAGGTGTGGTCAACTCTTAATATCTTATTAAATGTCTGATCCAGTGGGTCATCATCTTATTCTGATAAATATTATATATACATTTTATTTCAGGAAGATGAATCCTTTCCAGACAGGGACCAGGTTGGTTTTATTCTTTTTGAGCAATATTCATAACCAATAATGGCCTAATTTTATGAATGGCTCCATCTGTGGCCATCCATCGTAGCAGTTAGACTCGCGGCAGCAGAATTAAGTGATCACATTACAACTTTAGCTCATTTCAGGACTATCAGTGAAACCTAATTTTTGGTTGGGGTTGGAGTGGTGCATCAGCAATGCATTGACCAAGCTGATTCTATTTCAGGATTTCCTTTTTTTGTTTTGCTGTATTTTTAAGTAATAACTGTTGGCTGGCTTTGTCACTCAGGTGTGTATCACCACACCTCTCACTCACACACACACACACACATGCTGGAGGTTGAAGAGGAGGAGATCAGAGCACACACACACATGAACACACGTGAATGAGCCGCTGAACTACTCTGGCTGCAGCTAGCCACTTCATATAGAAGCAAAGATTACAAAAGTCAAACTAAGGGCCATACTGATACTGCCCACTACTTATTACTGTAGCCATACTACGTACTATATGTCCCTAGCCATACTCCCGGTCCCAACTACTGCTGTCCTATTGACAGGAAAGGGAGGAAGCAGTCACTATTCCTATGCTCCTATAGCAAAAGAAATATGTGAGAGCAGTAGATTATCTAACAAGCACAGGAAAACTTAAACCTTCCAGCCGTATACTACTGAATTGTAAACGCATTATAGCATATTGCATATTTTTCTGTAGTTAATTCTTTTGGAAGTCAGTTACCACTAGCAGTATAAAGAAAATGTGAGCCTCTTCCAACATTTATGTACAAAATGTGTAACAGGATTTGAAGCCCCGCTTCCATGCCTCTCGATTACATGGATCAGAAACTGGAGATGATGATGTGAGTTTGTTTCTTTTTAAGCCATTTTGCTTTGATGGATTTTGCCATCCCTTTACTACCTCAACTATGTTAAGTGTTCAAAAAAAAAAAAAAATTACTGGTGATTTGAACAGGATGATGATGATGCTGTAAATGTTTGGAACCTGCGGAAGTGTAGTGCTGCTGGGTTGGATGTTCTTTCTAACGTGTTTGGTGACAACATCCTTCCAACTTTAATGCCATTGATTGAGGTAACTTGTACTTCATAGTTTAGTAGTGGTGTTTTTGTTGAAAAAAAAACTCAAATGGCCTGAACTTGCATGGCTCGTCGAAAAGCATTGTGAGTTTATGATTTCCTAGCCCTAATGTTCAGGCTCTGTGTTTAGTTGAAAACAATGTGAAACTCCTCAATAGTCACTGAAAGTTATTATTATTAGCACTAGTCAAATAGCATAGTTTGAAAACCCTAAAAGCCATTCCTGAAAGTTGCCTAGTCATCAAAAGTGCAAAAAAGTAATTCATAATGTAAAACTAATTGCAAGGTTTCTTCAGAACATATTTCTTGATTATTTGATGGTTGGATCTGTCCCAGTGTATATGCCTTTTGGCTGCCTTTATGCTACTATTTGTATATGCTGCTCTTAACCTTGCATCTTTTGGTTCAACATACACCATTTTCTGTAATTTGCAGCAAAACTTGGCTCGAACAGATGATGATTCTTGGAAGGAGAGGGAAACTGCTGTTTTGTGTCTAGGCGCTTATAGCAGAGGGGTGCATTAGTGGTCTATACCCGCACCTTCCTCAGGTAATTTTAATGAGTAATGGTTAACTGTGGCTTTGTTAATATGCACTGCAAGAATAGTAGTCAAATATCTTTTCTTTTCTATAAAATGATTCAATATATAATTGTGGTAGATGACTATGTGCTAAATCTTCTTTATACCACCATACGCTAGTATTACATTTATTAAAGGCAGTTCTATAGACTTAATGCTTGATTATGGTACAAATCCTTGAGATCATAGCTATAAGATTGCTACAATATGCGGTGATTTTAAAATGCCTATTGCAGGAGCATTCTATTGTTGCAATCTTAGTATTTACTGGATAAACTGAAAACTCAAAATATTCATTATGATTATCACCACTATTTTTATTAGATTTGTTGTCCTCTCTGTAATTGTGGGTTACTGTGATTTTTCTTAATCTCTCTATATATCTTCATTGAAATGCAGATTGTCGCCTTTCCTAATCCCACTTCTTGATGATAAATTTCCTCTTATACGGAGTATTACATGTTGGACGCTCTCTCGGTACAGCAAATTCATTGTTCAGGTAACATGGCACATTTGTTCCCTGATATTATTCTCATTCCTTCCATTCTAGGGTTTCAGCGGTAGCTCATTATGTTCAAATCATGTTTTAGGAATGTGGCGTTGACATTTATGCATCATCTTTTGGAGAAATGTCACTTTTGCATTTTTAAATTTGTACATTATGGTTCTTATAGAACTGTATTCTTGTCTCCAATGCAGAGCCTTGATCATCCAAATGGGCGTGAACAATTTGATAAGATTCTCATGGGATTGCTCAGAAGGATATTGGATACTAACAAAAAAAGAGTGCAAGAGGCTGCTTGTTCGGCGCTTGCTACTCTTGAAGAGGTTATTGACATATTTTAGTATGCTTTCCTGTTTTCAGGCAATTGCGTAAGAATTGATACTATGCTTATGCATGCAAGTAACTTTGCAGATCCTCATCTGTACTTATTGATTTTCTGTTTGCAGGAAGCTTCCGAAGAATTAATACCCCACCTGGAAGTAATTTTGCAGCACCTCGTGTGTGCCTATGGAAAATACCAGGTTCTTCTTAAATTTAAATAATCTTATTTTGTGCATGAACTGATTGTTATCAAGCACTGCTATGTCAGCTCTCACATTCTTATTTCTAATTTTATGTGTTGCTTCTGAACAGAGACGAAATCTCCGGATACTCTATGACGCTCTTGGTACCCTGGCTGATGCTGTTGGAGCAGAATTAAATCAGGTGCTAACATTTTCACAAACCTTTCACTGGCTCCTTCTGTATATCATGAACAATCATTTTGCTTCTTTCAGAGTCCAGACTCCTTGATGCTATGTTCTCTTGTATGTCGATTCATTGTGAAGATACTAATTCTTTTAAGCTGGTATGCAGGCGAAATATCTAGATATATTTATGCCACCTTTAATCAAGAAGTGGCAGCAACTTTCTAACTCTGACAAAGATCTATTCCCACTTCTTGAATGCTTTACATCTATTGCACAGGTACTGTGGTTTTAATCTGTGGAAACCATCTATGTAGTTCTTATCTTGCCTGGAAATCATCTGTTGCAACAGTTTGGAGTAGGAACTGCTTTTATTTGCCTACTGTGGTTCAAAACTAGAAGAATGTGAATAATTAGAAGACTTTCTATAGTTTTGGATTTTTTCCTGAGCTGTTCCTAAGATGCTCATATACAATATTGGCACTTGCCTTATGTTTAAATCTTCAGGCATTGGGACCAGGATTTGCTCAGTTTGCGGAACCAGTGTTTCAAAGGTGCATCAGTCTTATCCAAACGCAACAGTTGGCAAAGGTCTGTTTAATCTTTGCTTCTGTAACATATTTGAGTCATGTTCTCCGTCATTAGCTCATCTCACCTAAGTATCAACAACAACAACATAGCTCATCTCACCTAAGTATGCTAACTTTTTAATGCAAAGTGCAGTGTCACAATTATTTGTCTTTTGTGAGACCTGATCAGTGATTTTTTTTTTTTTTCCTTTTCATTTCAACCACAGTTTTATTGTACAGCCATACTAGCACAATGATTTACTTACTGCTAACACCACCACCAACAATTTCTTATTGGTTTCAAACCCATTAGAGTGGCTGTTTTTGACGCTGGTTTGCCAAACCTAATACAACCCTCCTCCTTTACCTGGGCTTGGGACCAGTTATGTTGTGACGACTCAAGAAAGTCTTCCAGTCAACACAGGCGGAGTTTTACTGCTAATACCAAATTTCTATAAAAATGAGACCATCTAGTTGCTAACTAGATGGTTAGTTAACATTGACTGCTCAATCTTGATTTTCATGTCAGAGACTTGTCAGGTTGGAGCTGTCCAATCGTGCAAAAACACACATTATTCTAGCTGTTTCACAGAATTGGTGAAACTTATATTATATAATGTGTCATGGTTCATGTCACCTTAGTGTTTACGTGGCCTGTGAGCTGTTTCTATGTATTTTGGTCACTAGTAAGCACAGAAATTGTCTTCCAACATCGTAATGTGTTTTCCAAGATGGTTTGTTAACATTGACTGCTCAATCTTGATTATGATGTCAGAGACATCAAATTGGAACTGTCTAATCGTGCTAAAAGACTTTATTCTAGCTGTTTCACAGAATTGGTGAAACTTATTATATAATGTGTCATGGTTCATGAAAAGGAATTAGATGTTCACTTTAGTGATTATGTGTTCCGTGAGCTGTTTCTATGTATTTTGGTCACTTGTAAGCACAGAAACCATCTTCCAACATCTTAATGTGCTTTCTAAAATATGATAAGCTACAAGGTCAAACCACATATACTAATACATTTTCTTTTTCTTTATGATTTCCCTCCAATGTGCAGATTGATCCTACTGCAGCTGGTGCGTGTATGATAGAGAATTCATTGTTTGTTCGTTGGACCTACTGTCAGGACTTGCAGAAGGTCTTGGCGCTGGTATTGAAAGTCTTGTAAGTTCTTGTCTTTAGATATGATATCGTTTTCCCTCCCAAGTACATTTTATATACAATCACATGAACACACCACCACTCACATACCCACATGGGTGTGTCAGGGGCGGAGTTAAATTATTTAGTCATTGGGGGTCAATCATACTATCATATTGGGGGGCCATGCTGTAATATGTACTTAGAGGAGGAAATTCACTGTTAAAGCAGAACTATAGGATTAGTCAAAAGTCATCGTGGCCAGCTGGCTCTGATGGAAGCACATAGCTCTGCCCCTGGGGTCTGTCCTAGCGCACATCTAAACTAGGGAGGGCTACCCAGAATGGACCCACATGCACACGCTGGGTCCCGAGGAGTGTTGAGCCCTAAGATCTGAGTGCGCTCGATCCTAAACAACTGACCATACTTGGTTCTCTTTCAGCAGTATCTGTTGCTTTTGCTGTATACACATAAATCTCTTATTCCATGTAAACTTGTTATTGTCAAACAATACATTGATTGTCCCAATATCTACTGTACTGTTTACAGAAATTATCAGTTCTATTACATGGGGCTGTACCATGTGTGCTGAGTAGATTGTCCAGTTGGTAATTTTACCGGGTAGCTGACTTTAGGCATTTTGTCTGTTTAGCATGTATCCTGGATGAATGTTAGGTGTGACTCCTCAGGTTTGAGATCTCACTTTTCACCAGGATGGCTGGATATGTTTTTTTTTCCATCGGGAAGGAGTTAGTTCCACTTGTTATGTTGGCTTTACTGATTACTTTCATATAGCAAAGTTTGAGTTTTTTTTAAAACTAAGTGCTGATGCTTGGCCGTGCTGCTTTGTGCAGTAATGAAATTGGATTAAAACCAGAGCACAAGTATGAAACCCGATTGTTTGTGGGGGTAAATTGAGCCAAAAATATGTTTAGGGGTTAATCATACAAAGTGGATTGTTCAAGGTTGTAAAATGGGTTCTTTTCATCTATCTATCTATGCCTAGTATCGTATTAAAAGTACGGTAGTTTCTTTCTCTCCCCCAAATCTGTCTATCCGTCCCCTCCCGCCATCTCTTTTATCTTTCTAGCCTTGAGTTTGGGCTTGCAAAACCTTTGGCACACCATTCATCTCATGAGCTGGCTGCCCGAGCCTGTGTGCGTTGTGGCATACCTATGGGCATGTGGTTCGCCTTTCACCTTTCTTAAACACAGAGCAGCTGCACATAATAGGCACCCATTTAAGTTGAGCGCTGAACCTCCCTAGTACCAGCATAGTTCCGGTGAACAGTGCACACATGTTCCTGTTCACAATGGGTGTTCCGTGAATGGTGGGTATGTTGCTTGTTTGTTGGTTAGATATTAGATTAGATCAGATTGCATTGTTTTCTATTTCCTTAATCTAGAGAGGTTTATTAAAGGTCAAGTCTTCCCATCTCATTAAGCAAGAAATATATTGAAGTTCCTAGTTATCTCCCTGCCCTTGTGGTATGGTCACACTATCGGGCTCTAAAGCCAAGTAAAGTATGGTCATGACAGCTACACTTTTTGACGGGCAATTACTTTTTTCCTTTGTTTGCTGATTATACTTAATATTTTAGTACCAATATGCAGAAGTTTGATATGCCATCTTTATTTTATTGTAGGTTGCACAGAGCAGTCTGAGAGATCTGCTTTTGCAATGCTGCATGGATGAAGCAGCTGATGTTCGACAAAGTGCCCTTGCCCTTCTTGGAGACCTTTCTAGGGTTGACTGCACACCATCGTAGTTCATATTATCTTAAGATATTTTTCACACTACAAAAAAAAAATTAACACTCTTTGTTATACTAGGTTTGCCCAATACATTTGCATCCACGCCTTCAAGAATTTCTTACTGTTGCAGCAAAGCAATTGGTAAGCATATTCTGTGTGGTCTATATGTTGTCATCATAATTATCTTGATTCATCTCTCACTCATAACTTTGCTGCAGAATCCTCAGTCTGTGAAGGATGCGGTATCAGTAGCTAACAATGCCTGTTGGGCTATTGGAGAATTAGCAATCAAGGTTAGTGCCTACTTTTATACCATTTGGAATCCAGTGCTGAATTCTTTTTCAATCCATAAAATACCTTTTGTTTGTTTTGATGCTGCTAAAGTTCAAACTGTTTGGCATGGGTTTCCTCTTGGTATGTCACTTATAAAGTTGCAGTGCACTGGCCCCACCGCAGAGCTTATTTCTTTGACATATCAGTACGGATTGGTATTTATGAAGTTCTGTTCATGTATGTGACTGATTTATTTGTTTCCAGATTGGCAAAGAAATTGCACCTGTGGTTATCACAGTTGTTTCTTGCTTGGTTCCTATTCTAAAATCCCCAGAGGTGAGTGATTTTTAAGGTTTCTTGTTACGTTTCATTTAAGATTTTAACTAAATGGCTAGTTTTCCCACCCTCACATTGGCAGGGTTTGAACAAGTCACTTATTGAAAATAGTGCAATCACTCTTGGGAGGCTTAGCTGGGTCTGTCCAGACATTGTGGCCCCTCATATGGAGCATTTCATGCAAGCATGGTGCAATGCCTTGTGCATGTAAGTGCCCTTTTTCTGGATTCTTTAAGCAAGTCCAAAGGGTTAGAGAAGGAAGGGTGGTTTTCAAGTGTTTTATCTATATATGGTTTGTTGCATGATGAATGGAACTTGTTTCTTTGGTGTGATCCAGGATAAGAGATGATTTTGAGAAAGAGGACGCTTTTCATGGACTGTGCGCAATGGTATAATTCAGACCCTCCTGGTTATGGCTGCATTCTTCCTACCTGGGTGATTTTCTTCTGAAATCTTATTTGGTTACACCAGGTGGCAGCAAACCCTACAGGAGCCGCTGGTTCATTAGCTTACATCTGCCAGGCCTGTGCAAGTTGGACTGTGAGTTGCGATTCCTGTTAGATTAGGGAGTTTCTATAAGGGTTCACCTATACCCCTATTCAATTCAATGCACGCTCTTTTGATTTGTGTACAGGAGATAAAAAGTGAGGGTCTTCACAACGAGGTGTGCCAGATTCTGAATGGCTACAAGCAGGTAAAGCTGGCCTCTTTGCCCTCCTTTGCGTTTGCATATGTGATGGCAAGGATGATAAATTAATGGTGGTAAACTTGTCCTTTCTTTTTTTGTCTAGCTGCTTGGAATCGGTGGGTGGGAACAATGCATGGGCACCCTGCAACCAGATGTTGTGCAGAAATTAGCCAGATACGGAGTATGATGACAGTCGACAATCAAGCTCGTGTGGTTTATTCACCTCATAGACCATCTCTATGGCGGAGACAGAGAGAGGAGCAGAAAGGGCTATGACAATGTATGTCTGTCCGTGAGGGGTTGTCGAGAGTGTGTGCTGCTGATGCATCTTACATATGTGGCACTTGAGAATCGATTCGGTTCGGTGGTTGGTTTGTTGGTTGCTTGGTACTCCATTGTATACTAGTCTAGACTAGTTGGTGCACAGCACAGCAAAGCACAGCATTTCCCGAGCGGGAGTGAGAGATGGACAAACATAGTGGTAAAAAGGGGTGTTGTTGACTGCCACAACAGGATGGTGAGAATGTCTGGATTGGTTGGCTGTGTCAGTGGACTTGGTTTTGTTTTTGTCATTCCACTGGCCAACACCCTCTTGCCCGCCCCGGCAACAAACAGAAAGGTTTTGTAGCGTGTAATTCTTTTTTTTTTATTATTATTATTTAGGTGTAGGATTGTTTTCGAGTCTTGTTTGACAGGAAGGGTTTGTATGAAATCAATTCATTGCCCAATAATAAAAGATCGATGGGGTTTGATTTCTCATGCTGACTGCATTAGCACAAAGCTTGAACGCAATTAATTAGCAAAAGCTTGAGTACGAGGTTTTGCTTGTTTCTCGATTGGAGAAATTTGCTCGACTTTGTACATGTACCGTATCTGAAGAACCATGGCAGTGAGAGTGAGTGAATGCCACGCACACGAACGGAGCGGAACGCAAGACAAAACAGTAGGCCGGCCACCGGCGCAGCCTGACACTGGACACCCGGCCCAGCCCGGCCCTAGAAAAGAAAACCAACGCGTACGCGTACCTTATCGGCTGGCTTATCTCCTCCGACTCCGACTCCGAGCAAAGAGAGAAGGAAAACAGAAGAGGATGCTGCTGAGCTCCCCTTCGTGTCGGTGTCGGTGTCGCCTTCGCCGCCGCCCTTCTCCCAGCCGCCTTGCTATGGCGCTCGGCCCGCGGCGCTGCTGCGGATCGAGGCGGCCAGGCAGCTGACGGGGCGGGTGGTGACGACCAAGGCGGACAAGACGGTCGGGGTGGAGGTGGTGCGCCTGGCGCCGCACCCCAAGTACAAGCGCCGGGAGCGCATCAAGAAGAAGTACCAGGCGCACGACCCCGACAACCAGTTCAAGGTCGGCGACGTCGTCGAGCTCCGCCCCTCCCGCCCCATCTCCAAGACAAAGCATTTCCTCGCCATCCCACTCCCGCCCCGCGACACCCGCCGCAAGTCCCAGCTCCTCCCGCCGCTCCAGTCCCAGGCCGACGACGACGACCAGGCGCCGCCGCCGCCCTCCTCCGACTGATTCATTACTGCCGCCAATGCCTTGGGCTTTTGGTTAGCTAGCTTATTGTAATGCCGTCGTACCCTATCAGCTCCTCTCAATCAAAGGTCGTTTATTTGCTGCCTTCCCAATTCCTATGATATGCAAATTCTCTTTCTGTAATACAAGGGATTTCATTTCTTTTTGCAATGCCAAGATGGATATGTTCTGCTTTATCAGTCATCTAGCGCTTTGATGCTCCACCAACAACGCGCCTTACTGCATCCACAATTTCATGTCGAATAATTATAAATGTATCTAAGAATTTTTTTTTCTCTGTATTGTGGCTGTTTCTTAGCCTGCTCGTTTCTGTCAAATCACACCAACTGTTAACTAAACAAATGCTTTACTTGTTGATCTGTTTTTTTGTTGGAACACTACTTGTTGATCTGTTTAGCAGCTAACATTCTTGTAAAGACACAAAAGCCATTCTTGATTGTTGCAAAGAACCATCAAATATAACCCTATATATGCCCATCACCGCTTGGGCCGAAAAAAAATGGCTAGCCACTGCACGTATAAACAGGAATGACACTTCAGAACAGCTGGATGCTATTAGAATCTTGATGATTAATCAAATGCACAGGCACGATGCTGCAAATAGAAATGCAGAATTTCACCAAATAAAGCTGGTCAAGTTATCAATTTTGTAGCAAGCATTTTCTAGTTCACTCAGAATTTATCTTTTTTTTTTTTATATATAAATGGATAGTATTTCATACCCGGCTTCATTTACCAACAGTTAGAATCGGACCAATATTACAAAGAAAAAGAACTCTAGTATCTCTAGATGTCATCCGCGCATTCGGCTTGTTATAAGACGAGAATACACCGCCAAATAAATAGCAACGACATTAAGAAACTAAGGGATAATTATGCTTGAACCAACACTAGCAAACAAGGAGGAATCTTCCAAAAGCGGCGCCTCCAACAAGAGCATGACATATGAAGAACCATCATCACCCAACCGTAAAGACCGTCATCGGATTTTCATCCCGAAGATCTCCAAGGCACCTAGTGCCGGAGAAAATTGACGACGCCTCAACGAAAAGTGACACCCATCGGCGCCACCGCCGCCTAAACACAACTATTGTCCCATCAAAATCCATGTTGTTACGCCAATGACCAAATGAGGAAGATCTCCACCGTGTTAGAATGTAAACCCAAGGCCCATGGGCTTGCCGGCTCCCCATGTGGACTATATGTACACACTGTTGGTCACTAATCAATGTTAAGCGAGTATCCAAACCCTAATCCTCCTCTTTTATCACGCAACGTCGGCCTCTTATTCTTTCTAATGTTTTAGTCGTCCCCGCATTATTAAGAATTTGATTTCCGTTCGCCGCTTTACCATTGATAATAACGCTCCATTGAGTTTGACCCTTTTGGCCTTTCTCTCGTGAAGGATCTTCAAACTCGTAGTGTGATCGCCAGTGCAATAGTTCGAGTGATTTATACCCGTTCTTTCCCCCACCACCAGCACCATCGCCTCGCACAACCACCGCCACCTCGATTTACCTTTGGCAACGATGCTCTCTCCAAGCTAGTTACCTCCAAAGCTATCCCGGTGTAATAAAAAGCATTGCTGAACCTCTATGTCATGCTTGTCGGTTAGGTCGCCATGTACACCTTCCTTTCAACATGTCCAAGAGTTGTGCGTCGAAAACCTTTTGATTTAATTCACTATGATCTTTGGATGTCACCTATTGTCAATGCATCGTTATAAATATTATCTTGTTCTTCTTGATGACTGCACTCACTTCGCTTGACTTTTTCCCTTTTGTCTCAAATCCGGTGACATTCGAGGTCCTCGTCCCAATTTCTTTGCTTATGCACGCACGCAATTTGGTGCCTCCATCAAGGCCGCCCAAAGGCGACAATGGTCATGCGTTTGATCACTCTTCGCCCGCATGTTCCTTCTCACCCATGGCGCATTTTTTCGCATGTTGTGTCCCTACACCTCGCAAAATGGTTGAGTTGAACGCATCCTTTGCACTATTATAACATAGTTCGCTCTCCATTTTCAGCTAGTCTACCTCCCTCTTACAGTATCGACACTTTACACACCGCCACCTATCTTCTTAATCATCACCCCACAAAGACACTAGATAGCCGCACTCCTTTCTTCGCTTCTTTATGGCACGCCAAGCTACGATCATCTTCATGTCTTTGGATGTGCCTCGCTACCCTAGCTTATCGATCCCACGACCCCCACAAACTTTCTCCCCTCCTCATCTCTATGTGTTTTCCTTAGTTATTCCGTGGATCACAAAGGGTATAGGTGCCCTGATCTTCACTCCAATAGGCTCATCATTTCTCTTCATGTCGTGTTCGACGAGTCCTTGTTCCCTCTTCACGCGGACATGTCTAACACACCACCCGATCTCCACACTCTAACTTTATTGAGCGATGATGACTACACCCGTTGCCCCCTAGGTCTAGTGTTGTTCGTCTGCGAGGTACTTTGGGCGCCACGTGGTTGATCCGCCATTGCCACCTCCCCTTGGGAATGCCTCGCCGCCCCGGCCTGGTGGGGCGCACACGTCGCCGCCACCCCTTGGCGAGGGGTCGGGTACTGCTGCCCCTAGTGATAGTTTGTCTCGGCCGCCGCGGTGTGCCCCGGCCCCGCCCGTGCATCAAGCCCATGCCTCGCAGTTGTTGCCGGCGTACCGATGCACCATCATCGCTATTGCTCCCATCACCATCGAAGCCGGTCTCCGGCCCACAACATGCGCATACGGGGCAAGTCCGTTTTGCACAACCAGTTGATTGTCTCAACCTCGCAGCGATCCGCTCTCTCAAGCACGGGCATTGTGCCGGGTCGGGCTTGCCGACCGCGACCGTGTGTTGCTATGTAGTCCGAGTTCGACGCTCTACGTCCAATGACACTGACTTTGGTGCCTCGCCCTCTTGGAGTCAACATTGTCACCGGTAAATGGGTATTTTGTCATAAGTTTATGACGGATGGCACTCTTGATCGATACAAGGCTCATTTGGTCCCTCCGTGGTTTTACTCAATGCCCCGATTGATTATGATGAAACCTTTAGCCCGGTTAGAAGCATTGTAACACCCCTGGTGTTACTTTCACTAAAACTTGACATGTCATCATGATCATTGCAAAGCATGTATGATTAGCCCATCATGTCTTGCATTGAACTAAAATAAGTTTATTTTATGTTTGGTTGCTTTGTCGGTCGAAAAAGACGCGAGAGGAGTCGGATTCGGAAACTATTCCCCGCCGGAAAACCCTAGCTTTCCAAACCCTAATTTGTCCCCCTTTATTTATTTCAAAATTTATCAAGAATTTGGGTATGGTTATTAAAGCAAAAAGGTAGAGTTTTTCATTTTTGAACAAAGTTGGTATTTTGAGTTTTCAAAGTTTAGTTCAAAATTTTAAAGTAATTTTGAATTTTATCAAAACCCTGTTTACCCCCTTTTCTCAGTATTTCAAAATTTATGCAAAATTTGAGAAAACTTCCAAAAACAAAGTTTTTCAAGTTTTTACATGATTTTAAAAGTAATTTTGAATTCAAATTTCAAAAGTTTGACCACGTTTCAAAAAGTCATATTTCTAGGGCTGAATTTGAAAATCTTCCAATTGTGAAAATTGTAGATCTTGAAAAAATTAAGGCAAGTTGCTTTTTGGAAATTTTTTGAGTTCAGTTCAAAATTTGGGATAATTTAGAAATTTGAAGTTAGGGTTTGGGATCAACGATAACCCGGCCAACCTCCCACGCCACCGGCGCCAAGCAGCGGCCGCAAGATCCCGCCGGCGAACCCGGCGAAGCGGCCGACCACTGAGACCTTCGCGGCGTCGCTGTCCACTGTCCGACCCCTCTCCCCTATAAATAGGCCACCACGACGTGGTGCCCTTTTCTTCATTTCCGCCGCCGCCCGGAGGGCAGCCTCGCCCGCGGCCGTCGCATGCCTTCCGTCGTCGTGGCTTTTCTTGCTAAACCATCTACCCGGCCGCCGCGAATTTCCTCATCTCCCTCTGCGGAACCCGGCCGCCGCCCCCTTCGCCGCCGGAATCGCCGCGCGAGCCCTTCTTCACCATTGCCGGCCGGGCGCGCCAGCGACCTCGTCGTCGCCCGGCTTCGCTCGGTGAGCTTACTTGCTCTTCCTCGTGTTTTCCTTCCCTTTCGATGATGTAGTCGTGATCGACTCGCTTCTTTTTGCCGTGACTCGAGTTCGTCGGAACGACGTCGTCCCCGCCGCCGCCGCCCCGCTGGTCATGCCGACGACCCACCTCCGCCTAGCCCCACCGCAAACCAAGCCCCGTCCCATCACCGCGGTGAGCCCCCGCCACGTCCTTCTCCCGTTTTCATTTTCGTCCATCCCCCGTGGCAGCGAAACGTTGCCGCCGCTTCGCTGGTGGCGCCGCGCGACGCCGGACAGCGCTGGGTGCCCATTGGCACGCGTGAACAGTGCCAGGCCAAGCATTGTAGTTCTTGGCCGGCCTAACATTCACCGGCATTCACCATTGTTCCACTAGGGCCGGTCCATTCTCGCTTCATCGTGGGCCGTGAATGCGACTGGCTGTGCCAGAACAGGCCAAATTCAGCCCAGAACCCATTTTTCATTTATAAAATGTTTTATTCAATTCCTTTTATTTGAATAGTGTTATACATTTTTGTAAATTTCATATAAATTCAAATACTAGCTCAAAAATTCTGAAAATTTTTGTGTAGCCTTCCCATGGATATGTCTATCCATGAAAAATTTGAAACTTGAAATTTGAATACTTTTGGCATGATTTAAAAATACAAAATTTAATTGAAAAATGCATCTTCCTTGATTTTTAATAATTATTTTATTTATCCAAAAATCATGAAAATTATTTTGGTACTGTTTTTTATGACATAATCTATCTGTACAAAAATTTTGAGCTTGTTTAAAAGAAAATTAAAATATTTAGTATTTTATGCTCTATTATTTCATATGTTAAATATTTTGTTTAATGTCTTATAACTTAGGGTTTTGGGTGAATTTTGGATTGTTGTGTGAACCTAAACCATGCCGTTATCAAGTGGTCCTTGAGAACTCCTTAGGCAATGGTGATGATATCTCGTAGAGTAGTTCAACAAGTTGGTTTTGTTGGATTGCAACTTTATCGTGAAGGAAAGTTGTACTTAAGTGTTTATCATTTCATGCACTCTCGCGCATCATGTTTATATATACACGGCATCATGTAAAGCGTATATTATTGTTTCGTGTAGTAAACGAAGGTGATCAAGAGATCGTTGATCAAGCTTCCTCGGAGGGTTTTCTTGTTGATCCGAGTTCGATTATTGTGATCCATCACCCGAAATCGAGTTACTTCTTTTGATCAAGGCAAGCCCCGGTTCATTTAAACCTTCCTTGTGTTTTTACAAAGCTTTATATCACTTTTGCTTTATGTTTGCATTAGGTGATAGGAGTTGAGTGACAACCTAATTGATGCATTATCCATCCTTGTTTATTTCGATATCTACCTTGATAACCCGTTTTGGTAAAATGCTTAGAAATGCTTAGCCCGGCTAAATTAGTTAGACTTTTGAGTCAAAATGTGACAAGTCTCTTATGATAGCCCGAATGGGCAAATTGATGAGAAAGGATGTTATATGAGGAAACCATACCGATATGGTAACAAAATTGAGACCGGTCGGGTAATTTGCACCGAGAATGGAGTCTCGGTGTAGTATTTCCGGCTTGTCGATTAAGGACCGTGCGTTGTAAGCAATGTGGACCGAGACTATGGAACGCACCGCTGCCGAGGTCTTGACCAATGGCACGCCTGTCGGGGCGTCGCCCCATGACGGTCGAAACTAGTTCGACGACGCATACTCCGGTAAGCCCAATCTCGGGGTGTCAAATCGGAAACGCATAACCGCGCCTTTGGGGAGTGGAGAGATGGCGGGAGTAGCGTGTACACTCGTGGGTTAAAGTCCTGGATGCCCGTGTTGTTAGATTCCCGGGTGTGAGGTGTCTTGTGCTCTCGGGTGGCGTGGGGACGGTTCCGTTTTGAGTATCCAAGAAAGGGTTGATATATGCAAGCTTAAGTGCTACATATGTCGTGTGAAAAGAACTCCCCCAATGGGTTAATCGATTTCGAAATCGCCGGTGCTTCTCGGATATGGAGACTTGGTTTCCAGTCTTATATCGTAGTTTAATTATGGAACTATGAAGAGATGGAATAAGTGATGGAATATCTACAAGTGTGTGCTCTAGTATCAGATCACCTAGAGTAGGTGAGAAACTAAATTGGGATTAAAAATGTTGAAAGTAAGGATTCACTACTAGTAAGCTTTTCTCAAAAAAAGAGTCCTTGCTTCTTGCTACAAGCCTTACCTTGAATCCTATTAGACCAAAGATTCCCGAGTCTTCTCTATTTTCTTTAGTCGGGTAAGTCTTGTTGAGTACTCCCGCACTCGGGGTTTGTTAACCCATGTTGCGTGACCAGGTGGTCATGTGCGCCTTTGGATCTTGTTGTATGACGATCCATCAAGAAGATAGTGACGATGAGTGAGACTTGAGACCCGTAAGGTGGTCCGACAAAGGTATTATATGTAATAATCTTTCCGCTACTCCTACTTTTATATTGTAAAACTTGTTTTAAATAAATGGTTGTAAAATTATTGTAATACATATAAACCTTCCGCTGTTTACTCTGATTATGTATGAAAACTGTTGTAATACTGCAATGACCTCGTAACGGATCCTGGTTGGAATAGTTAATAGTGCTTTTCAGGTTATAGGTGCACATATGTGACTATCAAAGGTTGTTGAATCGATAATTAGTACATGCGGGCCCTGTAATTTGGAAGGTTCTGTTACAAGCATGCTACCATCCGTGTGGTTCTCAGTTTGGCTCTCTCTAGGTCTTGGCCTATGCACCAGCTTGATGTCAAGAAAGCATTTCTTCATGACACCCTGATAAAGATAGTGTACTATGCTTAGCCCTCCGAATTTGTTGACTCGTCGCGGCCGGATCATGTCTGCAGACTCAACTGATCATTATACGGTCTGAAGAAGGCTCCTCGTGCTTGGTGCAACCGGTTTTCCTCCTATATCACCTCTCTTGGCTTTGTGGAGGCCAAGTCTGATGCCTCACTCTTCAATTATCACCGTGGCACCATGAAATCTCATGTTTGGTTTTGAAATTGATGACACTCTAGTTTTGCTAATCCTCTACTCTAAGTGTGCTTAAGAGATAGGTTTGCATGGATGACGGGGAGCAACATGATCATGGACATGGACGTTGATTATGGACATGGTGGATCATCGATCTCACGTGTTGGAAAGGCAATGACCCGGAGATCAAGGCAAAGGTATAACTTGATAGGGTTTTGCTTTAGGTGATCAAGACACTATAGAGAGTGTGATCATATTTTGGATAGATAGCCGACTATCAAGAGGAGTATCCACGGCTAATTTGCATTAGAAGTGCCTCTAGATTCATGTTGACTTGCATATGCATTTAGAATCGAGAGCTCTAACTTCGTTCTTGCCAAATCGTTTTCTTGAAATGCTAACACTTGAGCTATCGGGATGTACTTTTGATATGTTGGCAACTTGAGGCAAGTGGTCAAGATCTCTAGATTGGTTTTGGCTAATTAGTGACATCCTTAGGACTAATCTCTCTATGCTAAGTGTTTGTTTTAGTTGGAGATTGGTCAAGCCAAGGTTTGTGCATGATGGTCATGGTGGATGGATCGAGATGATTCAAATGATGATCAAGTGCATGACTTGGAGTGGATCGAGGATCAAAATGGGCTCAAGGCAAAGGTATATCCATAGGGCCATTTTGATTTTACACTCAAGACACCATAGAGGGTGTGAGTGATTATAGGATCGATAAGCCGTACTATAAAGAGGGGAAAACTATCGCACATATCGATCCTCATGTGCCTCTAGGTTCAAAATCATTTGCATGCATTCTAACCTAGAGAGCTAACTCCGCACTTGATGGAAAATGTTTTCAAAATGCTAACACATGGTGTCGGGGTGTTCTTCGACGTGTCGGCAACAAGAATCAAGTGACGGAAGTCGGTTTGGAGCAAAGGCGAAGGAACGGCAATGAAATCGACAAAAATTTCGCGCTTCGAGGCGATCGGACGCGGTGGCCGGACCCGCGACCGGAAGTTATCGCTGAGGATCGGCCGGACCGCACGGTGGTGTGGTTCCGGTCAAAGAAACAGAGCATGTTTTCGTGGTTGTTCTCGGGGAGTGACTGGCGCATCTTGCCGGAAGATGACCGACGCATGATTTCCTAACCGACGCATGCGAAGGGGTTCTATTTTTGGTCGGTTGGGTTTGTCGGCTCGACCGGACTCATTGTAAAGAACCTCCTAATTACCGGGCCCACACTTTTGTCATTATCCCAAAGACCTCGGCAAACCGTGCGTATACACCCGATAACTTAAGAAGCCCCGCTGATAACTCACACCGGGATCAACAAAGGAGTAGCTACAACATTACAACATTTGTTACAAAAAATATAGATCGAGTGCGGAAGAATAATAACATTAATTTTACAAATTGTGAATAAGTTACATTTGAGTAAACTTAACTTATTTGCGGAAGCTAGGTAGAACTAGAAAACACTGATCATGTCGAGCCCACCGACATAACCTTGGTTAAACAAAGACGCAGTCAAGACTGCAAATAAGGGTTAACAAACCCCGAGTGTACGGGAGTACTCAACAAGACTTACCCGACTAAAGAAAAAAAATAAGAGAAGACTCAGAATGTTGGTCTAATAGGATTCAAGGTAAGGCTTTTAGCAAGAATCAAGGACTCTTTTTTGCGTAAAAAAGCTTACTAGTAGTGAATCCTTACTTTCAATATTTTAATCTCAATTAAGTTTCTCACCTACTCTAGGTGATCTTACACTAGAGCACACACTTCTTAGATATACCATCACTTATTCCATCTCTTCATTGTTTCATAATTAATCTACGATGTAAGGGGAAACCGAAGTCTCCATATCCGAGAAGCACGGCGATTTCGAAATCGATTAACCCAGCCGGGGAGTTCTTTCCACACGACATATGTAGCACTTAAGCTTGCATATATCAACCCTTTCTTGGATACTCAAAACGAAACCGCCCTATGCCACCCGAGAGCACAAAGTACACACCTCACACCCGGGGAATCTAACCCACGGGCATCCGGACTTTAACCCACGAGTGTACACGCTACTCCCGCCATCTCTCCACTCCCAAAGGTCTTGCGGTTATGCGTTTCCGATTTGACACCCCCGAGATCGGGCTTACCGGAGTATGTGGTCGAAGACTAGTTTCGACCGTCCCCGGGGTGACGCCAGACGACGCGTGCCATTGGTCAAAAGACCTCGTGCACGGATTATGTTCCATAGTCTCGGTCCACATTGCTTACAACGAACGGTCCTTAATCGACAAGCCGGAAATACTACACCGAGACTCCATTCTCGGTGCAAATTACCCGACCGGTCTCAAATTCAACGCCATATCCCAAAATGGTTTCATCATATAACATCCTTGTTCATCAAATGCCCATTCGGCTATCATAAGAGACTTGTCACATTTTAACTCAAAAGTCTAACTAATTTAGCATGGCTAAGCATTTCTAAGCATTTTACCAAAACGGGCTATCAAGGTAGATATCGAAATAATCAAGGATGGATAATGCATCAATTAGGTTATCACACAACTCCTATCACCTAATGCAAGATATAAAAGCAAAGGTGATATAAAACTTGTAAAACACAAGGAACGTTTAAATGAACCGGGGCTTGCCTCGTGTTGCGGGAAAGTCGATTCCATAGAAAGATTGTTGACGCCAAACTTGATAATATCCTTGTCGACAACGGATCTTCTCCGAAGCTTGATCATCGCGAACCATATCAACACCTTCTCCAAAGCTTCATCAACACGACCGACTCATTCTCGTATATTCTACACGTAGATGATGATGCATGGTTTAGCATGATGGAAAGGTAAACATGATGTTTGATGAATGCATGAAATGATAAACACTTGAGTACAACTTTCCTTCACGATAAAGTTGCAATCCAACAAAACCAACTTGTTGAACTACTCTACGAGATATCATCACCATTGCCTAAGGAGTTTTCAAGGACCATTTGATTGTGGTATGATCCAAGATTCACAAAGCAATCCCAAAACACCCGAAACCTAAGTCACTATAAACTAATTACTTACATTTTCTAATTAAACAAATAAAGCATTAAATAATAAATAAATTAACTTTCTCAAAATGGTTCCAAACTTTCTACACAAGTAGATCACATCATAAAACAGCACCAAATAAATTTTATGATTTTTGAATAAATATTTTATTTTCTAAAAATCATGGAAGATGCATTTTTCAATTAAAATTTGTATTTTTAAATCATGCCCAAGCTATTTAAAATTCAAGTTTCATAATTTTCCTAGATAGTACACATGATGGGAAGGCTACACAAAAATTTTCAGAATTTTTTGAAGCTATATATGAATTTCTATGAAATTTACAAAATTAGACACTATTCATATATAAAAGAAAATAAGTAAAACTTTAAATAAAAAAAAGAAAACACGCCTCGCCTGTATTCGCCCCGTACTATGCCAACAAGGCGCTCAAAGATCGTGTCGCCCGACATCTTGCTTTGAGCAGGCCGGCCCAACTTGGCCTGACAAAGCCTGGCCCCTTGGCACCTTTACAAAAAGACCCGATAAATTATGGAAATTACAAACAAGTACAAAACACTATTCACATGAGTCACGAATTTCTCACCTAGCCCCCTCATCTTCTCCTATTCTGAACCAGAAGTCCACTGGGCGGCTCTTGAGTAGACGGCGACGGCGGCGGGCTGACGGCTACGTCGTTCCCGGCGAATGGTCACCGGCGGTGGTGGGAAAAGACACAGGCACCAGCGCGCTCGCCCGCTCAAGGGTGACTGCGGCGCTGACGTAGCCTGCAAGGCGTGGCCACGCAGCGGCAGCGGGCATGCGGCGGGGACCGCCGGCAAGGTCGGCGTTCCGCCGCGTCTGGAGCTCGGCTGGGGGAAGCGATCAAGCCGACGAGCATCACACGGCTTCCAAGCGGCGCAGCGCAACAAATAGGAAGGTGAGAGGCTCACCAAAGGTAAAGCCGGCTGGCGACGGCGGCGAAGCTCGGCGGCGCTTTGCCGCCGCGAAAAGAAAGTGGTCGCGCAGCGGCGGAGGGCGATAAGAGGGTGCTATAGCGGGCTCAAATGGAGCGCAAGAGTGATGCGAGATGATGGCGCGGTCAATTTGGACGAGGAGGCTCGACGACGGCGGTGCAAAGCGGGCGAGCAAGAGGTGACCGGGCGGCGACGAAAAAGAAGAAAACGGTGACGCCACTGAGCTTAATAGCTAGGCCGAGGCGACGGATGGGCGACACCGGCGTCGCCGACGATCTCAAAGCTTGTGCCGGTGGCGGGGTGCGCCTGAAGGCGGAGATGGCCACGGCGGCGGCCGGTGGCCGAAAACCGGAAGATCTTTTCTTCCAACCCAAAACATGTAGCTACCTAACCCTAACTCGAAATTTCCAAATTACTCTCAAATTTTGAATAAAACTTGAAAATCTCCAAAAGCAAAGTTGCTCCATTTTTCAAGATCTACACTTTTCATAATTGAAACATTTTCAAATTCTGCCTCCAAATTAGACTTTTTGAAATAGGGTCAAAAAGGAAGAAATTTGAATTCAAAATTACTTTTAAAAATTATATAGAAACTTGAAAAACTTTGTACATATCTTTTGTTCATCACAACAAGATCTACAAACTAGTTTTTGGAAGTTTTGTCAAATTCTCGCTTAAATTTTGAAATAAAGAAAAGGGGGTAATTAGGGTTTTGTCGAATTCAAAATTACTTTTTATTTTTAAATAAAACTTTGAAAACTCAAAATACCCAAAATGTTCAACTTTGAAAACTCTACCATTTGACTTTTGTGACCACCCTCAAATTCTTGATAAATTTTGAATAAAAGAAAGAGGGACAAACTTTCGGATTTTGATTCTTTTCGCGTCTTTTCGACCGACAAACGTAACCAAACATAACTAAACTTATTTTTGTCCAAATCCATAGCTTAACGGTAAATAACACCTGGGGTGTTACACTCATCGACCGGACTCATGCATGAGTCCTGTCCGGCCCGCTAGAATTGCATGTTCCTCCCCAACGGCTCCATTTTTAGGTGGAGCCTATTTATACCCCTTTGGCCGGCCTTGGGAGGTCCCTTAGACATTTGAAATCATTCCTAACACCTCTAGAGCTGAGCACTCATCCTCCTTCCTCACTCCTTTGCTTGAGAGCATCCATTCTAGTGAGTTGAGGTGATTCAAGTGCACTTTGCTTTGATCTTTGCATCTAGTGGCGCTTGAGGATCGTTGTGAGCCGGTGGTTTTTCTTGTTGCTCTTGGAGAGCACCACTCCTAACCGGCTTGGTAATTGGTGGAGGCGTTGGCAAGAGAAGGTGTATGTTCTTGGCCACCTCCGGTGATTTGTGAGAGGATCACACACTCCTCGCCGGAAGACAAAGTGTGAGTAATCTATTGCTCGTGTCTTGGGTACCTCTCATTTGTATTGGGTGCAAGAAGCCTAAAGGCAATTGGCTTGGAGTGAGCTCCACCTTGACCCACACGTGAGAAGGTCGGCACAACGGAGATTAGCTTGAGGGTGCTCAAGTGAACTTCGGGTTAAATCCCGTGTCTCCATTTGTCTCTCGGTGATTGGCTTCAATTTGGTAATCATATTGTTTCATCCTTGGTGATTGGATTGACTAGCCTCGACATTGTGGTATATCACCTCTACACTCTTGCATTACTTTCATATATCTTGTGCTAGTGTAGCTTGAGTAGACTTGCTTAGTTGCTAGAGTAATTAGCTTGTTCACCTAGTAGTAAAGTAGTGACTTAGCCCTTGTGTGCGAATTAGAGACTATAGCAAACTGAATTGTCAATAGGAGGCTTGCTTGACAAGTAGAGCTAGAGCAAACGCATTTACGCTTTGTTATTTACTAACAAGTTGCTCTAGTGTTTTTGTAGAAATTTTATTAGGCTATTCACCCCTCCCTCTAGCCATTTAGGACCTTTCAAAGGCGAAAACTTGGATTGAAGCGAAGGCAACAACAAACGGCGAACATTGCGAGAAAATAGGAGCACCTGACATTTGATCGACGTTGGAGACCGACCGAGCATCCGGTCACTTCTAGAGAGGTCCAAAATCGGGACTTCTACAGACCGGACCGTCCCCGGCCACTCTTGACCGGCACGCTAGCAGGCCTCTTCACTTGTGGGCGCACTTTGTCACCGCTTTGACCTGGAGGTCCGGTCACCTCGCGAGAGGTTGAGTTTTGCACCCCAACGGCTCTATCTTTGGGTGGGACTTGTAAATAGTTGTGTGGTCGGCTTCTTGAGAGCTCTCTTGCACATTTGAACACTCTAACATCCTCTTGAGCTGAGAATACTCCCCTCCACTCATCTCTCTTGCCTAACTTCGATTCTTGGTGAGATTGAGTGAGATTCAAGTGTATTTGCTTGTCGATTGCATCTAGAGGCACTTGTTCTTCGGAGGAGCTGCGGGATTCTTGTTTCTCTTGGAAATTTGTCCGGTTCCCTAGAGGCTTGGAGTTGGTTGAGGTGTTGAGCTCGACCGAGTTTGTCCGAGGCCACACCGGGTGGACTTGTGAGGGGTTTGATCCTTCCCCGCGGGAGCTTCGTGAAAAGGAATCATTAGTGGATTGCTCGTGGCTTGTGGATCCCCTCTTGTGAGTGATTTGTTGAGCTCCCTCCGGGGATTTGGCACCGCCATTAAGCTTGCAAAACATCAAGTGAGTGTTTCACGACAATGGGGACTAGCGTCTTGCGGCAAGCACGTGAACCTTAGGGTTAAATAATCGTGTCAATTGTTGTTGCTCGTTGGAGATTTCTTATTGACATTGATGATTGGCTTCCACCTCTACACTACATCAGCGGTATATCGTTCATCCCCTCTACTCTTGTATTTTCATTGTACACCTTGAGTAGCTTGAGTAGTCGTGGTACTTTGCTAGTCTACCTTCTAGTGTTAGTTTAGTTAGTTTCTCTTGATCACCTAGGAGTAACTTAGCAACCTAGCTCTTGTGTGTGATTATAGACTTAGTTTTGCTAGAATTGCTAAGTGGCTTGCATAGTTAGATTGTAGCACCGCTTATCCTTGCTTCGCCATCTTATTTACTAACTACCTTGCTTAAGTGTTGTTGTAGAAATTTTATTAGTCCATTCACCCCTAGCCATTTAGGACCTTTCACACCGAGATGGCCTATCTCCTCCTTTATGTTGATGACATTGTGCTCACAACTTCCGCATGTTTCCTTCAAAGATATTATCTCCGCTCTTAGCCAGAATTCTCTATGACCGACAAGGGTCCACTTCATCACTTTTGGGTGTTTTACGTTGAGCATCATGTGGATGGTTTATTTCTCTCCCAGTCGTGATTTGTTGGACATTCTAGATAGGGTGTAGTACTCCCGTGGATACTCACTCCAAGTTGTCTCTACTGATGGTACGCCCGCGGATCGACCCCACTCACTATCGCAACATTGCCGCAGCCTTGAAGTACCTCACCTTTACTCATCCGGATATCGCCTTTTGCCGCTTAGCAAGCGTGCCTATTTATGCATGATCCCGAGAGAGCATCATCTTATAGCTATGAAGCGAATCCTACAAGTACTAACAGGGGCAACCATTACCTCGGCCTTCATCTCCCCGAGTGCACCACCGACCTTACGGTTTACTAATCCGATTGGGTTGGATGTCCGGATACTGCCGCTCCACCTTTGGATATGTCGTGTTCCTTAGGGGACAATCTTGTTTTGTGGTCTTCCAAGCGCCAAGCAATAGTGTCCCACTCGAAAGTGTAGAGGCCAAGTACCGTGGTCGTGGGCCAATGGCTTTGTTGAAGCTTGCCGCCCGTCAACTTCGGGTGAGCTTCGCGGCCTCTTCACTAGACCACCATTGTTTATTGTGAAACATCAATGCAGTTTATCTCAACCCTCTTCACCGACCACCATTGTTTATTGTGACAACATCATTGCAGCTTTACCTATCCACCAACCTAGTTCAACACCAATGCACTAAGCATGTGGAGATTGACCAACACTTCGTTCGTGAACGCGTCGTCCTTGGAGAAGTTCATGTCTTGCATGTTCCTACTACTTCCTAGTACACAAACATCTTCACCAAAGGGCTTCTAACATTGGTGTTTACAGAGTTTAGGTTCAATCTTAATGTTCATGGTGCTCCCAGTTCTGACTGCGGGGATGTGTTAGAATGTAAAACCAAGCCCCATGGGCCTGCCAATGTTGGTCACTAATCAATGTTAAGCGGGTGTTACCCAAACCCTAATCCTCCCTCACACCGGATCCAAACAATGCAGCTCTTGATAGGTGCACCACTATCATTTGTAGATATGGTCTCGTCGCCGCCCAGGGCGGCCACCGCACACGAGGCCACCCATGCCTCCATGCGCAGCAGCGGCTTTGGAGCTCTAGGCCCGTAGGTGGATCGGATCCATTGCACAAAGCCCAAATACAAACCATCGGCGGAAGCGGCGTTGAACGGTCGCCGCCCGTGCGGCCACCTACGCCTCGAGCTTCGGCTCGGCCTCACACCATCGATCGTCGAGTCTCCTCCACCTCTTCTCTCTCCACTTGCACCTCCACCTCCTTCGCCGTACCGATCCGGTCAAGAGGACCGGACCGACCACCGAGGACCGGATCGTCATCCTTGCTATGCCACCATCATGAGCTACAGTACGACGTGGACGCTATCCTCCACCAGGGGTCACTAGGTCCAGCCACTTCCTCTGTCATTGCGGCATGGGATGAAGAGGAGAGGGTCGGCGGCCACCGCTGCACCCACAACTTTGGATATGAGGAAGCTTCAACCGCTAACGCCACAACATGTGAATGGGCTTCTCGGCCTTCCTCGCAACGCCGGTCGCCGTCTTCATCGGCATCTCCGCCATCTTTCGAATCATCATCGCCCGGCCGGCATGCAACACCCTCGACCATCGAGGCAATGGTTAGGCGTCGACCTCCCATGCGGCTCTCCCGAGAGGTTGAGAGCCGACGGCACGCCGCGCTACCACCGTGCCGATGAGGATCGGATCGAACCGACCGACCGACTAGTGATCGATCGATTTACAACTTCGCCGACGCCGATCCGGATAGGTCGCCACTTGAATTTACCATATAGGAACTCCAAAAGTGTAGTAACGACTTAATAAACCTAATTAGCACTGCCATTACAAATAAATTGTTTATTTGGAGCTCAATTGGTTAAGGTCTCTATATTCGTTTTTGGTGTGAAATATAGATCGAGACTCAACAACGAATTCAGTTCGGGCCTTGTTGTGCAACGAGCATCCATAACACCATGCCAATGCTACGAGGAGTGGATTGTCGGTGGATAAGTCCTCCGTGTCAAGGATCAATCAGTTGTATATTTGTATACTCCACCTCACTCTAAACCTTCCACTACTGAATGACAATAACTAAAATTCAGAAGAGAAAAAATAATAGACTAAAATAATGCATAACAAAATAACTTTTGTAAACAACATGTTGATTACAAAATCATAAAGTTTTACAAATGACATGTCAAGAATTCCTAGCAAGCGGTTTATTGAAGAAATGCCATGGTTAACTGTCACGCATATTGCCGGGCTATAGGGGTTTGGGGCGACTAGGGCCGGAGGAGGGTGGTGATGGGGGCATGTAGAGGGAGGAGTAGGGGTGGCGGCTGCTGTGGGGAAGAGGGCGTGGCATATGGAGGGAGGCGGCTAGGGTCGGATAGGAGAAGGGAGAGATAATTTTCTTCTTTGCTTAATCCGAAATAGATACAATAGCTCTATATTTATAGTCTCGAGAAGACTTGCATCTAAAGCATTCACTTATCCTATTTCTTTATCTACCCTTTGGGGCTATGTGGCCAGCCCCTAAGGCCCATTAGGCCCTCTCTTATCTTCGTATGACATCAACATATGATTCCTCCTTCAATTCCTTACTCAATATAAACTACATGACGTTTTCTTTGATATATCTTACCGACAATACATTGATTTCAAAGTGTGATGCGCATAGGAAATAGCTTGTTATAAGTACAACTTGAAAGCATGAGCAAAGAACTAACAAATCATTTTTTTTTGTCAAAACATAGATGGCATTTGTTTAAAACTTAAATAGAGTACATCATTGAGCTAGGAACAAAGAAATTGATCTAGAAGTGTTTGCCCCATGCTCTTGTTACTTGTTAGACAAACTACTAACTTGTGTCATTGAGTAGTTTGGCTTCCAATAGTCATAAAATCAAATCAATGGTCGACTATGAATGCTACATAGATTATATATCTATCGTGGGTAGAAATTGTAAAATATTTTGGAATTCCCTTCTATCGTGACAATCTAATCATGCCTAAATAGAATAAGACGCAACAACACACCTGAGTAGCAATGACCATAGTGAACTGTATAAATAATTAATGATTAGTGAGTGTCTATCAAATATTCAAATTAACACGAGACTCCTTGAAAATCTTGGACATAAACATTGTCAAAGCAATCTCATTAACTGGATTTACAAAATAATAATTATGCATCAATTATCGAGGGAGTAGATCTAGAACTTTATATTGTTTATCGATTTAAGCCAAATGAAAAACTCCAACCGGAGGAGAGACATATCCTAACATTATGCTCGGCCAAAAGAATCCTTCATCTCCAATGCCCCTTCCCTCTCTTCCTCTCATGCTTGCCTTCCTCCCCTGCCTCTTCTCCCTCTTCCTCCCCTAGGTAGTTCTGGTTGGCCTCTTCCTTCTCTTCCTCTCGTGCTTGCCTTCCTACCATGCCTCTTCTCCCTCCCCCTCTCCCTCTGTTCATTCTTCTAGTTGGCCTCTTCTCCAACCTTTGCCCTCTATTCCTCTCCTTAGTAGTTCCGGTTGGACTCTTTCCATGCCTCTTCCCCCTCTTCCTCTCCCTTGTCCCCCTTCCTCCTAGCAGTTCTTCTGGTTGACCTCTTCTCCTGCCTCTTTCTCTCTCCTCTCCCTCTCACCGTACCAATTCTTCTATTTGGAATAATGGATCGCTTAAGTAGACAACACGGCACGTCTTTTACCCATATTTGTATATTTCCCTATCTGATTATATTCTCCACTTTTAGCTTGCTGAATTTGAGCTATCCCTGAGGGCCAATAATGTCCCTACCTTTGTTGCATTGAACCCTAGGAATTGATGTTGTGGCTTTCATCAAGGGTAGTGGTCGCGCTTTGTGTGTCTTCTCCTCATAACCCGAGCTTCTTCGGACAACTTACCCCTAAACAGATAAGCTTCCACATTGCTAGTGTTAGATCTCTTGAGTACTCGTTGCTTCGAAGCGATATTAGGACCTCATGGTAAATCATCTTCAACCTTAATGCCTCACAGAACACTAAATCACCCTACTTACAACCATATACAACTCTCGTCGCAATTGATCACCGAAGTTCGATAACTACGAGAATACCACTACCATCAACTTCGACCATGTCCTCAAAATTGGCAAAACTATAGAACATTTCTAACATTGCCACCGGGTCCAAAGCATCTCTCGCAATAAGTTCGCATACACTAAAATTATTCTTATCACATTTTGGTTTCTAAGCTAGATAAGTTTTGTAGAAAATGGTTACCCTTCCCCCATCATCTTGAACTCGCGCTCCAGTTGACTACTTAGTTCCATAACTATTGGAATACCCTTGCCATCGACACCAATTTTAACTAGGTTTTTGGAATTTTGGAGAAGGTATCTTAGAACTCGTAATTATGTCATACCAGTTCTAGAAATGTTTGCAACAAATAGAAATATCCAACAACCTTTTGAAAGACTCTAATCGACAAAAATATGATGGTATTTATATTTTTTGAACAAATAGTTGTTTGGACGAGGTAGATTAGTGAGTAGAAGATTGAGTGGACAAGGTTAGACGGTGGTGAGAGATCCAAATTAGGGTTTGGGTGTATGCAAAAATGAGTGGAGGAGAGATACCACACTAGGGTTTTAGTCTTTTAGAGCAAAGAATGAAAGTCCAAGTGAGTCTCTCATTGCTCTCTCATGCCCTTAGGCACTTATATAGGCACTAATTATTTGCATGAGGTCCCTTGATGGGTTAGATTTTACATGACATTACCCTAACTACTAGTTAATCCTCTTTCAATGGGGTTTACCCATATACTCTTGGGTTCCCCCAACAATTTCTACCTTTCTTATTAATAATAATCTAAACGTAACCCAAAATATCTAAATTACATACATCTACCATTAATTAAAGTAAACTAAAAATTTGTATGTAATATTTATCTACAATTACCCAAATAAGCTATTATGAAAAGATACAAGATCACCACTTATCAAAATTGCAACCACGATAAATCTATACGAACATCAATCACTATAAAATGGTCAACAACATGTAATGCAAGTAGTGAGGCGGCGGCCCTAGGGGGCATGCTATGCACCGACCCGGTGACATACAGTCATACATCGACCAGTCTATTCTCTCCATTGTAACCTCGCCAATAATTGAAAAGTGAGTCTTGTGTTGCTTCGATGGTCGCAATCTTGGGTTCTGAGAGTGACCTAATTCTTCTCTAGTTGCTACCCTAGATTGCGGACATCATCATCTAAAGAATCATTTTGAGAGTTAAAAATAATCAAAGCTACTAAACTAATTATTTAAATTAAATTATGGTTGCATGATCATGTTTTTTACAATTAATTCTTTAAAATAGGACCTTATACTGATATATTTAGATTAGATAATTTTTTTATTGATGAACATTTATATCATAAGGACAAAGCATTCCCTTTTATAGAGTAAAAGTGATGTTCTAATATTCAGAAACTAGGTAAATGCTCTAGGTTCGGAAGAACAATGTTCTAGATTTAGAAGAACAAATTACAAAGGAGAGTGAAGGGAATCGTGACACCTAATAGGGGGGGGGGGGGTGAATTAGTGTAAGAGCAATCAAGCTCTAATGACAGTTTTTGGCGTTGATGACCACCAAATTACGAGCTAATGAGATTTCTCGAGATGACAAGCAAGGAAATGCAAAAGGAGGTTGATGTACAGGTTGGAGGATCCCACAATTCCAAAAAAGATGGCTATCTTGGCTCACGAAGGTTTAAATTCTTTTTTACGTTTTGAATCTTGAGTTTAGGAAAAGTCATACTATAAAGAGGGATCAAAGGACCACACGCTAACTATTGAACCGGATGCATATCCAACTAATAACATCATCATTCCCACCCAAAATAGCCATAGAAATTTGAGATTCAAATTCATTTGTTTAGGTAGGGCGGCGGTGCCACCCTAAATGGACAAGTGGACCCAAAAGGGTATAAATACCCATTATGATCCACCCCAACGGTTATCTCTTCTTCTCCGATGGCTAGTTTCAAAGAGAAACAAACCAGTCCTCACTTCTCTCTCCTTATTGTTGCTCCCACCTCTCTCAAGCAAATCTATTGATTCCCACCATCAAATCTTGAGAAAAAAGCGTAAAAACTTAGATTGGAGAGCGTATCCATTAATTCCCCAACTCAAAAGAGTATTTGGTTCATGTTTGGCCAGCGCCCTAGGGTTTGTTACTCTTGGAGTTTGTTCCTAGCCAGCTAGGCATCGTCCTTAAGCTTGCCAACTTGTGTGGCAGCTTTGAGAAGTTTGTAATCTCATATGAAACTAAGAAATCATCCCTCATCTCAAGAGTTAACTCTTTTGACTTGAGAATGAGGGAAATGTAAACCTTTGTGGTGAGCCCAAGCCTTTTGTGGCTTCCTCAACAATGTAGACTTAAGGCAAGTCTTGGTGGCGAAATGAACCACGGGATAAATCATCGTGTCTTGTGCGCCATTTACATTCTTGCGAGTTCATATTGTTTTTAAGGATTGAGATCGATCTATTTGCCCGACTTGTGATATATCTGTTTTAGATCCAGATCTATGATATTTATCTATGCAGCAAGGCTAGAAGTTCATCTCATATTATATCTGTTGGTCAGAATTTGCTCTATGATATATTGTCTTTGCATAGTGTGTTAGCGCAGTCCTCTGCTCGACGAGAGTTTTGAGTTGAACTTTTATAGGCCTATTCACCACCCCCTCTAGGCCTCCCACCATTCTAGAGATCCAACAATTAGATAACTTAAAAATCTACTTCCTGACTATGGCCTCTAACTTCATGTAGTCAAAACCAATTGCAAGAAGGTAACTATTTGTATGTGCAACTATGGTTTTGCTAGGTGTGTTGCTATCTCTGTACCGCAAAAGAGTTATGCAACCTAGGTTCCAATCCTATCAACTAACCTATCAACTAAGCTAGGAAAGGTAAATCATAAAACCAAGGTAATACATATAAAATGCGAAATGTAAAGGCAATAGAGATACAAACTCTCGTCAACGACTCGGTAGCTTTTCTTCAAGTATAGAGAAGCGTGCAAGCTTTCCCTTAATCCTCGTTGGAGCTCCTCACAAGGAATCACTCGCAAAGGAAGCTCCCCGGCGGGTAACTCTGTGGATAGCCTTGGGCCTTCCCCACTTGCAAGAGGGTCTCCGACCTGCCTTCCAGCAAGCCCCTCGGATGCTCCCTTGCCGCCTTCACTATCAAGCTTCCGCCGAAAAGCCACAGGTCTTGTTCCCTTGGTACACGGTGGCAGCCACACCACAAACACGTTTGGTGTGGTCTCGCAAGACTACAAGCCCTATCGAAAGTACAACAATGGTGCATGCAAGCACCAAGATAGCAAGAGGTATGAAAACCTCACTAACACTAAGCTTGAGCCTAGAGCAAGCGCATAAGCGATGGTCTAACTAACCTAAGTACTTCACAAAATCATCTATGCTAATCACCAAATGTATCACTAAGCACTATGAAAGTGGGGAGCTCTAAAATGGTATACGAACACCCTTGGTATGTTTCCTCAGTCCCACACGATGGAGGGGGTATTTATAAGCCCCCATGGAGAAAGTAGCCGTTGGTGGCGAAACTCAGCTTGCTACCCTACACCGACGCGTTGCTTGCCTGCATACACGTCCGGCGGTCTCGACCATTGTAGCTAGCTAGTCGTTGGTTTTGTCAAACTTCATCGGACACACAAGTCGCAGCGTTCGGTGCCTATCCAGAGAGCTCCAAATCTAGTAAAAAACATCATCGGATGCATCTAGTCCATGAACATCGGACGCAACATCGAGTTGTTGACCGTTGCCGCATCACCGAACGTTGTTGAGCCCTCGCATCAGACACACAAGTGGAGTTGATCAACGTCACCCAAAAATGCCAGATCACACCGGAAAGCACTGTTGACACGAATCAGATGTGTCAATTGCACATCGGGCGCATTCGCTGCCTGCGTCCGGTGCACCCGAAACCCTGCTTTTGACTTGTGTCTTCATGAT
The DNA here is from genome assembly GCA_015847255.1 of Hyparrhenia diplandra. Lineage (NCBI taxonomy): Eukaryota > Viridiplantae > Streptophyta > Magnoliopsida > Poales > Poaceae > Hyparrhenia > Hyparrhenia diplandra. The sequence continues at coordinate 171,962 of JADLZK010011384.1, read as the reverse complement.
CTTTGCTTTGGGCTTGGTTCCACCATCATGTCTTGAACAAAGCTTGATCTTGTGAGTCTTCCTATGAGCTTCTAAGGTCTTGCTTGAGGTGTTGATCATCCGAATCATCACATAGTCTTTGTCCAAGTCATGTTTACAACCTATAGGGCTATAAAATAAACAATAGCAAACACATTGGTCCCATTTGGTCATGTAGATCATCAAACACCAAAATTCAAACTAAAATGGGTTAAGGTCCATTTTCCTTATAGAGATAAATATTAACTTGCATGTTGTTGATGTCATTGTTTTCTAGAAACGAGTAGAAGAACTTATAGATGTTAAACCAAGTATTCAAATGGAATTCTAATTACACTATCATGTTTGTTGCAATAATTTATCAAAAAAGACCCCACATAGATATAGATATATTAGATAAAATTCTACTAAACAAGATTTATCTCATGAAAATATAATATTTTTTTACTAAGCGCATTTATATATATATGTTGGGGAAGCAATATTCCGCCTTGACAATAAAACTTGTTCTTGATCCAAGAACAGTATTTTAGATTTAGGAGAACAAATTATAAGTTTTGTGATTGGTATTTTAGATTTTAGATTTAGGCGCCCGCATCCTCCCCGCCACGCCCATGCACGGGAAGGAGGAAGGGGCTTGCGCCCACGCAGCCGGGCGATGATGAGGCGCAAGACCGGGCGCCGAGAAGAGAGGGCGCGGAGCTCCGGCGCAGAGTAGATGGGCGACGGCGGAAGCACCGCGCGCAAGGGCGTGGGGAGCTTTTAGGCGCCCGCGTCTCTCGAGAGGAATACGGCCGGATCGTGGACGGCCAGGAAAAAAAAATTAGGAGGGGCTAAAACTCATAAAGGATGTAGTTTATTCATAGATTAATGATGAAATTCAAGAAATATACCATGAAAAATAAAGGATCTAGTTCATTTATACTTGAAATATGAATGTGGGGCTTAAGGGGGCTCCACATGCCCGGGAGTCTGTAGGGGGCTTGAGCCCTGGTTGCCCCCTGTTGGTTTCCGTCACATCACGCCGGATAAGACCGACCCAATCCGAAAGCAGCTACGAGAAAAAAGATACGGAGCTTGATATGAAAAAAAAAGGTTGAGGGAAGAAAATAAATTAAATAAATGAATATGAAAAAATAGGTAATGGTATTATGGATGATCAAATAAATTCATGGAGCTTGATATTTGACTATATAAACATATGAATGATACAAATACAAAAAATAAAATTATGACATATTAGTGACTAAATATTTTGGTTATTTTAAAAACAATATATATAAAATAATAATTAAGATTTTATTTTAATTCTATATAATCTTATGCGTTGTTTGGTTCTAAGATGATGGTAAGGAGGCAACGAGAGGTATTATGTTTGGTTCCCGCAAGACAATTGAAATGCAGTTTTATTCCCATGTTGATATAAATCATGAACGTTAATCTCCTCATCGTGGACGTAATCAGCACTCTCTGAACGGCCATATTTATTCCCATAACATCTAATTACATAATAACTTAATGAAACAAACAATAACATATGCGATCTGTTGGCGATGAATGGATGACGCTGCGAACCAAACATCTTACTAGGTCATTGTGTTATATTATTAAAGATGTCATGGTTTCCCTAAAATAAATTCTAGATTCAAATTTTATTTAAAAAAATCTTTTTGCAACGGACATATTTGCTAGTAAGGAAAAAGAAAAGAAAAAAAAAAATAAGAAATCATGCAAAGAAAGAAAGAAAGAAAGAAAGAAACGAAAAAAGAATCGGAGGAAAAAAGAGTCCGATCGTCTGCTAGTATATATGGATCAGACATCCAGCAACACGTCTGCCAGTGCCACGTCTGCTAGGGCCTAGACTCTGCTAGCGAAGGAAAGGAGATCCAAACAGACCTATATATGCAAATTGCATGGGGGACAGGACGACTCATTCATAGTCGAATTGCCCAAAAACAGAAAAAAGTAACATGCCAAATCTTTCGCAGATTAAAAGCAAAAATGCCGCAGTGCAGTGTGGGCCAGAAACTCAGGTCTACAGACATTACTGCCTGCCTCAGTTGCCCAGAAACAGAAGAAAGAAACAAGGAACATGCCAAATCTTTCAGAGATACGGAGTGCAAGCAAAGATGCCCCAATTATCTGGGAGCCCACTACAGTCTGGCTCATTGAATTTCACGTTCTGCAGTCAAGCATAGCGAGCATGGCATAAGCTCAGGTCTCCTACTGATAGCTACATATGTTAACAAGACATCTTAGGGAACACCCTAACAGCAACAACTTCTAAAACTAATTCCTCCATCCGCTTTCCCAAACCATGCACCCCCACTCTCAGTCAACGCTTCATTTCGAAGCAGCTTTGCCTCGCTTCCCCTGCAATACGCATTCAAAGGAAACTTGAGAAGAAGGTTCACAGAATGCAGCACAGAATGAACCTAGGATCATCATTATTTCTCCAAAAGGAAGGTTTGGGAGCAGCCAGAAGGAGAACATACTCAAATGCTTTCTACCATGGCAGTATTTGCTTCCACAAAGGCATTCAAATGATTTGACACGATGCTTATCATCATCAAAATCAATACCATAATCCTGAAACCAGAAATGTTCAGTACTTAGTATTGTACTGCTGAAGCCCCAGCCCAAATATGATCAGAGAGAATAACATCCTAGGCTGATTCAATCAACTAAAGAGCATTGCATGGAATATGCGAAGGAACAGTAGCAATTATAAATACAGAAAGAGCTAGTTAGTAGTTACCCAAAAAGCTACTAACAATGTTCAGCCAAAATCGTTGTCAATCTGTTTTATGCATTCAGTTGGTATATTACAAACTAACAGATCAGCCCCCAAAAATAAAGTTTACAACACAAGAACCCTAAGTAATTGAAGAATGGACATGACACATGAAATTTTAGTAGAGTTAAAATTCGTAAAAACAGAATTCAGTAATGATGACCAACTAGAAGAAATTTGGCAACAGCCTGATAACTAAATAAGGATTATATATTTCGCTTTTTAAGGGTTAGGGATTTAGCATTGCGACCACATGAGCAGCCTTACAAGCACAAAACCATTGCCCACAGGATAAACATTAATTAAAGAAGCCCCAAATAAATAACAGCAAGCACTAAAATATACTTGAAGTGAATGCAGTAATTGGCTTTGATCGTCAGATTTTTAATTACAAAACCACACAAAGCTTACCCATGTGAGCTCCTCAAATGCCTCCACCTTCTTGGTTGAAAAAAATGCAAACTGTACTTAGAAAAAAAAAAAAAAAAAAAATTATTACCATCACACTCTTTCATAGCTAACATACAGACACATCCAATTGAAGTTAAAAATAACTTACATGATAATAGTGATGATCTGGTGTCTCCACTTCAACAGGGATGTCAACTAGATTTGCATCATAGCATCTACGTAACGTATTGTTACAACAAGAAAGAAAAATGAGGGGGGGTCAATGGTTCATATTTGCTATCATTGATTACATTTAAAATAACACAATGAACGGGTTGAGAATAATTAGAGAACACCTGTGGTTGATGAATCTCCCAACATTCCCACAAAATGTTGCATCCAGGCATAAAAGCCTCTTCATCCTTCAGCACCCCATCAGAACCCCAACCAGCATCTAAGAGGACCGAGTAACTAGCACTGTGCATGTCTTGAGTTGTCATTTCATGTAGCTTTGTATTTGTTAGCAACTCCCCAACAAATTCGCATACAAAGGCTCCTTTTGGAAGTTCTTCAAGTGTGCGTAGCCCCCACCCCTTCCCTTCCCGTGTTGAAAACACCTTGGTAAAAAGAACAAGAAAGTTATGGCAACTCAACTAACCAGCACAAGTATAACCTGGGGCTGCATTGCACAAAACAATAAAGCGCCCCTACCTCCCCACTCCAAAAGAAGGGGAAAAGGCAGCATCAGATATTACCTGCAGATTGCATGTTATACCACGTTGAACTACACGGTTACCACATTCCATGTTACAACCACACTTGCTCCAGCATTCCTTGATAAATTTCCTAGTAATATGGCCCCTGCAAAGCTCTGGTGCAGGGTCGTTTCTGATCCTCTCAAGTGGGCAAGATTTACAGAAGAACATATTATGTTTTTCTGGAAATCGGTTCATAGAGACACACTTATCAAGGAACTCTGTCCTAACCAATCCGTCTGGTGTATATGCAAATTCACCACCAGTTTTTTCTTGCACAGGCACATGGTTCAGGGGCATACAAGCAGTTGCCAAAGCAATCAGAACAACAGTCCTTGGCACCAATTGTTTCATCAGACTTAACATAGGACTCTTGGGAAACAAGATTTTTGGTATATAATAGAAGGAAGGTAAACAATTCTCACTACCAAATTCGTTTACTGCTGATATACTTAATTTTTCTTTTCCCTTTGATATGTCAGATAAATCATTGGTAGACCCATTGGGAGAAAGTGCCGAAGGGGCCTGCTGATAGGTGGTTGAATTTGGTGGGACATTCTCTGAAGCTTCCATGATCAATGATTCTTCTACAGCTTTATATTCCCCGCTTCTGCTGTTCATGCAGTCAATTCGTTCCAAGGATGGGGTACTACTCGTTGGCTTATTCTGTGAGCTTCTGACATTGCCAAAAGCATCTAATTGTTTATTATGTTCTGCAATATGATCGCTGCCTAGTTGTGAGACACACTGGCATATCTGCTTCATGAGACCAGCTATGGAAAGATCAGGCGGGGAGGCTCTTGTGCGGCGAAGGCATTTTTCCTCAACCATCTTGAAAACTGCTTCTAAATCAGGCATCTGGAATTTTGATGGGTCTATGCTGCATTTGATTGACATCTCGACCTCACCCATAGCGGATGAAGCTACAACAGTGTGTAAACAAGGTGCTTCCTGAGTTTTTCCAGCTGCAGATCCTGTCCCAGCATTGTGCATCACAGTAGCGTGGTCCAACCCACTTCCCAGACTTTGAGGTTGCTGGGCTGCCCTGCCATTAGCACCTGCGTAAGGTTCAGCAGAGTCCGATCAGACAGCAAACAGCAAGAAAGCACTAGTTCTACAATCAGACTGATTGACAAGTAAATAAACGAACTGATATTGCAACACAATAAGTCAATATAACAAACACTGGAGTTTAATGTCCTACAATATATGAAAACCTCCATAGCACAAAAACTTGAGTAATAACGGATTAGGATGATGTACGGAACCAACCTGAAATGGTGTGAATATCTGAGGTGCTGCCATTGAGCGGATGGGAAGTAATGCAGACAGGTTGGGCATTCTGACAGCTGGGTGCAGGGGCACTGCATTGTAGATCATCAGTATCAGGTTCAGGTTTAGGCTCTCTCAAGAAGACGGCATGTTGGAAATCTTGATCCATCATCTGCATTGCTCTCTCCTTTTGTGCAGCATTCCCGGGCAAAGGCACGCCATCTGCATCTGAAGCAGGAGACCGGGGATGAACAGAGCGACCTGCTGTGACACTAGTAGCGCTGATCCTGGGCCTCTTGATGCGAAGGGACTCGGTCCCAGTATCCATTTCGCAAGGACCGCCGCGGGAAGTAGAAGGCCGGGGCCTGTTGCTACAATGCTCCTGGTCCCCATCATCAAAGAAAAAATCATGCTTTGGATTCCATTTTGAAGAGTGGACGGAGGAGGAATCAGTTACCTGGGGGCGGTCGCGGGCTTCGAAAAGGGCGTCGGTGAGGGCGCGGTAGCCATCGTCCTCGATGGGTTCCCAGGAGTTATCGAAGAGGTGGAGGAGGTTTTTGAGGACGGGGAAGACCTCCTTCTTGGAGAAGCCCAGAGGCTTGACGGCGTCCAAGGCGCGGCGTGCCCGCTCCTTCCGACTCTGGGAATCCATCGGAGCTCTCTGGTGGGTAGGGTTTGAGGCCTAGCTCAGTCAGTCCTGCAGTCTGCCGGTGCCGGCGGACTGCCGTGCCGAGCCGAGCGACGGCGCCGCACAGACAGAGGAGTGAGTCCAGGCGGCGAATCTGATGGGGATTCAACTCAACTCAAATAGGCAGGCCCTTCTCCTTCCGTATGATTTATTAGTAATATAATAAATAAATGAAATTAAATAGTATAAAATGAACTGCATTAATGAGCTGTTTTGTCTTCCGACTTAAGGGCTCAAATCCCACTCTCAACATATTTTGAACTTTCCCCTATTTTTGTGACACAGTCAATCTCTTCTGCATTTTAAGTTTTTTTCCTATGTTTTTTGCTACACAGTATATTCTGAATTTTTAGTTTTGTCGTCTGAGTTTATAATTATTTATTTATTCATTTATTGGCTACACGGTGTCTTCTGAATTTCTATCCTTTTCCCCTTACTTTTGTAACACAGTGTCTCCCATAGTTTTTTTTTAAAAAAAAAAAATAGTCTTCTAAGTTTAGATTTGTCAATACACATTACAACATCCATTCTCCATCAAGCAATGATCGTTGCCGAAGCAAAAACGAAAAATCCAAAATTGCCCCCTCCGCATGTCAACCAACGCAAGAAACGATTACTTCTTTTATTGTTTCTCCCTTGTTGATTAAACCGTTTCTCGTCTCCAAAGACACCGTGATTCAGGACCACGACAGGCCCTGAAAGCTGATGCCAAGCTCCGCGTCGACGCTGCCAAATGTACGCTAGGCAATTCGACAAATGATTCATCAGAAATCTCATGAATTCAACAGTCGTTCCATAGCCGCAGGGATTACAACACCAATTTATCACCTTAGCACCCATGACCATCAACTGCCTACAGGTGTAATACCATTTGGGAATTGCTGTGACCTCAACCTAAATATCAAACAGCACACGTGCCAAATAAATTTTCCCAAACCTTGCAAGGAAAGGTAGCAACCCATCTAGTTGTCAGAGGACTTTATACCATATCATTCCATCAGTAGGAGCAGCATCGGTTTTTTTGTTCTCTGTAGTAACTATTACACTGCTTTCATTAAAACGAACTTGAGACCAATCTGCAAGTTTGGTCCATGGCGTGCCGAGTCTTTTCCATGCCCCCGACAGTTTGGATGGCTTGCTACCAGAGATTATTTCATCGTCCCAGAGTGCTTTTGTTCCAGGAAGATTGATAACAGATAATGTCCTGCTAGCATATGAGCTGACACACTATTTAAATCAAAGAAAGAAAGGTAAAAATGGGTTGGCAGCTATAAAACTTGATATGAGTAAGGCCTACGATAGAGTGGAGTGGAACTTTCTGGAGAAGATGATGTTGAAGTTGGGTTTCTCAGAGCTGTGGGTGCAAAAGGTTATGAAATGTGTATCAACACTAAGATATTGCATCAAGGTGAATGGGGATTATTCTAATCATATCTACCCTCTACCCACAGCGGGGTCTTCGCCAAGGTGATCCTCTGTCCCCTTATTTGTTTATTCTATGTGCAGAAGCGCTCTCTGCCATGTTACAAAGAGCACAAGATGAAGGTAAAATCGAGGGAATTAGAGCGTGTAGGGCAGCCCCAAGAATTAATCACCTTTTCTTTGCAGATGACTCGTTAATTTTGATGAGGACTTCTAAGGGGGATGCCCAGGAGTTGAGGAGAATTTTGCAAGTCTATGAAAGTGCTTCAGGACAGATGATTAACAGGGACAAATCTTCTGTGCTTTTCAGCCCAAATACAAGTCCAGATGATAGGTATGAGATGAGACAATCTCTTAATATTCAGTCTGAGGCGAAGAGTGAGAGATATCTGGGATTGCCGGTGTCTATTGGCAAATCAAGAAAGAAGGCATTTGAGTATATAAAGAAGAAAGTGTGGTTACGCATTCAGGGGTGGCAGGAGAAGCTCTTGTCCAAAGCAGGTAAGGAGATTCTAGTGATGGCTGTTGCCCAAGCTATACCAACATATGCTATGTCTTGTTTTGAGTTGACCAAAGGTTTATGTGATGAGCTAAATTCTATGATTGCAAGATGGTGGTGGAGTCAAAATGATAAGGAAAATAAGATTCATTGGTTGACATGGGATAAATTGACTTTTACCAAAGGAAAAGGGTGGTTTGGGTTTTAGGGATCTATATTTGTTTAACATTGCTATGTTAGCAAGACAAGCTTAGAGAATCTTGATTTATCCCGATACTTTGTGTGCCCAAGTTTTGAAGGCTAAATATTTCCCCAATGGCAGCATTCTTCGTTGTGTACCGCATGATGGGATTTCATATACATGGAGAAGTATTTTGAAAGGAGTTGAGTTATTAAAGGAGGGATTATTTGGCGGATAGGCAATGGTGAGTCGCTGAATATTTGGTCGGATCCATGGATTCCACATAGGAGTATCCGCTGTCCTGTGACTCAAAGAGGAACAACGCTGCTGACACAGGTAGCGCATTTGTTGGACCCAAGTACGGGGAGATTGGGATGAACAATTAGTAAAGGACATCTTCTCCGGTTGATGCTGAGGCAATTCTCAAATTAAATGTTAATCAGGACATAGAAGATAGACCTGCATGGCATTATGACCGAAGAGGCTTATTTTCAGTCAAATCAACATATAAACCGGGCGATCCAAAAAAAGAAAAAATGAAAGAGGCAGGGGATGCAACGACTTCCGAGACAGCCATGAATGCACACCAGTCTTTCAGATGGGACAAAATATGGAGTATGGATGCTCCAAACAAAGTCAAAATGTTCATGTGGCGCCTAGTCCATAACAGCCCTGCCTGTACGTCGAAATTTAGCGAGAAGAGGATTGAAAGGGGATACTATTTGTCCCATGAGTTACAGGATGGATGAAGATTGTGGACATCTTTTCTTCAAGTGTAAAGGTGTTAAAGAATGTTGGAGAATCTTAAATATGGAGGAGTTCCGCCAAAAGCTAGCAGCATGCCATTCTGGTAAGGATATGATTCTTATGATTTGGTCTTTTCCATGGGCAATCCAACTCAAAATCATTGTCCTTTTATGGAGATGGTGGTCAGCGAGGAATAAGACAAATGCAGGACAAAAAAAAGGCTACAGCTGCAGAAGTATGTTGCAGAGCTTGGAAAAAAGGAAAAATCAAAAACCACGGTACACCAGCGACAACAGCTTAATGAAGTAAAATGGGAGCCTCCTCCAGAAAATATGTATAAGATCAATATTGATGGCTCTTTTAAAGAATCTTCGAGTAAGGGTGGCTGGGGTTTTGTAATCAGGGACAGTAGTGGCCAATTTCTAGAAGGTGGATATGGTAATCTAAAGAGGGTGTCCAGTCCACTTCAAGCTGAAGCTTTGGCTGCGTTGTATAGTTTACAGAGAGCATCTCAGTTGGGGATAGCAAGAATTATATTGGAGACGGATGCAACTCAGCTTGTGAAGGGTCTTACAACAGTTGAACTGGACCAAAGTGTGGATGGGAGCCTTTTCAAGAAGATTAGGACCTTTATTGATGCTTACTTTGATCAATACAATATACGGCATTGTCCAAGGAGTTGCAACAAGGTAGCTGATTGCCTTGCAACACATGGGGCGAGCATGGTTAGCTCTGGCTCGGTGGTCTTCATGAGCCATGTCCCCGAATTTGTTACCAGCCTTGTCTCTAGGGATCTGCCTAGAGTTGGTGTCTGATGTAAACAAGCTTTCAAATTTCAAAAAAAAAAAAACCCATCATTCATCCATAATACTCTCTCTGTCCCCTAAAATAACGCCACCGTGAGATGCGTCTTGCCATAAGTTTGACTCAATTTATAGAAAATACGTGCAGCATTTAAATTTCCAAATAAATTTGTTAAAAAACTAGACTTGAAGATATTTCCGATGATGCTAATTACTTAGCACAAATTTTTTTATATTTTAATATATAATTGCCGCATTTGTGTCTCGAAGCGCGGTGACAATCTTTTAGGGACGGAGGGATTATCCCTCAGAATCAGATCAGAAGGGCTACCACGTTCCTGCAGTACCCCCTTTGATGACCAAAGAAGTTTAGATTACTTCCTATCATGACTTGTACTACTAAAAAGGGTCAAATGCGTTACACTTTGTACATTAAGCCCCATGGTATACAAATACATCCTATATGTTTAGCATGCAAGCAATATCAACTCAGGTGTTGTGTATGTGTATGCAAGTCAATTCTGTTTCAGAATTAGACTGACCGCACCGCACACAATCACCCTATCTCAGGAGAGCACTTTACCCAGGAGAGAGACTGTTTTAGCATGGCCTCCATAACTTAACTTGGATCGCCTTCTGTCCAACTCAATCCAAATTCTTGGATGCCTGCCTCATCCAATTCATTTCCCAACAGTCTGGTGAGAACTTACTGAGAAAGGAGCCATAGTTAGTTATCTTACATTATACCTTTAAAAAAATGCTGTAGTTCAAGCCAAAGCAATAAAAGGGTGCTTAGACAAATAAAGTAGAGATTTATATATCAAACGCTCTAGAAATTAGAGCTGGTGAGTTACTATTATCATGCTGTTAATTTGGCCGTCCGACAGGCTACTCATGTCAATTGGTTTGAACTTTGTAATAATCAGGTGTTACTTTTTGTCTTGTCTCTTGGTTAATGAGTGGCTTTTTTTGTAACGCAAATTGAGTGGCTGTCAGATGTCCTCCAGGAAAAATTGAATTCTATAATAACTTTGTTATAAGAACCCACTGTTGTTTGAACATGTGTCCAAAAAGGAAAATGGAACAGATTAGCTACAGTAACATGGTTGAATGGATATTTTGATAAAACAGGGTCGCATGTAATAAAGGAGTGGGTTGAAGGCACAGACGTACAGCCGTTATGCAGAGTAAGAAGGTTTACATATACTTGCGTGGGCACATATGTAGTGCAAGTGCAAGCCACTAATCAGATGCTGGGAAAATTCTAAGAATATTTAGAGTTAGCGTTCGGAGTGCAACTAATATGGGTTTCATCTCTAGCCTACCCCAACTAGCTTGGGACTAAAGGCTATGTTGTTGTTGTTGTTGTTGTTGTTGTTCGGAGTGCAACTAATATGACTGTCCAAACTAAATCCGTGCTTAAAAAGGGAAACTATAGTAAGGAAATGAGTTAAGTTGCAATGCAGACACATTGCTAAACTTCCAAGAAATTAAAACACCACAGACAAACTCCTACAAGGCTACAAGAGTGACAGCCAATGTTTTTTTGTTGGACAATAAAAACTGTGGAGGAGATCCCCACAGTGAGAGCCATTTTCATTAATTTAAAAGAGAGAGGGGTTCATATATACATGGAATTAAATGAAAGCATCAAGTCAAACACAAACAGAACATGTCAAAGTTTGCAAATACCTTGAAAAAAAGATGAATGCATACGCAGCAAGCGTTTGGATGATTTTGCTGTTATAAATTAAGTTGAACCATGAGGTGTGAAGACTAAATTGGCCAACACAAAGCAGCTAATGTTGATGAGTTGAATGCATGCTTCCAGATATTTTGTGTAAGATATCACACTTCCCCAACAGCTAACTGCAGAACATAATACAAGATGAGTTATCCTTATAATGCACAGAAATTTAGCTAAACTTGGAGGACAAAATACAAGAACAGCATGCTTCTGGCTAAACAAAGTAGTACTAGTAAGATTTGGACATATAGAAGTAAACCGCACGATGGAAAAGTGTAACAAGTGCTTAAAGTCTCAAGGGTTGATGTACCGAACCTTTGTAGACTGAAACCATGCTGCTGAACCACATTCATGTTTCAGTGTTCTGAATGGACCACTCATGGAAACATCAGCTTTAAACTCTGTCCCAGACAAGTCTAGGTCATGGAGTTCGAAATGCTCACTTGCTTTCCCGTTAGGCATAAACTTATCATTAGTTACTCCAGAAACTTCATGTATATCCTTTTCCTCACCTGCATAGTTTTAAAATTTTAAGTATTATGGACACATAAACAAATGGAAGGAGGTCATGTTATGCCCAAATCAATAAACCACAAGGCACAAATGTGGCTAGTGGTAAGCAAACAGGTAATTAAGAACCTGGTTTTGTGGCCATAATAGATCCATCCAATCTCTTTGTTAGTAAGGATGTTCCAGGAAACAACATCAAGTTTACATTATGAAGTTGTTTCCTTTCAGCATCTTCAATAGGTTTGAAGCCAAATCCTGACACCCATGTGTTAACCAACTCTGGGATGGCAGAAAGGACCAACATCTTAACATTAAATGAACGGAGCATCTGCATTTGAGGAAATGGGGAAAATCACATAGTGATTTGTAGATAAAAGTTATTAGCAGTAACATAAAAAAAGAATATTGATTCATTAAGAAATCACGCTTTAGAAAAGAATGGACCCAACAGGTAGATGGGAGGAAAATCATATCTTAACATTAACGACCAGCTGAAGTCCAAGTTAATGCAATATAACTTGTAAGATCAGGGAAGCCATAACTTGTTTCAGTACTGTTGTACAGTATTGTACTCTACCTTTTCAATGATGTTCACTAGAATTCGCACATTCCTTGGCGCCCGATGGTCTACAGAAGTAGCAATAAAAGGCAGCTCAGCAGCTTTAGTTCCATGTACTCTGCATGAGAAAAAAAAATACACAATGAAAATGGAAGAAACAGATAGTTATTTGATTTTATTGCTGTGTGTGGTTATCTCATTATTTATGGTATTCTATACTATGTGGATTTTTTAAAGCTAACATGGCATGAAGATTTGCATTTTTAGTTGTAAAATAACATATTAAACTGATAAAGACAAAACAGCAGTTAATGAGAAGCAAATGGGTAGAAAATTAACACATATAAATTCATTAAAAGAATACTTCAGACAGAAAAGTAGGTTCAATGTCTAACAAAGACCCGATTAAAAAACAATTTACCTGATAGACGCCACACATAAAATTTCATCACCTTTCTCCAGGATTACAGTATAGAATCCCTGATAATCCACACGGGCAAAGTTTGATCTGATAAGAAGTGAAACATGTAAGTAAAACTTGAAAATGCTCAGCAAAATATATATACATATTCAGGTTTCTTCTATAATATCAAAGAGGGAACCCTAATATCAAGTTAAGTAGATTTGAAAAGAAAAGGTATAATAAAACTAGCTACGATTCAGCTGATTAATCATTATGGTATCATTAGCATACCAACAATTTTGTCAGTTCAATTTTCCAGTAAAACATGAAGACATCAATCAATCATTATGGTATCATTTAGTCTTGTGCAGTTGTGCTTTGACAAATCAGACCAGAAAAATATAAACTGAAAAAAGAATACAAAATGAAATAATGGGTAAATTAATATCATAAGGATAAGGAATTAAGGAGCTTACCCCTTGTTGTATAAAAAACATGGGGTATCATGTCCACACCTGTTCTAGGATCCACCATACGAATGAAACATTCCTCCAATAGAGTAAGAGCCACTGCTAATTTCAGATACATTCTGCCAGACAGGCAATCTTCTGAACAGAATGTAACTTCTGCCCGCCATTGTTGCATCTCAGTATGGACCATGAAAGCTCACTGTCAAGAATATTATCTGTCCCGACATGACTACGTAGCCCTATGAATATCTATTAGCAGCAAGGGTTGAAAACACATTAATAGGAAAGAAAGGGAAGAATAAGGAAAATAAAATATTTGGGATTAGGACGGGAGTATGTTAGGTGCACAAAGAAGTAACGTAAATTGCCTAGTGTTGCATGGGGTGCTGATTACTTCTAACCTAAATAGCCATAAAATTGACATACAATCTTGAGGATTGAAAAACTAGAGAGCCAAGAGGTTAACCAAATTTAATCTGGGAAGGTTTGATTACGTGAACCACGCCGCCCTTAGCATTCAAACATATGAATCCATATTGTATCTATGAGACTATGACGAGGAGTGGTCATGCAAATTATATTTTCTGAAGGTATGATAAAACACAAATGGACTATGTTCACTAAAGCATCTTGGAACTTTGACCATCATCTTGACAAACTAAGTTAAACAAGTGTTACCTCTTTACAATATTTCCCACAGAACCATGTCTGAGGTATTTGATCCTCGAGAGGTAGCTTTTCTTGTTCAATGCAAGTGTCATGGTCTGCAATGAAAACAAAACTATTCAAATTGAAGTTACAGATAAGAGCATTGGAATAATAACCACTCTATGAATTTACTACTGCAAGAAATTATGCTTCAGCTCAAAGCTGCTCCCTGTTCCGCTAGGGCAGCCCAGGGCGGCACCTACGCTTAAGCTCTAGTCGGAGGGTCCCCCGCCGCCTATGGGGGGTAGGCGGAACCCTAGGGCGGCTGGGTCACCGGTGGCGGCTAAGCGGGGGCGAGGAGTGGCGGGCGGCGGGCGGCGTGGAAGCAGGGGGCGGGAGAGGCGGGCGGCGCGGAGCAGCGGGCGGACGAGAGGGCGTCGCTGGAGCACGGGAGCGTAGGATGAGGAGAGGGGATGAGGTTAGGATATGGGCTTGGGCTGTTTGTGGGCCTTTCTAGGCCTACATGTGTCCTGTTTTTCTTTTCTTATACACTTTACTGTAAAATATGAATGGATTCAAAACGCCTAGGAGCGCCTAGGCTCCGCTTACTCCCGACTAGGCTCTAGGCTGTGGGTCACCGCCTAGATTCTGCCTAGCGCCTAGCTTAAACAAAAGGAAGCCGCTAGAAGCTTGATATGAAGTCAATAGAGCACAGCTAGAGGGAGGGTCTTATTTTAAGCTAAGCTCTTTTACACTGAAAATTTGAAGCCTCCTTGAAGCAGTTCCTGTGAGAGTTGAAAAAACAAATTCTAGAAGGAACAAAATTTTACCAAATGGGCCTTTTTAGATCAACACAGGCTAATGAAATCGCTTCATAAATTAAGTAATGACTATTGAAGTTAGGCAGCGAAGTTAAAATAAACTAACCCACCATCTTTCTGCTACGGCACTGCTAAGCATCATAAGGTAATAGCACAGTAGAGGAAAAGATGCAAATGACAAGACAATAGTGGAGGGAAGATAAGGCTTTACATGCATCTCCGCATTGGAAACATTTGAAAATAGCCGAGAATGTCGAAACCTCCTTTTCACTAACTGGTCCCCCACAGATCTGACAAGTGCAATTATGACAGTACCAACTACCTTCTGAAGCTCCTGCATATGTAAAGGAATAAGCAAAATTAATTAAGTAGGAAACAATTTCACTTATAGAATAATATTAATTCATTTAATATCATATCGAGTTGTCGACACACATTATAGAACAAAGCATTGCAACATTAAGGACAGCAACCTCAGAATGAAATGTAATCTTTAAGCAACGTACACATAATGGCGCCATGAAAAACTGGATAATAGATACCTTAGCAGACAAGCATGCTTGATGATATGTTGATGGGCAATTGTCACAGCAAAGTAATTCACCGCCATCTCCACAGAAACCACAGGTGTCATCACTTTCATCTATTGCCTCAACTTTTCTACCCCATGCATTGCTTCTCCTGCTCATAAATTCAGCAGACCAAGCCTCAACCTGGCACAAAGTGTATGATTTGCCAGACTCTAGAAAGAGGCCCAATGAGGACTGTGAGTGACTACAACCAGCATGAGCCATGAAGTCAGACACGGATAAGGTTTCTTTTGCAACAATTGCAAACAATACCTTCCCAGGTAACCAGCCCATCCTTTATAACTTTATTACTTTTTGGATCCCGGTATTGTATCACATCTTTTATGGTCAGAAAGCCAGTCGCAAGCAACCAGCAGATTACAGTTTTATGGCCAAACTTACTCTCTTTCCACCCAATAGGTTTGTGCCAGCTTTCCCAATTTTGGAAAGTAGCTTGTTACCTTTCTTGTGGCTCTTCAGCTTCTTGAACTTGTTTGCAGCTGAAAAGCCTGAAGCAAATTTATGGCAGGTGCTGAGATCCTTGTTTTTCACTATAGCTGTGATCAAAAGGTCCTCATCATTGATCCAAGAACTCACGAGGTCTTTTCTTCATGCACTTCAACCCAACCTTCGATGTCATTTTGGTATTATCTCTCTTGCAGATTTGTGAGTCAGACATTAGATAAGTTCCTAGAAAATCAGCACTAGATTCATGGGATAATTCAACAGGTACAGTATTTCCGGTCGGATCTCTTTGTGAATCCTCATAAAATTCTCCATGGGATGGTAGTATCTTTTTTTCCAGACCTTGTCATCATGGCAGAACGCTGTGGCAACTGACTGTGACTCCCTTGCAATGCAGTGGGTTTCTGGGAATGTATTGCAATCCTTAATTTGCTTGTCCACTGAAGAGAGGAGCATGTCACACTTCCTGCTTTGGTCATCTTTATCTAGCTTTTCTGATTTTGTTGCAGCCTTCGCACCGGCCGTTTAGTGTGCCAACACCTGAACACATACGGTGTTCCTCAAAGGCAATGATGTATCCTTGATCAGCCATGTCCATGGTTGCTATATTGGTCTCATCCAGTCCAGCTGCGCTAATATCAAATGCTCTTTTCGATTTCTTCCTTGACTTGTTTACAGAGCTATCAAGAGTTTTTGGTTGAGCATAATTTTGCCTGCCATTATCACTTGCATCGATGTGATGTTTTGTCTGGCCACTTGCATCATAGTTCAGACTCTCATTGCAGGAAAGCTTTGGGTTTGTATCCCTATCGTTGCTGTCTTCCACATCATGACAGCTCTGTAAAGACTGATGGCCGTTGTAGCTCTCAGTTGCAAGCGTGCTGCAATCAGAGTCTGTGATCAGTGGAGTCAACTGAATCATTCGCTCGCCAAAAGCTCACTGGCTTTGTGCATGGCCTTACTTTCAGATGACATATCTGAGCTGCCATCAAGAACAAAGGTTGAACTGTCAACAGCTCTAAGAGTTTTATGTTGCTGCAGAGCAGTGATTTTCCTACTGATGAACACAACAGCTACAAAAGGGTCCAAAATCTGCCAGCGCTGAAGAAGAAGCGTGAGTGCATTGTGCTGGTTGGCAAGCATCCTATCAACGTAGGCCATTGTATCTGTGAGATCCTTCCAAAACGCATCAACATCTGACCACTCCTTTGGATACCTTCCCCTTTCTGAACCTGGGGAAGCTTCATATAACTTGTTGCCACAAAAACTTCCAAGCCTGGGTTAGTGAGGTATGAACCGCTTCCCTGTTTGGAGCTGTGAAGTAGGATGCCATCTTAGCCCTGTCATTCCTTTTTTTGGCGTGGCTTAATAGTCCATCCAGCGCCCTTGAAGAGGCGATGTGCATGTGCTTCCAGCTGATCAGGAATATCCCTGCCCAATGCCTTCTTGGAAACAGCAGCTTCTGAGGCAGAGTGTAATGCGCTGGCGCATCCATGAACATCGACTTCATCCAGGCAACTAATATTGGCATCAGGGGTGTCGTTCTGGGAAATGGTGCCATCGAGCTGGGTGAACTGACCAGGGCTGAACCAAAACTCGGACTGCTGAGGTACTGTCGGAGTACTATGAGCTTCTTGGCTATAAAACAGATGCTGCTCTACTCCCCCTCTGTCAGAGAAATCCTTTGTACTGGGTGCACATAGGGGATAGGTTGTGTCATCCATCTGGCCGAAGCACGCATTGCCAGGCAATTGCTGCTGATCCTGGAGCCAGTGATGCAAAAAGGGATCTGAAAGGAGATTGGCACTCTGGAATTCAGAAATCTCTGCTAGCGCTTCTATGTAGGGACGGCATGGGGTCATCGACGGCGCTAGTGCTGCTGCTGCAACCCAGTCCGAGGGCGTTGCACATCCCAGCCCGACATCTCCCAAAATGCTGTGAGCAGCAGCATCTGCGCGCTGCCGAATTGGCGTTGGTCATCGGAGAGGCCGAATTGGTGTTGGTCATCGGAGAGGCCGAGATGGTGTTGGTCATCGGAGAGGCCGAGATGGTGTTGGTCATCGGAGAGGCCGAGCAGATGAGTGGCACACTTATCCCCAGCGGCAGCAGGCTGCCAGGAACCCATGAGTCCCTGCAAAAACGCAGCAGCAGCATCCAGGTCGGCCCCGTTTTGGTGCGCATGCTCCTGAACCTGGAGATGAAGAGGCGGCTGACTAGTATGATCCATTCTGGGGTGTGGATCAGCGGTAGGCTGGTGCTGCGCATGGGCGGAGGGAAATGGAGACGGAGAGGACGATGCCTCCGTGGGCTTGAATCCAAGGTCCATCTCGGCGGGCAGATTGGTGGTGTGGGCGGCCCCGGCCCCGCAGAAGACCTCCTTGAAGACCTGAAGCTCCAAGAGGGATCTGTCGAAGGCGCCGTGGTCCTCCATTCCCACGATGTCCTCGCCGAAGATGAAGCGCATGGCGTCGTCCTCCTTGAAGCCGAGCATGTCGTCTCCCCCGGCGGCCATGCTATGGTAAGCTAGCAGCAGCAGCTAGGGTAGGGACTAGCTCCTGCAGAGTGTGAAATTAAGCTTGAGAAGAGTGTGAGATCCAGTCATTGCAGTGCAGTGCAGGCAAGTGGTGTGTACCTGGGTGCCGAATTGGGTGGTCGGATCCAGATTCCAGAGAGCAGCCAGCAGCTGAATCGGAGAATAGTGGTGCGGCGGAGCGGAGCGAATCGGGGGCGAGATCCGAGGCGAGCGAAGAGGGAAGCGGCCTTCCTTGCTGTCGAGGTTTAGCGCCCCGCCCCAGAAGCGGCGGCGGCGGCGGTGGGGCGAGCGTGTGGGTGCAAAAGCAATCAAGCAACGGCGGCAGTGCAGTGGAGCTTGGCTTGGCCCTGCCCTGCCCTTGGGGGAGAAGAGAAGAGGTCAAGACTCGAGAGCCAGCTCGCTCGGCTTGCCTTGCCCTTGTTCCCTATGCAAGTTGGGTTTGCGTTTGTGATGCCGATGACATACTCTCGGCAGGAAGCCAGGCAGGACACACATGACATGAATAGAATAGAATAGCCAGCCAGCCAATCTCCAAACGCCAAAGGAGGGCGCGGCCTTGCTCGTTTGAAACATTTTGCCTCCAAAACCAAAATGCAACGCTGCGCTGCCCATAGCCATAGGATTAGGGAGTTTATGCATGCATCTTTTTGGCTGCTATGGTATCCTATTACTAGTAATTAGAGAGCTAATTTTTATTTTTTTAAGCTAGACAATGGCCGGACAAGTCAACTTCCCAAATTATGACATGTATTGGTTTGTCTAGACATACAAGAATATATATCTAGGAAAGCAAAAAAAGACAGCCTAAGCCTAGACCAGGTGTCAACTATACTACTCCCTCCATCCCTAAATTCTAGTCGTTCTAAGAGCCGATGGTGTAAACAAGGAAGGGAACAAATGACCCTAGATGCCCCTACAGTCTCGGCAAAAGTCGATTTGAATTGACAGAAGAGAGAGTAGGGTGTCAAGCATGTGAGAGGGTGCGGAGTACTAGATGGGCCAAAGGCTACCACTCCCCCCGACAGATGCTAGGCAACGCATGCACTTCCGCTAGGACATCGTAGTGAATCCACCGTAAATTGGGACGGATAATTTGTAGCTTCCGCGACTAGAATTTAGGGATGGAGGGAGTACTGTATTACGCAATGGGAAAGAAAATACCAGGTGCTACTGTTGTCATGTCACCAGGGGTAATGCATGAAAATCGGCGGCCTTCAACTTCAAATGCCACGAGTATTAACGAGTCCAGACTCCAGGGAGGGTCCCCTTTTACATACAGTTTGATAGGGTTTGATACTTGTCTGGGCCTAATCTAATAAGCCCAATGGGGTGGGTGGATGGATGGTGCAGCCCAGATGAAGTAGAAATTTGGGCCGGTGTTATTGCAATGCGCTGGAATTTATTTGGATTTAGGCAGGCAGGCAGGCAAGGCTTTCTTTCCTTTGTTTTCGCAGAGAGCAGCGAGCGGCTGGCTGGGCTGTGGATACGAGGAAATGGCACATGGTCGGCCCAGTAATCTTGGATGGATGGATGGCATTGAAGCATGAATCCCCTACTGTACAGTAGTGTGCTTGCAACTCAACTGATGGATCGGGGAAGCAGACATGAAAGAGTCAGGTCAGCAGTCTCTGTCTCTGTGGGGTCCCACCACACCATGTGCACCTGCCTGTACTTATGTTTCTGGTGTGTGTATGCTATGCGAAAGAATTTGGAGCCAGCCAGAGGCAGAGCCAGCCCGCCCCAAAGAATGGGATGGAAGCTTCCGTCAAGATTTGCCGACAGACTTGTTGTTGCTTCAGATATGGATGGGACCGAGAGAGAAGGAAGGAGGTGACCAAGGCAGGTCCAAACTCCAGAGTAACTTTTCCCGTAATCGGGTCCGGTCCAACAGCACGCACGGCACGGGCAGGCCCACACCAATACTCGGAATACTTACTCCAGCGAGGTCCAAAAAAAAAAAAAATCCAGTGAGGCGAAAAGACAGTTATTTATAGGAGGCACGCATGGGGAAAATGTGAGCAAGATGTGTTGGTGACTTGTGAGCATAATAATGAGAGCAAGAAAATGTGCTCGTGGAACGAAATATAGTGAGCAAGATGTGTTGGTGTGGTTGGTTGGAAGATAGTAGTATCTTTTATACTACTCGATCCTCCCGTGCTCCCCCGTTCCAAAATGTTTATCGCCTACGATTTTCGGTAAATAACTTTAACAAATTATATATTAAAAATACTAATATTCATCATGCATAATTAGTATCATTGGTAAGATATTTGAATCTAGCTTTTAACAAATTTATTTGAAGATATAAATATTACACGTATTTTGTAAATGAGTCAAAATTATGGCTCAAAAGTCAAAAAACGACTAATATTTTAGAACGGAGGGAGTATATATATATAATAATAACTGAATATGTTGTGTTGTCCTTGGTTGTTGATGGAGGTCATATGATGATCGTCGTGCTGTTCTTCTGGTGGTATTGGTAGGCTAGCTGCAAGGCACAGCTAAGCTAGTGGTAGGTAGTTATACTATTTGAGGGAAAGTCCAGCCGACTAGTGTGTTAAGCATGCATATGCTGCATGAATCACTAAAATCTATAGTAAGTACTTGACCCTCAGATCCGTTCGCAAGGATTAATTCGAAGAGAAAGGAATATACAAGCAATAATCAAATTGAGCGAGGGATTGCATTGCATTGGATATGGGCATATATATATAGTACAGATCCACTCAACAAACCCAATGAGACTTTTCCTTCTTCATATATATTTTTTTTTTTAGCGGACCGGGCCTTCACCCGTTTTTCATTAAGAGGAAGGAAAACCAAACCCGAATACAACAGATGCCCGGTTGCGAGGAGACATCGCGGGCAACAAACACGGAAAAAATCACACACCTATCTACCGAGAGTACTTTAGAGATTACATGCTAAACCGGTTCTCGCGACCAGACAACCGTCACTTGCGCTTAGTGACTTGAAACCCGCCGCTGCACCCAATCGCCGCCTCGCAGATAACTCGATGACAATGTGCCCGCGTCGGAAGCAACATTTCGAACACTCTTGCGTTGCGCTCCTTCCATATGATCCAGGAGACTAGCAACAGGAAGGGAGTCTAGGGCCGGCGGTGCTCCTTCGTAAAGCCTCTTCCTCCGCCGATCCACCAACTCGCAATATCGCGTGCTCGCCATGTGGTACAAAAACGACACCATGCCACCGCCCGGCGTGCCCGTGCCAAAGCTCCCGATGACCATGCGGCCCATGAATAGGTGCTCACAAGTTTCCGGCTCACGCCCACACAAAGCGCCAGCGTCGTCATCCTGCGATCCATGCCGATGCCGCCGCTCCAAATCAGACGCCCGCGGCAACACCACCAAAAAAGAAGAAACGCGACCCTTGCCGAGCCTTGCGCCAAAGTTCCTTTGCTCCCCTTTGAGTCGTGGAGCCATTGAAGAAAGCTCGATACGCTGACGACGCCGATGTAATCGCCATTGCTAGTCCATTTCCACACAAACCTGTCCTGGAGGGGTTCAAGCACCACATCCTCACTAATCTCCATACACGGAGGTACTCACACGGCACTGCGTCGTTGCCGCGGCGCCAGGACATCGGCCGCCCGGCCATTGTCCCGCAGCGCGACCCTCATCGTCTTCTTCTTGCCCGTCGCCGAGATCGCCGTGGAACAAATGCGGCGCAAAGGTGCACAACCGCCCTACAAAGCGACCAAGAATCGGGTCCACATTCTCGCA
The DNA here is from genome assembly GCA_015847255.1 of Hyparrhenia diplandra. Taxonomy (NCBI): domain Eukaryota; kingdom Viridiplantae; phylum Streptophyta; class Magnoliopsida; order Poales; family Poaceae; genus Hyparrhenia; species Hyparrhenia diplandra. The sequence goes on along the minus strand of JADLZK010011384.1, from coordinate 149,922 downwards.
GAGCTACCATCACCAATGGCGACCGACATGCTCGCCGACGCCATGGCCTCCACCGCCTTCTCCGCGGCGTGCGGCGATCCCCGTGGTGTTCTCATTTATGCGCTCTAGCCATGCCCATCTCGGCCCGAGGCGGCCAGAAGAAAAAAGTAGGTCGAGGACTCCCATCGCCAAGCTTCGGTTGGCAAACACCGCGTCGGCCAAGCAAGTTTGCACTTGTCGCCGAGAGGTGGTCAAGTGTGCGACCATAAAGGAAGCCCCTCCTATTCTTGTCGATCGTGAGACTCCCGGTTGGATAGGCAACGAGGAAATAGCCAAGTGCGTGGGGATCGAAAGGGTAACCTTGGTGAGGCGAACACGACCGGAGTGTGCAAGAAGACCGGACTTCAAGTTGGGATCACCGTTGCAACCAAGTCCACTATGACTTGTTCCTCCGCCCGCTTCAACCGCTTCAAAGAGAGGGGCACCCCAAGGTATCGGCATGGGAAGGGGGCGACCGCGACACGGGAATACACAGTGCGGAGGCGTCCATGTCCTCATCGCGGCACAGCGGATCGGCGTCATCGTGCACTTGTCAAAGTTGGTGACCGGACCCGGGCCTTACAAAAGAAAACGTGATAAGGTCTCTAGTGCCTTTGCGGTCGCTCGGCGGCCGACGAGCGACACCAGTCGTCGGCGTATAGGGGCCTTCAGTACTTGATGGCGTGGCGGGCATAGGCGATAGAACGCGGTCCCGATCAGCCTCCCCTGAACAAAGCGTTGATGACTTCCATCGTTATGACAAAGAGCATCGGGGAGATGGGGTCTCCCCGGCGTAGCCCCTTGCATGTGCGATCCTTCGACCGATCCGGCCATTTACCATGATGCGAAAGTGCGGCCGTGATAGCGGGATGGAGATCCAGTTAGTCCATCTCCTTGGGAAGCCAACGAATGTGAGGACTTGCGGCAAAACGACCATGCGGCCCGAATCAAACGCTTTTGTGATGTCGACCTTCGCAGAGAACTGCAGAGTGTCCCCTCGGCGTGTAACCACCCCACAAGCTAGCCGTATGCGACTCTAAAATTGTCATGGATTGATCTCCCCTTGATGAACGCTTTGATTTGGGGACACTAGTTCATTCATTCCGGGCGCCAATCTTCTTGCCGTGCACTTTGCAAACAATTTGCTTTGGCGCGCATCGGGCTTATGGGCCTCGAAATCCTTTAGCAAGGAGGGTTGTCACACTTCCTCGGAAGAACCATCACAGCATCGTTGAGCAGGTTGAAGCTGCGGGCATCTAGCGACCAAAGAGCATGGAATGCCGTGATGATGTCGTGCTTGATGATCGGCCATGCAACCTTATAGAAGAGGCCAATAAACCCGTCGGTCCCGCCGCCCTGGCGGAAGGTAAGTCCATGACCGTCTCCCAGATCTCATGTTCCGTGAAGCAAGAATCGATTCCATGCATGTTTAGCTGCGGCAGCAAACCCACCCACCACTCAATGCCATGCTCTCTCCGAAAGGCTTGCCTAGTATGTCATGGTAATACTGCATGACGGCAAGTCTTGCTTGGCGCCTTCCTCGAGAACCATGTGCCCCGATGTTGCAGCGACGAGATGTAATTTTTCCTGCTCCTGTGGCACGCTCGAGGTGGAAAAACTTTGTGTTTGCATCCCCGCCGAGATAACGTATCCTCGACCGTGTCCGTGCAATGCGTTACGGGCCCACGGCGAGGCCCGGACTTCTAGCTTTTTAGGAGCGCGCGCCGGCTTCGTATCGATGGCGACACGGACTCTTGCGCCCGCGTCAAGGCGTGCGATGACCTCCCTTGCACCCGAATAGGCGCGGCGTACACTTCCAATGGAGCGCATGCTCCGGCTCTTGAGCGCCTTGGCGTGGCGCTGAACTTGATATCAAGTTTTCTGCAAGCATCGACATCCGGCACGTCACCCTCCTAGGCATCTTTGACGCCCTCCAAGAAGCCCTCCATCTTGGGCCAGAATGCCTCAAATGAATCGGAATGACGCAGGCGAGCGACCGTGCACAAGGCCAGCGGCGGCGTGATAAGGCGGATCCGGTGGGCCCTGCGCCCGGCCGGCGATGTCGGAACGCAGCGTCAAGCCATGGAACCGAAGCGAAAGCTCTATCAATCCTCTCTAAAGTCGGCTGCTGCCTCTCGTTGCTCCACGTGAACCTCCGACCATGCGGGTATAGTTCATCCAACGACATGTCGTTCGTGCAAATAGGAATCTTCTCATCGATGCTAAATCAAGCTGTCATTGCTCTTGTCCGCAGCTTGATATATGAGGTTGAAGTCACCCCACAAAGCAACAATCCCCGAGCCGCACTCGCAAATGCGATTCGGAGCTCATCGAGGAAGGCCGGTTTTAACGCATCGGGGACCGGGCCATAGACCACGCAGAGACGGTCCAAAGCGCGGAGTCAACCCCACCGCAGAAAACTCGACGAGGCGAGAAACTCCGGGTCACACGACCGCCGCCGTCCCATGAGTCACGCGACCAAACCACCGTGATTCCTCCGGATACACCATCGGAAGGCACAGAGACATAATCAAACGTAGTTCCCATTAGATCACATGCCCAAGCGTCACACATTACAAATACCTTTGTCTCGACCGGACAAAACCGGAGAAACACGTTCTGAACTACAAACTCTCGGACTGCGTCGCGGCGGGCTCACGAGTTCATGCCCCGCACATTCCGTGAGAAACAAGTTTTGTGCTATCGCATCGGGAACAAGAGAGAATCGACCAAAGCGCTTTTGAGCTAGGCGCCGTGGCGGCGGCGGCGCTTCTTGCCCTCGAGGAGAACGCCTCCATGCCTTCCTTGTTCACCTCGAGGGCGGCGTGAAAGCTTCACGGAGCTCGTCGAAGGACACGAGTCCACGTGCTCGGTATCAACGGAGATCCCCATCTTCTTCAACAGGACACACCGCGTGCCCTATCCTCGGCTTGTGCATCGGATGACCGCTTTTGGCGGCAAGCACCGGGCGCTTCTCTTCGGCACGGACGGTGAATCTCCCTGGCGTGCCGGGTCTTCCCCGAAAGCACGGGTGTAGACGGGATTGCCCGATCCGGCCTCTTGAATCTCGCCACGAACTGCGTCAACGGGCGATGCGTGCGGCGGGCACTTCGGCCCACGGCCGCAGCGGCAACATCGCGCTGCCCGGCACACCTCACGGGTGTGCGTCATCACCGCCGAGACACGGTAGCCCGAAGGGGATAGCGGACCGGCCCAAACAGCTCACCATCTCGCCAATTCCGCCCACACGCCCTTGGAGGCACGGGTGACCTGCTGCGAGCCCGAGGCGAAAAAGCAAAGCTCATTGTCCGTTGCCGACCCACCCGGTCATCCCCGCCACCGAAGTCGGGCATTGATTGAGGCCCATCCCGAAGCAAGTGCGGGCCACCATGATGAAAAGCGGCCCACGAGGCCCGGGTTGCGGCCCTCGAGTGCCTCACCAGGGCGTTGGGTCGCGGGGGGGAGTAGCGGCGTGGCGTCGGCGTCGAGTCACATGTCATGGCGACCTCTGCCCCTTGAAGGCGACCTTGTGTGGGGTCGAGATGGGGACTAGAGGGGTGAATAGTCCTTATTGAATCTAATTGCGCCGGCTAAACAAATATAATGCGGAATTGTAACTATTCGTTTAGCCAAGACTTCACCCCCTCTAGCTATGACTCTAAATCACCTCACCTAAAAATCCTACACAAAGCAAATGAGGTGATAAGCCTAGCTTGAGCTCCTAACCGTTTCTATTGCAAGGTCACACAAACCTATGCACTAGTACTTCAAACAATGGTGAGCTCCTACACAATTCTAATGAGCAAAAGTACAAAGCCAACCTAAGCTCACTAGATGCACCAAGGACAAGGCGACACACGCCCTAACCCAAAGGCTCAAATTACTTAGCTACACAAACTAAGCAAGGCAACTAACAAGCTACACAAGCTAGTAATTGCAAGAGCTACTCCACAAGCACAAGCACAAGATATATATGAATGTAAATGCAAAGCTTGTGATTTGGAGAATGCAAACCACCGAGAAGAGTAGACAAGTTGACACCGGTGATTTTTTTATCGGGTATCGGAAGCTTGCCAACTTCCCCCTACTCCTCGTTGTAATCGACCAACACCTTGGGTGGTTCCTTTGGTGTTTTTCACCTAGATGGTTCTTCTCGGTGTGATTCTCCCATCACTTGCCCCTCAAGGCACGCCCCGCAAGGCACCGCAAGACACCACTCTCAAGTGAGCCTCTCAAGGCACCGCAAGACACCACACACACAAGGGAGGTACTCACCGACACGCTCTAGTAGTGATGCTCTTCCACGATCCCCGCGAGGTGAGCTCGAACCTCTCACAAATCCTCCTTCGGAGCACCGCGCAATCTCCGTTGCGTGCTTCACGAAAGTCTCTTGCCACCAAGCCGCCTAGGAGGTGGCAACCTCCAAGAGCAACAAGCACACCGCTTGCAACGATCACCTAGTGCCACAAATGCGATCTCTCAACGCGAATGCACTAGAATCACTCCTCACTTTGATTTGGATGAACACTATCAATCACAAGTGAGTGGGAGGGCTCTCAAGCACCACAACACAAGCCACCAAGGCCCAAGTGTGCTCGGCACCAACAAGGTCGGGTATGTGGTGTATAAATAGCCCCAAGTCAAATAGAGCCGTTGGGATTCAAACCTGCGGTTTAGCGAACTGACGGGGCCTTACCGGCCGGACTCACCGGCGTCGGTCGCGCGTCGATCGCGGCGTCCGGTCTAACCAGACAAACCATCGGCCCCGACCAGCGGCTGCCGAAGGCCCCGGTCCGCGGGGTCCGGTCGCGTCGTCGTCGCGGCGTCCGGTGAAAACGGTGCGGGGCTCTACGCGACGCCTTGGCCCGGAAGTCGGTCCGGTCGCGTCCGTCGGCTGAATCGCGTCGGTCGGCGGCCCGGTCGGCGATTTCAAATAAAACTCCACGAAACACCGACGCCTTCTCTTTGACATGCTACCCATCAAGTATACCAAACTTGAGCACGAGGAATAGCATGTTTTCACCACCACGATGCATCCTACGCAATAGAAAATATGCATCTCATTTCTCAAAGCGCCGATCCCGCTCTCACTGCTTCGGCGGGAGGATGAGCGTTCCCAAACCCAACTCAATCCTCGCAATCACCGCCGCCTTTGCAAATGTGCCAACACCACCAAGTGTACATCACCATGTGCATGTGTGTTAGCATTTTCACAATCATTTCAAAGGCCCTTAGCTCTTACCACGCCACTCGATCCTAACACATCGCAGTTAGATCGCTCAAGTGGCACTAGATGACCGATATGCAAACAAGTTTGCCCCTCTTGATAGTACTGACCATCTATCCTAAACCCGGTCATAAACTTCTCTAAGCTCCTCATGACCGGCGAAATGAAATGCCCTATAGGTTATACCTTTGCCTTGGCATTTCCATTCCGCTCCATCTCCAAGTGCCGATGCAACACATGCACCAACATCGATCACCAAATGATATGATCCACTTCATATCATCACGCGACACTATTGGTCCATCGATCTTGACCTCACTTGCTCTTCACCGTTATATAGTCGGTCCGTTTGGCCGCCAAGTCTTGCCTAAGCTTCACCGCCTCGCGGTCCATACGCTTCACCGCCTCGACTTGCCCTTCACACTTGCAACCGGTCCATCAAGCCAAGCCTTGTCTTGATCTTCACCACCTTGGTCACATGACTCCATGTCATGTTTCATATGCAATAAAGCTCCTTCATTCGTCATCATGAGTGAACTAATCTCACGTATATTATCTCAATCACACATATTAGTTCACCTAATGTTGACACTCAATTACCAAAACCACAAGGGACCTTTCACCTTGCGCCCACATTGGCGTCAAAAGTTATGCCGGCGTGCACGGGCACGGGCGGCGGGCTTTCCACGGCCGAGGCATACCGAGGCGAATCTGGCGAATGCGGGTGCCTTTGTGCATCTCCCACGGTCATCGGTGCGACCGTCCCGGCGGACACCAGCGAGGCGAAAGCGGCCATACCTCTGCGGCGACCACGACAGCGTAAAGCGTGGACTCCTGTAGCTCCATTGCGGGCCCGCCGGCGTGTCGTGTGCGTTGCAGCCTCGGTAAGGCGCGGGGCCCCGAGCGGGACCACCGTGTAAGGAAGCGGGCGGACAATCTCACCGGCGGGCGCCGAGCTGCCGGCGGGGCGGCGACCCGCCCGTCAGCGGGGTGGTAGCGGTGGTGCTGAGGTGCGAGTCGGTGGAGCTCCCATCACTATCGCGGCGTGGTGGCGGTCTGGCGATTATCTTCATTGAGTCCGCCACCATGGGCATGGTGACCATCATCGCCACTGGCGGGCCCGCCATTGCGCCGTTATCGCCATTGTCGTCGTCGTCGTCACCCCCACCGTCGCCGCCGTCCTGACCGGCCGGCGGGCGAGCTTCGGCCGGAATGAGACCGATCTGCACCGCCACAACCACGGCGGACCGACCGTGTAACGAAGCCCCGGTGGGAGAGGTGAGCGGCGGCGGCATCCAAGATGGGCTCGGGGATGTGAATGATGCATTGCGGCGGAATGAAACTTGGGTGTAAGCACCAAGCCATGGCGAACATCTCGATCATCCTCCGGTAGGGTGTCGTGAAATCGGTGGAGCTCTGGCCGGAACGGCGGCCGCGAGGTAGGTCTGTGAGCGGATGTCCACGTTGCAAGGGCAACCCGGCGTAGAGCAACCCGCGACATGGTATGAGCGCACCGGCGGCGGCGAGTGAAGTCACGTGCCATGGCCTCGGATGGCGAGGCGGCGCCCCGGCCTGGGTTGAGCGCTCGCTCCCTGCCGACATGGCGGCGGAAGCGCCGCGATGAAGTCCTCGAGTGTGGAAGCGGCGTCGGCGTCGTTGGCGGGAGATGTCGAAGCGGTGTGAAGGTAGGTGTGCGGTGGAAACACAAAATACGGTCCTTGTCGCCGCTGGCCGGCCGGTGCGAGACCAAAATGCTCAAGCTCCTCCTCGAACTGCGAATCACGAGTCGCGCGGCCGCGGCGATGGCGGGGAGGTGCGCCCGATGGCGGCATGCATGCGCGCTCGTACCCGGGAGAGCGTTGAAGCGAGATCAGGCGGGTCAGGGGCACCGGCCTGCCCGCCCGGAGCGACCCGCTGGCACCGGCCCGTCGGTGTACCGCGGGAAAGAAAACTTCGGCGTCGGTGCCCGCTCCGGGCGGGTGCACTGGGGTTCTTATTGTGCGGACGCGCGGCTGCGACCATGCACGGTGAAGTCGTGCGGCCGCCATGAAGCCCGCCGCGGCCCGCGCGGCTGCGGAGGAGGCGCTGAGGGGCGGCGCTTAGGCTGGGCTCGACACGGCCCGCGCCGCGGCGGTGGTGAAGGCGGCTCGTTGTCGGAGGGGTTTGGCGTCGGGTCGGAGGGAGGCGAGCATCTGGGTCGGCGGCCGGTCCCAGACCTCGTCGACCTCGTCCGCCCGGGGCGGCGCGAAGGCGGGCCCCTCAGCCATGGCGAGGGCGGCGTTGGCGCGTGGGTGGGCGATGGGTGCCGGGCTGGGCCGGTGGACGCCGGGGCCAAAGGCGGCCGCCGGCGGCGGGGGGGGGGAGACCTACCTAGAGCGGGAGCCCAGGAGCGGAGCTCATCCAAAGGAGGCAGGCCTTCACCTACGATTCCATTCCAGCACCAGCCTCAGCCTGCAAGGCTGCAAACCCCACTTCTTCATATATATATTTCATATGAAAAAAAAGAGAGAGAAAAGCAGACTTTTTTTTTTTTTCCCCTTTTGTAGGTAGCGCGTGTATAATCATTCATACTAATATCCTTGAGGCGAGGTCAATCAAATATATACACTAGTAGGAGTATATATATATATATAAATAAATATACATGGAGCGGCGCCGACGGAGCAGCTGCAGTACGTGCTGGATGGTGTACGTGGTGCCCAACTGACAGTGACAGGAGCACAAGGCAACAACTAACATAGGGTGTGTTTTAAGCACCCAAAATTTTGGTGCAAAATTTTGGATGGATGTCACATCGCATATTGAAGACGTTTCGTTTGTTAGTGGTAAATATTATCCTACCATGGCGTAACTAGGCTCAAAAATAGAATCGCCATGAATGTACATCTAAACTGTATAATTAGTTTAATTTTTTACCTATATTTCGTACTTTCATACATGTTTTCTTGCGCCGGCCGGATGTGATGGGGAATCTTCTTTTTTAATGTGGAATTTGGGAGGAATTTGGGGTGCTAAACAAACCCATAGTATTGATGAGCATATATACAGTACACACAGGTAGAGCACCACACACGCGTACAGTAGCAGACTGCACCTGCACCTGCAGCAGCCAACGGCCGACGGGGCGGAAGGTTGCGAGTCGCCGTCGTCCCACCCACACGGGGCCAAGGCCGTGAGTGAAGTGGAGTCGTGGTGGGATGCCACGCGAATCGACGCCCATCACGGCCCCTTCCATCTCCTTCCTCGCTCCACTCCCCTCTCTTCAATTCAGCAGCCTCTTGGTTCCATTCCATCAGCAGCAGATGAATCAATCGCCAGGCTCCGATCCATGGACATGCGCAGGCAGCGCAAGCCTCTCGCTAACTAACCGTCCCGCTCCACCCACCACCATTCTCTAGATCATCCATCCCGGCACTGCACTGCAACCGCCCTGCCCCTCCACCAATTCAATTCAATTCAACCAGCCCGCGCCGCCATGAAGCTCGTCGTCGAGATCTCCGACGCCTCCGACCTCGCCCCCAGGACGGCGCTGCCTGCAACCCCTACGTCGAGGTGGACTTCGACGACCAGCGCCAGCGCACCGCCACCAAGCCCGCCGACCGCTCCCCGTACTGGAACCAGACGCTCGTCTTCGACGTCCGCGACCCCGCGCGCTTCCCGTCCCTCCCCATCGACGTCTCCGTCTTCCACGACCGCCGCCTGCAGGACCCCAACGCCCTGCGCCCGCACACCTTCCTCGGCCGGGTCCGCATCAACGGCGCGTCCGTCGCCACGGACCCGCAGGAGGCCGTCCTGCAGAGGTACCCGCTCGAGAAGCGGGGGCTCTTCTCGCGCGTCTCGGGAGACATCGCGCTCAGGATCTACCTTGTCGCTGCTGCTGCTGACAGTTCTGCTCCTCAGCCTGTCAACAACCAGCAGCAGCAGCAGGAGTCCGTCGCCGCAGCCGCCGCCAGCGGAGATCCCGATAGGATCGTCAGGTCCGCCTTCGCACCACAGCCGTCCGAAGCAGCATCACCGGCAGCAGGGCATCACGATGAGCACGACCACCAGCCGCCTCCTCGCATCTTCCGCTCCGTGCCCGCCTCCGACCACCAGCAGGAGCAGCCTCCCCGACGCACCCTCCACGCCGTTGCCGCGCCTCCTCCGCCGCCCGGCCAGACGGTCGTCATGCCCAAACCCCCGCCTCCGCCGCCCCACCGCCCGGCGCCGCCTTCGGCCTCGTCGAGACCAAGCCTCCGCTCCCGGCCAAGATGGGCCCGCGCGCCGCCGCCGCCGCCGCCGCCAAGATCGCGTCCACCTACGACATGGTGGAGCCCATGACGTACCTGTACGTGACCGTCGTCAAGGCGCGCGACCTCCCCAACATGGACGTCACCGGCGCGCTCGACCCCTACGTCGAGGTCAAGGTCGGCAACTTCAAGGGCGTCACCAAGCACCTCGACAAGAACCCCAACCCGGTGTGGCGCCAGACCTTCGCCTTCTCCCGGGAGCACCTCCAGTCCAGCCAGCTCGAGGTGGTGGTCAAGGACAAGGACATGATCAAGGACGACTTCGTGGGACGCGTCCTCTTCGACATGACCGACATCCCGCAGCGGGTGCCCCCGACAGCCCCCTCGCGCCGCAGTGGTACCGCCTCGCCGACCACCACGGCAACAAGCTCCGGCACGGCGAGATCATGCTGGCCGTCTGGATCGGCACGCAGGCCGACGAGGCGTTCCCGGAGGCGTGGCACTCGGACGCGCACTCGCTGCCCTACGAGGGCCTCTCCAACACCCGGTCCAAGGTGTACTACTCGCCTAAGCTGGCCTACCTCAAGGTGGTGGCCATCGCGGCGCAGGACGTGTACCCCGCCGAGAAGGGCCGCCCCGCTGGCGCCCACCATCGCCAAGATCCAGCTCGGGTGGCAGGTCCGGCGGACGCGCCCGCAGGGCTCCGCCAACCCCGTGTGGAACGAGGAGTTCATGTTCGTGGCGGGCGAGCCGTTCGACGAGCCGCTGGTGGTGACGGTGGAGGAGCGCGTGGCGGCGGGGCGCGACGAGCCCGTGGGGCGCGTCATCATCCCCGTGGCGTCGCCCTACGTGTACCGCAACGACCTGGCCAAGTCGGTGGAGTCCAAGTGGTTCAACCTGTCGCGCGCGCTGACGGCGGACGAGGCCGCGGCGGGCGTGACCGCCGCCAAGGCGCTGGCGGAGAAGACCACCTTCTCCAGCAAGATCCACCTGCGGCTCAGCCTGGAGACGGCGTACCACGTGCTGGACGAGTCGACGCACTACAGCAGCGACCTGCAGCCGTCGGCCAAGAAGCTGCGCAAGTCGCCCATCGGCATCCTGGAGCTGGGCGTCCTGAGCGCGCGCAACCTGGCGGGGCCGGCCAAGAACGCCTTCTGCGTCGCCAAGTACGGCTCCAAGTGGGTGCGCACCCGGACGGTGCTCGGCTCGCTGGCGCCGCAGTGGAACGAGCAGTACACGTGGGAGGTGTTCGACCCCTGCACCATCGTGACCGTGGCCGTGTTCGACAACGGGGCCATCCACGGCGGCGACCGCAAGGACGAGCGGATCGGTAAGGTGCGCGTGCGTCTGTCGACGCTGGAGATCGACCGCGTCTACACCCACTTCTACCCGCTGATGGCGCTCACCCCGGGCGGGCTGAAGAAGACCGGCGAGCTGCACCTGGCGGTGCGCTTCACCTGCACGGCGTGGGCCAACATGCTGGGCATGTACGCCAAGCCGCTGCTGCCCAAGATGCACTACAGCCACCCCATCTCGGTGCTGCAGCTGGACTACCTCCGGTTCCAGGCCATGCAGATGGTGGCGGCGCGGCTGGGGCGCGCGGAGCCGCCGCTGCGGCGGGAGGTGGTGGAGTACATGCTGGACGTGGACTCGCATTATGTTCAGCCTGCGGCGGAGCAAGGCCAACTTCTACCGCATCACCTCCCTGTTCGCGGGCGCCGTGGCGGTGGCCCGGTGGATGGACGGCATCTGCAAGTGGAAGAACCCGCTGACGACCATCCTGGTGCACGTGCTCTTCCTCATCCTGGTGTGCTACCCGGAGCTGATCCTGCCCACCGTCTTCCTCTACCTCTTCATGATCGGCGTGTGGAACTACCGGCGGCGGCCGCGCAAGCCGCCGCACATGGACACGGTGCTGTCGCACGCGGAGCCCGGGCTGGTGCACCCGGACGAGCTGGACGAGGAGTTCGACACGTTCCCGACCAGCAAGCCCGGGGACGTGGTGCGGATGCGCTACGACCGCCTGCGCAGCGTGGCGGGGCGCGTGCAGACGGTGGTCGGCGACCTGGCCACGCAGGGGGGAGCGGGCGCAGGCGCTGCTCAGCTGGAGGGACCCGAGGGCGACGGCCATCTTCATCATGCTCTCCCTCGTCGTCGCCGTGGTGCTCTACGTGACGCCGTTCCAGGTGGTGGCCGTCGTGCTGGGGCTCTACCTGCTGCGCCACCCGCGCTTCCGGAGCAAGCAGCCGTCGGTGCCGTTCAACTTCTACAAGAGGCTGCCGGCAAAGTCCGACATGCTGCTCTAGCCTAGCCGGCGGTGCCATTCCATCAGTTGCAGCAAAGCAAAGCTCATTTTTAATTAGCTAGTTTCTTAAATTACTATTTATTACCACGAATCACAAATAATGTAGCATATATATGTAAATCCATACTCCTAGTCGGATAGGAGTAGTTGGATGAGTAGTAGATGTAAGTATATATATTACCACGAATCGAATCACCCTTTTTGTGGTTCAGAAGCAGAGAAGAGTGGTACGTACAGTAAGTACTGCTCTGAATAAGGAATAACAACATTTCATTCAGAACGAAGAAGCTTCCTTTTCCTTCCTGTCTCCGAATAAACATCTATCCAGATTAGTAGAGATTCCGTACATTCTGAATCATCCATCTAGGGCCACGTTTAGTTGGCTAAAGTTTCTAACTTTTTCCTCACTTTCTCTCCATCACATCACATTAAATACACCAAAAGACATATATTTGGAAATTAAATGTAGGTAAAAAAAACTAATTACACACAGTTTAGATGTACATTCCGAGATGATTCTTTTTGGCTGTTAGTTTCTCCATGATACGATAATATTTACCACTAACAAACAAAACGTGTTCATTGATTATTGATGTGACGTCCCCGGCAAAACTTTAGCCAACTAAACGTGGCCTAGATACGGTGGTTCATTCATCCAGAATAGCAGCAGCAAAAAGCCGGCAAAGCAATCATCAGTCCTGTGGGGATCAAGATGGATCAAATACGTAATTAAATAAAAGGTGGTTGATGCATTCTTTTCATCTCCTTTTCTCTCATCAATCATGTGATGTGGCCTGTGCCTTGCCTGTGGGGACGGAATGAATTGCAAAGTTATATGAACAGGGCAGGCAGGCTACATAATACTAGTACGTACCAGTAGTTGATGCATCATCCATCCACTCCACACGCCCTTTTTCATCCACCATGGATATGAATATGCTACAAGAACAAGAATATATAAAGAAAGAAGGTGCACTGCATATTCTTTGTTCCACCACCCATACAGTATAGTAGCATATGCATATCCTGCAAGTCCAATGCGATTGATGGACCTTCTTCTTATTCTGCTTTGCCGTCTTTATTCTCTCTGTTTTTTTTTTAAAAAAAAAAGTCGGATTGCATATATAATTTTGAGATGGAGTGGTGCATACTCTAGGTGTAGGAGTCAGCAAAGCCAAGGACGCACAGTCTGGTCCATGTATAGGGAGGGATATGAATGAATAATACACCAAACATTCATCAATCGACTTGTCGATCTCTCAACTTTAGCTTTTTGGAGGATATACTATAGTACAGCTTTCTAGTATGCAAGAAAGACATGGCGGCCATCAAAGTTGGTATCGGACGGACCATTCCTGTTCCTTGTGTACTGTATGACTGACTGCAGGCATTCCTAGCTCATGCGGTCAACGTTGGCTGCAACGTTGACTAGACTCAATTCGGTCTAAGCTAGCAGCAAGTGTTTTCTATTTTAATTTAATGGGAACACACGGACGTTTGCTGCTGAATATCTAGTCTACATTCTCTGACTCGTGGGTCCCGCTGGATCGATGATCCATGAAACAAAAAACAGATGGATTATTATTGCATTGATGTGTGTAGCGAGCGGTATGGCTGAAACGCAAATGCCACTGTACCCACGACGAGAGATCAAGACGTGACAACAAACCAATTCAATTCAAAGCCGAGAGCATCGAGTAGGGTGTCGGTCATGAGTGCCTACGACTACGATCGATCGAGCCGCGTGAACAGGGACGGTGTCACGTCACCTCATCGATTATTTAATCCCTCTTCCTAATCTAGCCGGAAGTGATTTTAAGGGCACTTTTTTTTTTCACTTTTTATTCAAAAGTTTTTGAAGTAACTTAGGGCATGTTTGATGGAGGGACTAGAAACAACGAGGGACTAAAAATTAGTCCCTAAATGGCTCCCAAGAGTCTTGTGAAATTGGGACTAAAAATTAGTCCCCTAGTCCCTTATATTTGGTTATTTAGGGACTATAAATGAGACTACAAATTAGTCTCTAGTCTCATAGAAACCAAACAGGCCCTTAGCCAGAGCGCCGCTTAATTGCCGGCCCTGAAAATAGCCGCGGAGGACGCTGTCGCCGAGCTGCAGTTCCCGCGGCTCCACGGCGGAGAGCTGCTGGATCTGCCGGTCCTCCGTCCCGCGTGGGGGTGGCGGCGGCGTAAGTTTTTTTTGTTCTTTTGCTTTTTTTTTTTTTTTTGTTTTGGTTTTGTTTTTGGGATTTTTTATTGTTTTTTCATGCCAAAACTTGTGTGGGAGTGGGTTCCTGCCACCTGAATTTTTTACTTTGCTAGATTTTAAGTGGTTTGATCCTGCTTTTACAATTAAATCGGTAACACGCCAAAAAGAGAGCTAGATTGCTCTACGAGGGCAAGCCAAAATCGTGGGATCGACAAGCGCCTAGGGATATCCACACCTGACCGTGTGCCTCCAACGATGAGCGTGATACGTGAAGACACGCCATCGGAGGAGCCTCGCCGGGAGTGCGATACGCAAGACACGCCGATGAAGTCTCTTGAAACCCGAAACCCCACACGCCGGGCCGGACCCCATGAGGACGCGTGGGCGGCAATGGCTGCCCTAGCCGGCCTGACCGCTTAGGCGCCGCCGCCGCCGATCACCTGTTCATGGCAGCGACAACGAAGAAGAAGAAGAGAGGAAGAGGAGAGGAGATTAGGGTCTGGTAGATATGTTTTGACGATTGGATGTAGATGGGATCAAATCGGCTCGGCCATGAACCTCTTTATTATATAGAGGAGGGTGGTCTTATCCTTTTAGAAAATCATCTTGGACGTTTTCAATCTCCAAAAACTGACCCAAACACGATTAAGAAAGATATCAGTTTGAGAACGTATGGACACATGTCGTCGCATGGTGACCGGACGCTAAAGTTGGGCAGCATTCGGTCGGGCTCTAGAGGTGTCTGTTTGGCCTCCTCCACCAGATTTTCCAATACTTGTGCCTTGTCATGCATCTTTAGCTATATTTAGAACGTCTTTGACACATGTTCTTCACATAAAACGACGTCATCCATGCATCCATTCATTCTCTTACATTGTGCCCATTCTAAAATAGCCTAGAACCAATTTTGGGTGTCAAGGGATCAATAATTTGTCCGAGTAGAAGGTAGGCACAGACACACGCGCACGATCCAATGGCCGGTCCGGCCCGGCCCAATAGAATGAGTCCCGGTGGCATCGCATGCCGGACTGGTGGTTGGGGCGGATCGGACTGAGGTGCATGCGCGTGTCATGTGTCGTGTGCGAGACTGAGACTGACTCCAACAGAGCACGCAAAGGGACGACGCAAACGTAAAAAGTCGTACACAGTGCTTTTGCATACTAAAACCGCCTCCAACAGACCACGCAATCACGGCGCCCATTTTGCCAACCACGCCGACGAGTTTGCAAATATAGGTTTTCTCTCTCCTGCCGATGCATCTGTCGTCTTTGTCGCTCCCCGCCGACGCTGTGGACCGGCCATCGCCCGTCGGAGGTGGGTGACAGAGCTCAGCGACGGTGGATTTTCACGGCGGTCACGGGCGGCGGGTGGCAGCGCGGGCGGCGCCGCTCCCCGGCAGAGTTTTCGCTGGCTCAAGCCGGTGGGCGAGTCCGGTCTCGACAGCGGCGTTGCCTCGACGGCGACGAAGCGCAGGGAGGCGCGCGCTAAGGCGCGCCCGCCCCGCGGGCAGATTGGCGCGAGCACCCGCCGGGAACACTCAGCCACGATACGCGCGCCGCACGCCCCTCGGTGGCCTTTGGGGCGGGTCCGGAACATCGCTGTATGGGAGAGCTCCGCCATGGCCGCCGCACATGAGAGCTCATGCGCCGCCGGCCATTCGGGCGCCGGCAGCGAGGGCTTACGCTGTGGATGGACAAATGTAGCCGCCGCATGCCGCGCAAATAGCCGAGCGGCCGCGACCCGGGACATTTTGGGCGAGGAGAGAGGTTTGGCGAGGCGGCTTGGCGTGGCCCGACGGGCGAGGCGCAGCCCAACCCGCGGACGAGGCGGCGGCGGGGAGGAGGGAGACACATGCCCGCGACTTCGCCATCGCCGTCAATCTCAGCAAGCGGCCGGCGCGGCTCGGTCCGCTCCGCCGCCACGGCCGCCCCGGCCGCAATAGAACGCCGTAGCCCGCCTCGTTCCGCGCATCCTCGCTGTAGCCCGCTGGTTCTGCGCATCACACGCGGTGAGCTGGCTGGAGCCGGAGCTGTTGCGGCGTGCGGCAGTTGGCTACTCCTATTTCTTTGCGGTAGCTGTTGGAGAAGGGGAGATTTAGGATGTTATCCATTTCACTCGCACACCACTCATACTATACAATGGGTCTCAAAATTATAAGTGAGCTGTTGGAGATAGCCTGACAAGTCATCAGTCGTTGAGCTCCGACTCCGATACGTACGTGTGTAGGTCGTGTGTGACACCTACAGCACATGCATTATTGGTGCTGGTTGTTTCGTTGAAGCACACGCTTTTGCATCAGTACGTGGACAAGTTGGAAGGCCACGTCGACAAATATACGCGTAATATCCAGAGAAGATCAGATACTCCAAACTCTGCATGCTCATCCATCATCTGCTTAATACCCTATCTATGTATACCAACAACTATCTTTCTTATATATATAAAAAGCTCCCCCTTTGTTCCAAAAATACATATGGCATTTATTTTTACTTTTACTTTAGACATCTTATTTCACTGTTCATTTTATTCAAAAAAAATTATATAAATATTATTTTATTTATGACTTGTTTTTATTATAGTTAGAGATTCTTTATTTAAATCACTATTTGTAGAAAAACTAAATAAATGAGATAAATGGTCAAACATGATATCTAAAAGTTAAAATGTGTCGTATATTTTGGTAGGGGGACTTGGGGAGTATATAGGTGTATGTAGACATGAAACTTGTATAGATCGATCTGAATATTCAAAAGTGCCTCTCTTAAGATTTTTTTTTTTCATATTGATTCTTTGGCAAATGACAGTGTTAGTAAAAGAAATTAACATTCAAAATCTATTTTTTTACTTTCTCACTCATGATCATAATATGCTTACCATTACAAGAAGGATGGATTGAGTATATATAAGCATGCATATTTATCTAACTAACCATTCTGCTTTGACGGCAAAACATTTTTTTTCATGGATTTAATTTGGTTTCTCCTTTGACGGCAAAACTTTTTTTTTTTCTACACACATACAAATCATTTGCATACGTTTTTTTTCTTCTATTTCATCACAATTCATGTGTGCTCTTTGCTCTTTTTTTTTTTATTAGCGAATAAGCTCATTCAACATTATTAATTGGCCATGTTTGGCTATTGAGGCTATTTTTTTCCTAGTATGTTTTAATTTAGAGACGTGACAAGAGTGATTAAGTAGATGAAGAAGACAGGATCGAGAACAATGGATACTCAGCTCCTAGCACGAAGCGAACGCATGCGGTTGAAATAACAGTTATAATTATTAATTATCATGGAGGACACACACACACACACACATACAAACAACAAAGCATATATCGACCGATCGATGGAGATGAAATTAGCATGATTGATTGGTCGCATTCAGCCGTGTGAGCGAGTATATATACACGCCCTCTCTCTCTCACACATCATCTCTTGTCTCGCAGCTAAATTTAAATTTTGTCCATCATCATGCATATCCATCAAGCCATCTATCAAGTGCGTCTCCACCTCCTAATAACGAGGATTGCATTTATTCACTCCACCTAATTATGATTTTCTAAGTCATCGATGTCATAGCGACCGATATCTCTGTATGCAATTCTAGACTAGAGACTCTTTCTTTTTCTTTTAAAAAATATTTATATAATGAACCTTGTTGAAAACTTGAAACTATGTTTCCTGAGCTACAATCTTATATTACCGTTTCTATAATGAGAGGCTCCAAAAGAGACAATATGGTAATCTTACTATTATTAATTAGTGGCTTCAGGTTAATTTTGACATAAATATAAATTCTTAAAAATTCTCACGACAATAATCATCATTGACTGGTTAATCCAATCATCATTAACAATAGTTACTGGATATATTCTACTTTATAAAAGAAAATACCCGCCTTTTATCGTCATAAAAATACATAAAGTAATCTCTTTTACATCTAAATTTTCCACAACTATCATTATGGGAGATAATCTGGAATAACATTTAAATTCTACATTTGTCCCTAATTTCATACTAATATATTGCTAAATTAATTTTAAGTAGTCTATATTCTTGTGTAAAACAATATTACTAGATATATGATTCTTCCAAATCCATGAATGGTCTTGACTCTTGAGTACTGCAAACTATGATTGATTTTATTTTTAACGGTTTGCTGATCTGACCTGCCGATGAATGATTTCAATGATGCTATATATATTCAGAGAATACTGTACAAAATTGCGGAAAAATAGCAGCTACACATCTGAATTGAATGAATCAGATGGAACATACGTTTATATATACATAGCTACGTGCATATATCGATGGGCGGCTTATAAACAAATAAATAAATGTGAGTCCCCTACATCTATCATCAATAGATGATAATGACTGATGTAATGTGCATGTCCACTATATATGCAAAATCCAGGAGCTTGTTATTATTGCATTTGTATGGTTTGTAGGTTGTGCAGGTTTAATTTGGTGCGCGCGCGATGGATGGGGTGAGCTCCAGTCCAATCCTCTGCCTGTGGCTCCCATGATTATTATATATGATAGTATGATTTTTGGTTACAGGTGGCACGTAATGGGTTGGCACGTCCAGGGAAGTCAAAGCATTATGATTGCATCCATTTTTTTCACGAACCCGTAGGAAGATTGCTGTGTATATTTCCATTAATTAATTTATAGAAAAACGGCTCTATTATTTCATGGCTTGGGTTATTTTTTTAAAAACATTAACGCCCTTTAAAGAGTACAGTATAAATGACCCATCTTGACCATCTCATTAGTTTTTGGTTAGGCACGCGGACTCCCTCAGTTGTGTAAAAGTGTTATCATCACCTTCTAAGAAATCAAACATTTTATTATCTTTGACTAAATATATGTATGCAAGGAAATATCAGTATTTATTTATGGTGCATGATTAGTGTCATTAGTCAAACTTGAGAGCACGAATACCATACTGGATGGGACATGAAGGAGTACGCAAAAATGTACATCAACGTAGGGTTCAAACTTTTGTGGAATTTTGAAAACTTCGGGGGTGGCTGAAACAAAAAAATCGAAATTTATATTACACTAATATATGTGCTGTATAATTCTAGACTCATATTTTCTATTGTTTATGTTGCATATTCTTCTACTCAGTAGACGTGTAGTCATAAATCTGTTCCACATATGGTGCTCTTTTTAAAACTTTGACTGAATTTCTAGAAAAACACAAGGTTTGACTAGCACAAATTTTAGAAGTTGATTTATTCAGAGACGAAGAGAGTGCAATGTTTTTATTTCACAGCAAAATAGCATCAACATGGTTATCAATTGTATAAAGCACATCAACCAAATAGGATAAATAAACGTAAAATTTTGCCTTTGAGGATATATGCTCTCGTGCCGTGAATTGCACAACATAAGAGCATGTGTTGTCAAGGGATATAAAAATAGGTAAAAAAAATTCCATCGTATTCAGGTTTGAGCTGATGCAGGGACACGTGGATGCTGCACATGGAGCGATCATCGAGCTGGAGAAGGCACACACTGCTCGGTCCGGCCATGTAGATCGATCGATTGCTAGCTAATCATGCATGTACACTGTATGAATCGGAATCAAGCAGTGTGAAGTTAGACAGGATGGATGGAGGTGGAGTACTAGAAGAAGAAGCTGATCTCATCGATCACTGATGGAGACATAGAACGGAATTATTGAAGGCGATCGATGTATCATGTATACAGTACACGTGGCAGCGTGCATGCATGCCTTGTGTCCAATCAACGATCGATAATCGCCCGCATACATACAGCCAGGTGGACAATAATTCGATATCTATCTTCGTACTGTACTAATTAATATATATACTCCTTCGATCTTATGTGGAATATATGTGATGGATGGATTTATATTTATTATATTGATGAACCAATCAATCGATAATTCGATATTATTGATTGATTGATGCCAAAGACACGGCAGCCTCTAGCTCGTCTAGTATTTCTTCTCATCTCCTCCCGACCGCTTCCTTGTTCGTAGCTGCTGCCTGCTGCTGCTCTTCTTCCAGAATCCTGCAACAACGTACATAACTCCAGTTCATTGATCGTCAGTCCATCTCCACTAATCATCCATCAGCAGGGTTCGATCCGTAGGTGAGTCTGCAGCTGGACAGATGCGTGCTAGTTCAGTTTGTTTTGATCTGTTCGATCGATCGGAAACTAGCGCTCATCGATTTCTTGGATTGGATGCAGCATGCATCAATACACAACATAACTGAATTCGTCACGTCACATGTAGGCTAAGGATTTCTTGGAGGGGAGAGGGGCCACACAAATACCCAATAACTGCATGCTGCCGTTATTTGGAGCTCCATGATTCTGCTGCACACAAGGTGTCATCTGCCTGCCCCCGGTCCAGTAGTATTCTTCATCTCTTTCTTTCTTAGCTTGTGCAAATTAATAATCATACACCAGATGCTGCATTATATATATTCAATTCAATTCACGTACAGGGACGAGGACGATGCCCTTGCCATTGGTGGTGGTAATCCAAATAAACCTTCATCTGCTGCCAAACAGGATGAGGTTGCCAACATCGTAGTCGTTACCACTGAATCGGGTGATGACGACGATGCCATCTGGATACCGCCAGATGAGGCAGCTGCAGACAGCACCACCTGTAGTAACGATACCGGAGCCGAAGGTAATACATCCTACCGCACTGCAGATGAGGACGATGATGCTACCAGCAGCAGTATCAGGTGGTGCCATGATCAGTCCGCCGCCGTTGCTGCCGACAGGGAGAAGGACGAGCGGCAGAAAGCCATGCTGAGATCCATGAATGGGCAGCTCAGGATGCTCGCCGCTCGCTTTCTAGAGTCGGCGGGCATTGACACCACCAGCAACAGCTGCTGCTGGCTTGATATCGTCACCTCCCTGTCCTGGGAAGCTGCCCTTGTGATCAAGCCTGATGTTGGCACTGCTGTAGGCAACCAAATGGACCCATCATCTTACATCAAGGTTAAGTGCCTAGCATCTGGTACTCCCCGCCAATGGTACGTATATATGTGCTCACGCTGATATATTTATTATTAAACACCACATATCATGCCATCTGCATCTGCATGCAGTGAGGTCGTCAGGGGCTTAGTGTTCAGGAAGAATGTCGCTCATAAGCACATGCCCACCAAGTGTCACAATCCCAGGCTGCTGCTGCTCTTTCTTTCAAAAAAAAAAAAATCTTAATTCTTTCAAAAAAAAGGCTGGAGTCCTCGGCCATTCCCATGTTGGCCTCTCATCGTTCAGTTCCATAGAGCAGGAGAAAGACCATCTAGACAAGTCTGTCTGCAAAATGATGGAGATTTGCCGCCCAAATGTCATCATGGTCGAGAAAACAGTTTCACGCGACATACAGGAGCTTCTTCTCAAGGAAGGTGTCACTCTAGTGCTTGACATGAAGCTCAACCGGCTGCAGAGGGTTGCTCGCTGTTCCGGCGCTCCCATACTCTCGTTCTCAGAGGTTCTCACCAAGCCAAAGTTGAAGCAGTGTGACTACCTCCACATTGAAAAAGTGACGGAGGAGCACAACCTTACCTGCACCACTGGAGTTGGAAAGAGGCCATCTAAAACATTAATGTTCCTGGAAGGCTTTCATAAGCCATTGGGATGCACGGTATGTATGCTAGTCCCTTTCCAATTAATCATACTAAGTTTCATGCATGATCAGCCCACCACGTTTCTTTCAAAAAAAAAAAAAAAATGATCAGCCCACCACTGATGCTGAAGATAAGATCCGTGCATGAGCACATACCTTTCTAAATCTCTGTTTTATGTATATGTTCACAGCAGAATATCTATCTATCTTGAGAGCAGGATGCGTTTTTCTTCTTTATAATATTTTTACACGCTTTTGTTTCCTTTTAAAATAAAACACTGTCATGCCTGATTCTGGCCTAACAAACAGGCATATAGATTAAGACTAATTGATTCTGGCCTACAATAGGATAATAGTAGATGTCTTCTTCCCTTCTTTATGCTGAGAACATCAAGTGCTAATTTCGTGTAATTATCATAAATCATTAGT
The DNA here is from genome assembly GCA_015847255.1 of Hyparrhenia diplandra. Lineage (NCBI taxonomy): Eukaryota > Viridiplantae > Streptophyta > Magnoliopsida > Poales > Poaceae > Hyparrhenia > Hyparrhenia diplandra. The sequence continues at coordinate 127,871 of JADLZK010011384.1, read as the reverse complement.
AAATTAACAGCTCACTGAGAATGATAGACAATGGTGATTCCTTTCGTCCTGCAGATACTGCTAAGGGGAGCAAATACTGAAGAACTGAAGAAAATCAAGCAAGTCATGAACTACACAGTGTTTGCAGCATACCGCCTCGTTCTTGAGACATCCTTCTTCGAAGATCAGAGACTAATCTTGAACAATAAGAATTCTTCCAAAGAAGAAGTTTCTGCCACTATGAAGGCGGGACCATCGTCACTAGGATCAGTACAGGAATCTACTGATGGGGTGCCAGTTACCAATTCTCCTACAAATTTCAATGCTCAGAATTCAATCGAGAAGAACTTTGCTAATGAGCTCCGAGAGGGTTCAGTAATCAATTATGATTCTAATCAAGCACTCCCTTCTGAAGGACTAGTATCAGCAGTCTCAGAATCGCCGAGAGGATTCATTGATATATTCCGTTATCATAATATTTATTTACCGGTCACTGCTTCTCAAGAGGCAACTGATCATCAGATAGAAGACAGGCCTCAATACAATGAAGGCATCTCAAGTAAAGGTATCCATACCAGCCCAAACGTTGGAGTACCAATTGGTTCTTGTGAGAATGTGGATCGTTTAAGCGATCCCCAGGAACATGCATCCTCTGAAACCAATCAACAAATGACATTGGATGACCCTTGGGTTAATGAAAAATATGAGCAGTCGTTGGAAAATATTAAACAAAGCACCAGTTACAATAACGGAGACAAGACATCTGATATAGATGAGGTGGATGATGCCTTGGAGTCTCAGAGCATACTTATTTTGCTGTCCAGCCAGTGTATCACAAAGCAGGTTATCTGCGAGCAGAGCCGTCTATCCCGTATAAGATACTACGGGGATTTTGACGTTTCCTTAGGACGCTATTTGCAAGACATTTTGCAGAAGCAGGTAACATTGCTTCCATTCTTTTTGGCTGATACAGAACCTTGCCCAACTCGATTTGAAGAATATGCTCACGGCTCATGATTGTGTCTTTTTCGCAGAATCTCAGCTGTTCCTCATGTGGAGAGCCTCCAGAGGCTCATATGTACTCCTACACTCATCGCAATGGGAATCTGACTGTTCTTGTGAAGCGCTTGCTACCTAAATATCGTTTACCTGGTGAATCAGAAGGAAAGATTTGGATGTGGACTAGATGTCTAAGATGTGAAGATGAAAATGGGATCTCCAGATCATCACGAAGGGTGATAATGTCAACTGAAGCACACTACCTTTCATTCGGGAAGTTCCTTGAACTCAGTTTTTCAAGCCACTCAACTGCTAGAAGGCTGTCAATATGCGGGCATTCACTCAATAGGGATTGCCTGCGCTTTTTTGGGTAAGCTCAAGAGTCAAGAAATCATAGAACATCAGCTACATATGATTTCATAAATTATTTTGCTTCCCTTGTACATTGGACTGAACCTCTTCTATTCATTTTTTTCGGGATCTGTCAACTTCAGGCTGGGCTCCAAAGTTGCAGTGTTCCAGTATTCCTCAGTCGAAATTTACAATGCCTGCAAACCACAGCCTACTCTTGAGTTTCACGATCCCAATATGCATGAGTGGTATGGGCAAGAGGTAAGAAATGTATGTATCGTTCTCAGTTGTTGGTTCCCATCTGATGCTTCTTTTGTGAACATCCATAGGACCATAGTGGATCCTAATGCCTCTGCTGCACTTCTTTAAGGTTCTTGCTACAGGAGTTACACTTTTCTCTCTGAAGTCACAAGCGTACTACAGAAGCTGAAGGATCAGTTTCCTGAGCTGGCAGTCTATTGTGGTTCCTTCTTTCCTGTTAAAGACTTTTCCCAACTTGAAGAGATGTTGATTAAAGAGAAGGCTGAGTTCATGGTAAAAATTCCCGTCCTCTTTTAGATGAACTTTCCATCGGTCACACTGATTGATTTACTCTGCATTTCTGGTAATCATTGTTATCTTTATCATCATCCAGGATTCTCTAGCAAAGGCTGTTGATCGAAATAGGGAATCAAGCTCAGTGGACGATATCCTCAATGTAAATTGGCTCTATCAGGATCTTCTGCTGGAACTTTATGTGTGGGACCGCCGGCTACATCGACTTCTAGACTGTACATCTGCTGAAAATGCAATAGTGGGAAATGGCATCACAGAAACCTCTGAATTTACAGGTGACCAAACTGCAGTAGTTGCTGAAGCTGCAGGCGGGAACAGCGAGTGCATGAGAAGCAAAGCATCCTTTGAAAATAGATGTATCAAGCCGTTCAGTGAACCAGGGACATACAGACATGCATCAACCTTGCTTGATGATGCATGGAATAAGCATTACAATGATCAGCATAGGACAAAAGTGCCATCTTCCAGGGCTTCAAATCACTTGGGCGTTCAGAGCAATATTCCGCAATGGTACAATGGGGAAAATTGGGTTTGGAACCCATTGAATGAGTCCAGATTGGCTTACAGGCAAGAAGTGGAAGTTGGATGTTTGGAAAGGTTTCAAGTCGTTAACCACTACCGTCCAACTCATTTATCCCCCTTGCATACACACAGACAATCTGCCGAGGAGATGGGCTCTCCACAGTTCACAGTAGGTCCAGGTGGCAGTATCTTGTGTGTGTCAGAGGATGAGATATCCAGTATAATATCCCGAGCTCTTGCTATATCTGAGGAACGTCGCCACTTACTGATGGATGCTATCACTGAGATTGAACCAGCAGATATCAGGGGTAGAGAGTATGCTAAAACAATGGAGAAGTCTTACAGCTCGGTATCTGAAAGTTCCTCTGCTTCTTTGTCCTGGTCTTCCTCATTTGGATCTTCAGATTCTGAGGCAAGCATTTCATCTGACGACCTCTCCAGCTATGATAGCTCACTTCTACCATCCTCTCTTCATCCAGAAATATCTGTCAACGGGAGAATAGCTCTCAAAGGGAAGTACTCAGTCATATGTGTACACTCCAGCCAGTTCTACAACCTCCGAAAGAAATGCTGCCCATCGGAGCTTGCATATATTACTTCCTTGAGCCGTTGCAAGAAGTGGGATGCTCAAGGCGGAAAAAGCAAGGCATTTTTGCAAAACAATGGATGACAGACTCATCATAAAGCAAATAAAGAAGACAGAGTTCGAGTCCTTCATCAAATTTGCGCCTGATTACTTCAAGCATGTTAACCATTCTCTGGACACGGGAAGCCAAACTTGCCTTGCCAAAATCTTAGGAATCTATCAGGTAGTTATTTCAAATGGTTGTTGCAGGACTTCCTTCTTCCCACTGCTGTCTTGCAATATTAAACAGTGAGCACCATGTTTTGTTTCAGGTCAAGCAAATAAGACATGGCAAGGAGATGAAAATGGATCTGATGGTGATGGAAAACATCCTGTTTGGACACAATGTGTCGCGGACGTATGATCTGAAAGGCGCCATGTTTTTCGCGATATGTCTCCGACTCAAATGACCATGGCACCGTCTACTTGGACCAAAACTTTGTGGATGACATGCGTGTTTCTCCAATCTATATTTGTGGAAGAGCAAAGCATCTCTTGGAGCGGGCAATCTGGAATGATACGTCTTTTCTCACGGTATGTATGACTTCCATTTGTGCTGCCATATCATAATTCATAGATAGATGGAATTGAAGTGCTAACAAAAATACTTGTGCTTGCAGTCGATCAATGTTATGGACTACTCTTTGCTGGTTGGAGTGGACAGACAGAGACATGAGCTCGTATTCGGCATCATCGACTACCTGAGGCAGTATACATGGGACAAGCAGCTGGAGACAATGGTGAAAGCGTCTCTTGTGGTGCCCAAGAATGAATTGCCAACAGTGATTTCCCCCAGGGATTACAAGAAGAGGTTCAGAAAGTTCATGAGCAAGCACTTCCTGACAGTTCCAGATGACTGGAGCATGGAGAATCCGCCGTCGGTGGCCTGTAAGTCCTGTGCTCATGCCGGCAACACCACCAAGTTGCCGGGAGTGGTCGATGAGAAGCCTCAGCATCCAAGCCCAATCATGGCGTGCGCTTAATTCTCTTCACATCAAAAAACCAATTTCTTCTGGCTCATTCTTGAAGGTTGTACATACATAGTAGCAGGAGCTGTCAAAGTTGTCAGCTTGTAGATTAGGCAAAAATTGTTGGAGCCACAATGCGCTGAGGTCAATGACCACAATGCGTGTCTACCTGCTAGTGCCATGCTAAGACTGCCCGACCGGGCAAACATTGACTCTAGGAGCCTGGCTTGATTCCTTGCATTTTACAGCATATGCTCGCAGCCGTGGCAACGTTGCACACAACTTTGGAAAATGCTGCAGCATCTGGCACGCCAACAGCACAGGCAGCAGCTTTCTAGCAGAGCACAATGATAAATTTCCAGGTCAGCAGTCCAATATGTAGGTTAAGCATAGACACCACAGCAAATCAACCTTCCTAATATCGAATTGAATTCTGATACTGGAGATTAATATCACAAATGGAAGGAGGAAATGATGCTATAAGAAGTTCCAATTTACTAGTCTCAGATCACGAGTACATATATAATTCTCTCTTCAAGACGTGAAGAAACTACTGTAAGCCGTAGCTTATGCAGCATTGCAGCCTTCATTGAACCCAGCACTATATCACCACTGTCAATCTTCTATGGGCATACCATCTGTTTGTATTGCACCTCTTCCATGCAGGAATGCCACCTTGCTAAACCTTTTCTTGCTTGTCGTCCACAAGGGGAAGCATCTCCATCTGGTTTCTTGACAGGTTCACATTGGCTGTTCCTGGACTCCCAGGGGATGTAGCCTGCCGTTGCGAGATCAGATGCCTCACGTAGCCATAGAAAGTGCAACCAACCAGGGTGATTCCACACCCAATTGCATTCATTGCAGAGATAGGATTCCGGAAGATCAACCATGACACCAATACTGCCACCGCGACCTACAGAAGCATGTCCATTAAGATGTCAATGTCGAAATGGAGGGGGGGTTGGGAGAAGAACATGGCCCAGGATGTAGTCGTGTCTTACTTTAAGGTTGCCAGCAACGTTGAAAGTCACTGCTGTTGTTGAATGGATAACGTAGAAGATGGAGAAGTTAAGGCAAAACGCAAGCACCCCTGAACCTAGGATGATAATCAACGCAGAAACGATCGAATCATGTGTGTAGAACCAGTTGATTACACCACCTCCTTCAAGCAACATTGCTGGTAGAGCCAGTATCATGGTGGCAAAGGGTGCCATGTAGTACACCGTGTTAATGCTGCAGTAAATTATCTTACTAATTAATTAGCAGTCCATTGAGCAGGAAAAATGGTGTCGAAGAACAGATTGATTCCGTAAGAAGATGAAATGTTTGAACACTGTCATTGGCAGAGCACGCAGGTGGTAAATAAGTACATGGGCACCAATACCATACCTGTCAAATTTGTATCCATGTAGCAGGGACTCTGCCAAGATGGTCTTTGTAGATGTAGCCAGGCAGCCAACCATGGCAGCACAAAAACCAAAAATGTTGAAGCTAAGCTCTGTGACCGAAGTGAGGAGTATTCCCCCAACTATGGGGACCAGCGAAGCCCATATGCGCCACTCAAAGTGCTTACTCCAGACTAGCCACTGCAGAATAACTGCGTGGCATGAAACCAGTATCATCTTGTGCTCTTGTGATACCACCCACAGCAAGGTAACAGTAAGTGGAAGATTGAACGAGCAGCTAGCGAGGGTAAGGTACCTGTGGTTGCAGGAGTGAAAGATTTGATGGTCTGCATGAAGGAGACTGGAATGTAGCGCAGGCTGACATTTCCCAGCACAATGTTTATGCAGAAGACGAAGGACATTGGGAATATCCGTTTCCAGCGGTCCTCCGGTTCGACTTGAATGAGCGGTTTTGCCTTGAGCACATGGATTGCGATGTAGGCTCCGATAGAAGAGCAGATGAAGTGGACACAGGACACGGAGAGAGGAAACTTGAAATCCAGTTTCTGCAGAGAAGAACATGTTACTTATCACTTTTGACAGAGCAGATGACAGACAGCATTTGATTAGAGTAGGCAGTATGGAGGCGTAGTTATTTGGAAAGGAACCTCTTATTATTAGTAGTGGCGAAGCCAAACATAGAAAAGATTGCTGAATGCATCCAAGCAGCAACTCTCCTGGACTAGGTAAAATCGAGATAAATAAATAAAATACTAGGGCGTGAGTGTGACTAGGCTCCTGCTGAACCCGGGACTGCTTGGCTATAAACTAGTTACTTTCTAGTAGTAGTAGTAGTAATAATCCAAGTCTATTGCCACCCAATCTAATCTGGAGGGCGGGCGGGCACCGTAACCACCCAATCAAAAAGACCGAAGCATCTGGCATCCAGATCCGCGGCGGAGATGGACGGGAAGCTAGAATGGAATCCACAGAATAGAATGCGGATAGGAAACCTGGAAGATCCACTTGTTCATGATGATGACGGTGACGTTGAAGCCCCACCACTGGAGGATGGCGAGCACCGCGCGCAGGGTCCCCAGGCTGGCCGGCGCCTTGCCGCCGTCCTCCATCTCTCCACAACTAGTAGACGTCGATGGTGGGGATGGAGGAAGCTGCTCGTCGGCGTCGGCGTCAGCGTCGGCGTCGGCCACGGCCCGGAGAGTAGACCTCACCTCGGCTCACCGCATCGTGGGGTCGGTCGGTGGAATGGGGGAACTCAACTGGGGAAGGAAGGGAAGGAAGGGGAAGACAGCAAAGCCAGGTCTAGCCGCTAGTGTAGGCGACACCGTGAGTGAGTGAGATTGGAATTTTGGACTTGAAAATTCCTTTCCTTTGGACCCGTCAAACATTTTCAGTTTTTCTCTTCTCTGGAATTGCGGCCTCATTCCTCTTTCTAATCATGACGACTCACGCACGTACTCCCTCCATCTTTAATGTACATTTCAGTTTTTTGATTAATCAATTAATCTTCAGTTCAACTGACATAGATAGATGACTGATTATGTTTATTAATCATTAGCTTAATCGTTGAATATATTTTTATGATAAAAGTATTCGTAGATACAAACATTATCCCTGCAATTTGAATAACTTTTCTCAAAATTTTATTACAAATATCTTTCTCGAATTCTTTTGGATAAACAATTTCAAAAGGTGTTTTAAAACGTCTTTTTATGCATAATAATAGTTTGACAAAACATCTCTATCTTTTTTGAAGGGGAGCAGGGCACTGGGAACACGGAATGAAATCGTTCTTCCGTCTACATGTTCTAGTAGAGATTAGAGAGGCAAGCACCCACTTGTATGTAACGCCAAGTTGGCAGAGATCACGCACGCCTGCGAATGGACTGCATGTCTTCCGACCAGCTATAATCGCTTTTCAGTAGACCACTCTGATTGTAATGTACAGTAACCAACAAAACAAAATACTAGTAACAGCAAGCAAGCGCACTCAAATCTACAAATTAGTGTTTTACACACGTTTCAAATGCAACTCAACAAGGACCTCCCACCCTTTTCGAATGCACATGCACCCCTCCTCGGTTGCCTATATCTCGTCGTCTTCAAATGGGTCTCTCTCCGGGAAGTCGCCAACCTGTGAAAAAGAAAAAAAAAAAAATGTTGAGGAACATTTTAACTTCTGTGACAAAAAAGATGAGTTTTTCTTATCCATCTTTTTATTAATAAATAAAGAGAGGAGAAAGAATCACATACAAGGCAACCTCTTAGCTCATCTAGGCAGGGAGATTATGGTTGCAAAAACATACACCCCAGGAATCAGCTGTTATACTATTATGACATCGACCCAAACAGATGGATAACTTTTTCATCCTTATTATTAAATAGGCAACCCAACTCGAAAAGGTTATGTCACAAAGAAACATGTTCACAGTCGTTTCTTAGAAAAACTCAAGACCTTACAATGCACACACACACATGTCACATGACCCGCTACTACAAAAAGGTTGTGTTACTCCTCATGTTTCCAAACGTTATTTGAAGAAACACTAAGTGCATCTAAATTTCAGCAATCAGCTGCAGAGATAACGTCTAACCAAAACTCACTCTCTTAATTACACACAAGGTAAAGAGCTAGGAATGTAGCAACGAAAATACCTTTACTTTCTCTGGCCTCACAATTGCCCCATGACCTTGAGGGCATTCAAAGAAGCGAACGCCTTTCACCCTGCAATATCCAAGAAGCACAAGAAAATGTTATAAAGAGCTACTGCCATTTATATCAATCAAAATAGCAGGTTACCCATCACAAAATCAAGGAATATGACATAAGCAGCAATTAGCAGTACATAACAAAAATGACTAAGAACAAAATGAGCACAAAAGTCTATCATTTTCTGTTTTCATAGTTTAGGACTCAACATACATGCCATCATGCTTTCCAAGTGGCTCATCGTATTGCACTCCAACCCAGAATCCACGTCCAAGGACTTCAGCTCTACCAACAAATTTTACAGTGCCCCTCTTGGCACCAGGCTCGACTTCACATCTATCTCCCACCTGTGACACACTTGTTAGTCACTTGCTGTTCATGAAGAGTACCAATTTAAAATCAATACTAAGGATGTTCACATATTCCTTGGGGGGAAAAAATAAGGTTCAGTGGGAAGAGGAAAGTGACATTCAGGCAATGAAAGAGGTTAGCATGCTGATTGCGTAATATATTATGGTGATCGGTACATATATATCGTGATTGTGCCAGCCATTAAATATATGGAATTGAAAGGAGGCTCTGACAAATCATCAGCACTAACAATCTGACACTGATTTTGGACCATTTGCCAGTCTTGGTGCAATTAAATTGAATGCACATAGGAAGAACCAAAGTAAACTGACCTTGATTTTGGAGCACAGATCCTCCATATGTTTTTCTGATTGCTGAAGATATAGAGTAAGTGAGATGAAAAATGAAACAAGACGGTCCAAAACTTTAGTAATTCCTAACTCACTTCTTTATCCTCTGATGAGGGAGAGTTTTTCGGGGCCATCTTTTCTTTGAATTTTCGAAAGTTAGCTGTCACCAAAATCATAAAGTTAGCATTGGGCCGCATAATGCACTGCAAGCTGCAAACATATATATATATATATCCATCCAAAAGCAAGCATCTATTGACTGGGAAAGAAAAAAGGGAATAGGCGGGCTTACTGTCAAGCTTATCGTATGCTTCATCGGACATTTTGTACTTGTCGACAAGGGAAATGTCTTCCAACCATCCACCCGAGGTGAGTGAGGAAGGATCGAGATCAACCACATGGATCCTGTAGCCGTTGTAGGGTGCGTAGACCGCGAGCGGCGCGGCGTCGTCATCGAGGTCGGCGATCTTGGCGCCGGTGTCGTCGCGGAGCTGGAGGCGCATGGAGGCGACGGCGGTGCCAGTCTTGCGCCATAGCTTGTCCTTGAGCGCCTCCACGGTAGTCTGCGATCCGATGCGATGCATTAGCAGAGCAGAAATGATGGAGATCCCGATCTCGCTTGGGAACGGATGGACATGGATCCCACCCACCTGTTGCGAGATGCGGATGTCGGCTGCAAAGGTGGAGAGATTGGAGTGGGTAACGAGCAGGAGGACGCTGTCGTCAGCCGGCAGCTGCAGCTTCGACGACGCCATGGCTGTCCGCGGCGGCGACTGGTGAGAGGGGAAGCTCCTCGTCTGCCCGCCGCCGGTGTTGGTGGGGGTTGCTGGCTGGGGTTGTGGGCCGCTGGCCCATGGGCCCGCATGCGGAGGTGGCCCGGCCCACAACGATTTCGTCTTCCAACCCACACCACCAGTCCGGGAGCTGCTGACGATTGAGAGAGAAGGGAGGACGAGCGGCGGAGCTTGCTATCCCACCCAGCACAGCAGCATCCACTCGTCTTCGTCTCAGCTTTCCGGCTCCCTCCCAGGCAACCAGAAATGGCGGCGGCGGCGGCCCCCCCGGTCTTGTGCCCAGCAGCCCCCACACCACCAATCCCCCCCCTCTTGTGCAAGCAGCAGGGCAGCAGCAGCAGCCCCCTCCCATGGGCCCGCAGTGCTTGTCCACACCCACCAATCCCCCGATTGAGAGAGAAGGGAGGACGAGCGGCGGAGCTTGCTGCCCCTGCGCTCGCGCTGTCTCCGTCCGGGCCGCGCCGCCCCGGTCTTGCAGCAGCAGCAGCGCTTGTCCACCCACGGCCCCTCCCAGGAATAAGCGTCCGCCCAGGGTCCCCCAGGGTCTGGACCAAGATGATTATCAAGACGACGACGACCGGGAGGAGGGGAGGTTCGCTGGGGGCACCAGGGCCGCCGCCATGCCCAAGCCACCGGCCGGCTTCGTGCTGGATGACCAGGGCAGGTGCATCGCCGCAGCATCCAAGCGCATCGTCACCATCGTACGTACGCCTTCCTTTCTTTCCTTCTGCACCTTGGTATGGTTGGATTCACTTCTTTCGTCACAACTCCAAATGAATGCTCTGCAGATCGACGACACCAGCAACCGCCCCTTGGAGTGCATTATCCGAAGAGTATTCAGGAGCTCGCAGGACCACGACTGCATGCTTCTCTGCCCCGTTGACATGTAAAGCTCCACACCCACACTTTCCTACCATTGCCACTCATACTCATGGCAGGTGACACTCTTCCAGGCCTGTGCAGGTCCTCAAGAGCACAAATTTCAGTGGATGGGTAGCTGTACGTCTTCACCCTCTCTGCCTTATATGTATCCCTTCAACTGATTATTCATTCCTTTTCCCATGCCTCCTAATGTAATCTTCCTTTCATGGTAGTATGTTTGTTGCACAATTTTTACCTGTTTATTTATTTAGGTTGATGATGACCAACTCAAGCAAATCATTCCATCTGTTGCCTACGCCCTTGCCAGAGTACATATGCACTTTGTTGAAAGCGGGTAACCATCATGCAAACGCCTCAGGGTATCATATCTCTCTTCATTTCTTTCCTTCTATCTCTCTATACAAGCGTCTTTCCTCTCCGTTTCAGATTCTGTTATACAGCAAGAGGTGGCTTCTGCTTTCCTGAAGAGGCCATTCAAGAGTTTCATGGTAACCAAAATCACAGGCATCCTCTCTTTTCTTTCTATGAGGCCAACATACCTTGTCAACCCGAAATGTTTTCTTGACAATATCACAATTTCAGCAACTGTTTTCTTGTTAGTGCAATCTACTATTTGTGATATCCTCTGGTATCTCATGCAGATTCTGGTGATGGTGGTGACAGTGTACCTTTCGAAGGTGTAGAGATTTGCTGCTTCAATTTGGTGAGCAAACTGCCCAGATGCATATGAATTTCTGATTTTGGTCAACTCGATATACAGTTGTTGTGATTGAGTTAGCTTCATCATAGGATAATTGGCCTATGCAGCATGCTGTTACTGGTATATTACACTGATTTAAATAACTGACAAGTAGTCAAGTCTTCATTGGCATGCTTGTGTGATTGCTGACATTTTGTATCTGCAGGATGGTGCACACTATATGATTTATACGCCTGTTGATCCTCTTCTGTTCGTCGCAGTCAAGGTTAGTTGGTGCAATTGGTTGTTCAACTTATTAGTTTGTACATGATGTCTGAGAATGTTGTCACATGTTTGTGCAGGATAAGGATGGTGTGCTACGCATTGCTGAGGATGTAAGCAGTGTTGTGATTAGCATTTTCCTTTATCAACCCAGTCTGTATTTAAAACAGAGGAAATACCAACCACTTACACGCGCACCGTGAATGTTTTTCAGGATCTGATGGAAGACCCTGCAGTTCTGGATGCGGTAGACGAAGAGACAGAATTTACAGCTTTAGTGGTACGTGGCCAACATACCTTGTATATGCGCATCTAATCCATTCCAAGTGTATAGCTCATAATATTGTTTTGGTTAACACGAGGTGGATAAGATCTCTTGAACTTGTGTGTGGCGTGCAGGAGGAGGAGGAGGCCCTTCTTGAAACGGTACTTGGTGAAAGGTGATGGATGCCAGGGAGCAGGGAGGGGGTTCCTACTTGTATAGGAAGAGGAGGATGAAGAGACTCTGATGGTAGTCCACTCAGTTAAGAACTAGAATAGAATGAATGAAGCTGGCGATAGATACTAGTACCCCTTGGTTTTGAACAAGGGGTGAATTTGCAATTGTAAGCTGCTGCAACCTGCAAAGTGTGTATTACTTGGAATGGATTAGATGTGCAGCAAAGCGCATAAAATTTGAGCTACCTAGCCTAGGATGGACAATGCAGTTGATCAGTTGATTGTCTGCTGCTGCTGTTAATCTTTGTCCTTGTAAACTAGAGTAGTATAGGACAATCAAAGCTATTTATGCTGTGCTTATGTGTTGAATTAATAAATCAAAAATACCCCAATGATATCTGAATTCTGAATACTTGATTGATGGAGGAAATGAAGCAAAACACGCCCCCACTGCAACCGATTGGTGTCTTCATTTCTAAGGGGAGGTCCGGAGGGGTGTTTAAGGTCAGGCTTCTACTGTACCATGTACCATCAGCCTAAGTCTGGCATGGATTGGACCCCACATATCATCGACTAGCCTGATGGTATTGATGAAAACTGCATCTTATGTGATGGTATGTGTAAAATCCCCTATACATATAGACGACTTGTCAGGCACAGATACATCCATCTCAAGTTCTTGTGGGTCTGCCCAGGCAAGGATCATTTCCATGGAGCAGAAACCATGATAGGGTTATGCTTCAAATCATTTCTCATCCAATCCTCTATGGATAAATAAGAAGCAACCCAAGGGACATGGTGACTACTTATGGGCTAGTTTTATCTGTTTCAGCATTCAATATTACCCTAGTTTGCTTATCTCAAACAAATGGGGAAAATAATCACACCGAGCGCTGCACATGATTTTCCATCTTTTCTAAATCAAGCATATACATCTTATATAGAACAACTTGGAAAAAGACAAGCGCTGTGAATATACAAAAGGATTGCAGTACCTAAAACTACCGTAGTGAAGCAATTGGGTCTGCTACAATGACTCATGCTACACTATCTGCTCATGAGGAGCGTGCGCTGCGTGTTCGTGAAGCCCAAACACCAAACACAAGGAACCAGGACACAAACAAGATTGCCCAATATTGCATAGACCCATACTGGATTCTCGGGAAAACCTGCGATCAGAAAGGATGATTTATCATTCAGACAATGGTAAAAGACCATTGCTTTCTAAACACTTGGTCCAAGGTTAAAAAAAAATCTAGCTAAAAGGAAATGAAATATATCATAAAAGATCACCATCTACTTACAAATCTCAGGGATATTACTACAGTCAATACGCATAAACCTCCAAGAAGCATATGAAGACAGATTACAGCAGCTTTCTGCACAGAAACCCAAAAACAAAGTCATACTTCCCATCAAATGCTTCATGCATAGGAGAACATTTCTTATAGATCAACCTAGCTCATTAGTTTTGTTTTCCTCAAGAGAGCAAGAAATCATTGCTAATTACTAGCTGAAAATTATATATATACAAAATGCGAAAGATTTATAAAAGGAAATAAATAACTGTGCCTGTGAATATGCCATATATCATACACCCTTAATATGGTCCAAGAACGACCAAAGGCTACAAACGCGTCTAAATTTTCTAATTCAGCCTCACAGTTACTTCACGGATCAGATGGTTGTTATTATCTAACAAACTTCAAATACACATTTGCATAGTTGAAATTACGCTAAGAGTTACTTAACTGCACTTCCTCAATGGTAAAAAAGAAATCACACGATCAGTAACATATACAAGTATGTTCCAGCAGATGACTGCTCTATGCATCTATAAAATTCTCTCTCTTTTTTTCAGGGTTGTGTGGCCATCTTAGCTTTATGATTTGTACAATTTTCTAAAGGAGAACTACTGAGCAATTCGCTTTTAATAGTTACCACAAGAAGGGGGTATGCAGTTTGAGTTCAGAAGTCGCAATTTTGACAAGAGGATGTGTAAATAAGAAGAGAACCTTTTCAGAGAAACATACCTTGCCAACATGTGGAGCAACCAACCATGCAAGAATGATGACAACTAGGCAGGTAGCAACAAAAACTCCAGTGCTCTCCAAGCTCCATCTTGTATGTACCCGCGTCGCCGCCACAACACTATGCTCCAGAACAGAATTATTGGTTGGACTAAGCGGCGGCTGAGGTTGATCAATGTGGCCTTGGGCAACGGCCACGTGAGAGTTGTGAGGATTGAACCAAGATGAGATCTCGCTAAGCCGCTGCCTTCGTATTGCGGCGACAGCGTCCGGATCAACACCAGTATCTGGCCCATGCTGCAAGTATGAGATTTCCCCTGTGGATGTCCTTTCCCTGAGAGCTTCATAATCCTTGAGGGACGCGAGAACCTTGTTGAAATCGTGAGGCCTGACGTTTGCAGCAACAGCTGCACATATCTCGCACGTGGTGGATCCATGGCTGATGAACCACTTGAGCGCACAGGCATAGTGCGCGAGGGCAAGGTCGTTCTTGCAAGAACAGCCTAGATCCACAAGGTGATCTTGCTGGTGCAGGGGCCCCGATTCGACGTCAGTGGCGCACACGAATATCTCCCCCTCGGGGCTTAGGAACTGAACAAATCTGGGAGCTTCCTTTGGGGCGTCCTTGCTGGTGGAGGTTGTGGTGGTGGAGTCCGTGTCAGTCCTGGGAGGGGAGGGGGGCACGATGCCCAAGAATCCGAGGGCAGACTCGCCTCTGAGATCGGGTTCGACGCAATGACAGACCCGGCAAAGTGGGAGGCCAGAATCGTTGTCGGTGCTGGAGCTTGAGACACGGGGGATGCCCGGTGCGTCGTCAGAAACAGAAACAGAAGCGGGCGAGTTGATGGCAGCAGCAGCAGCAGCATCAGTTTGGTCGAGCTTCGGATGCTGCTCCTTGAGGCTCATCTTGGATTGGATCAGAAGATGACCATTGATTTTATGTTGGGATCACTGGTATTCCGGTGTGGTCAGCTCTGCTCTAAACAAGGGTGCCAGTCATGAGCAAGGGAATGAGACGAGATTGATAGCGATAGCAGCAATCCAATGGACCGAGGTTGGTGAAAGTGAATCGAATTCGAGCAAAGGAAATCAGTACAGTACCAACCTGGATGTGCGGCCCAAGGGAAGGGAATGGTCTGGGTCGGCGCTGCGGCCACCGACTCCTGCACCCCGCCCGCCCGCTGCAGCATCAGCATCAGTATCAGCAGGAGGAGGAATGATGAATCGATTTGGGGGACAGCAGCAAAAGCAGACCTTGCGGCGTCGGCGGAAGAGTTCCGATATGAAATTGGTGACGGAAATCTCGAGTGTCCACCAACAGGAGGGAGAGGGAGGATTGGATTTGGAGCTGGAATCAAGAAAAAAAGATTTGGAGCTGCAACTGCTCTGCTGGATTCGATCGATCTGAGTGAGGACTGGGACGAGGGCAGCCGGAAGGAAGGGGAAACCAAACTGGCGCTGAAAAAGCAAGCAAGA
Source organism: Hyparrhenia diplandra (assembly GCA_015847255.1). Taxonomy (NCBI): domain Eukaryota; kingdom Viridiplantae; phylum Streptophyta; class Magnoliopsida; order Poales; family Poaceae; genus Hyparrhenia; species Hyparrhenia diplandra. The sequence goes on along the minus strand of JADLZK010011384.1, from coordinate 112,474 downwards.
AGCGGTCGAGTCCAGCGGTGTCCGTATCTGGTAGTCACTCGAGGGTCGATGCCAGCTCAGCTGCTTTGCTTCAGCTCCGTCGTCCTCCGCTCGCCAGCCAAGCACAACCAAGAATAGCGCTTTATACCCAATAAATAAATAGTTAGGTAGTTAGGAGCGTGTACGAACCATCGACTTATATATTGTTTTTCTTTAATCTAGTTTGGAAACTTAAATTTCCTTGATATGTTCTAAAACTTCTCTGGGAGGGCAATTCATGAGGTTGTCACTTGAATAAACTATTTAGTTCTCTATTAGTACTTTTTTTTATTTTTATCCATGGGTTTATTTTTTCTTCCATTCAAATTAGATCTCAGTTCCTCACCTCTTACCTCTTTAAGTGCATCCTTTCTACTCAACGTTGTTCAGGCGGACACTCTCGTCCCCAAAGGTATACTGATATGGACTAGCATTGTTATATGTCGAGTGTAAACCTATAGAATATATATGCAAACAAGACTTGATAACGTGCATTCGTAGGTTAATGCATTTTGTTAGAACAACTTTGCCCTTTCACTATACCTCTTTACCCATTCTTTGTGATGAGACATTTAAACTTTTTAGCGTAGCACATTACCAAGCTCTTCAAACATTTTATCAAATTAAGCACTAATTGCTGGTGCATGTGCAATTTTAACATTCTATGAAGCCAACAACAAGAGTGATTGGGATATTACGGTGCTATGCAAGCTAGAGCTCTTATCAAACTTGGAGCAATGGCTACAACACCATGCCATCATCAACATGCGAATTGCAGCTAAATGCCCTCGTCACGTACACCGCTAGACCAGTCTCTTCGACCAACCTATCTATCGACTATGTCTCTATTGTCAATCCGATAACCCCTTAGATCCATTATATGGAAATATCATAATTTTCTTTATTTAAGTTGGAACCTAGAACCATTCGATAAGCTAAGAGCATCTCCAATAGACTAGTTAAATTTAGCTAATGAAAAGAAAAGAAAATGACTCTACAAATATATTTAGCTCTTCAAAATATATACTTACTCTAACAAATTTTCTAAAGCTGGTATTGTACGTCATGAACATGCCACACCCTTGATAAGTACAAATTGCTCATATTCCGAGATCTTGTAATAGGATTGCTCACGAATTTGCTCATTTGAGTCTTAGCTCGGACCTGGATCAACCCCATGTTTGGAGTGATCCCCTCCTGGGTTTTGTATCTAATATTGGTTCGTGAACCTGTCAAACCTTGTGTGAATGAATAAATAGACTTGACGTGTTGATAAAAAAAAAAAAAAAGATTTGTTTGTCGAGAAAAATACTTTTATCATGAGTGATAAAGTTCAAATGAACCCAGCTAAGTCCAAGTTCACGTCCTAAATTAGGCAAACCTAGTGACTCTAGCTACTTATTAAAAATAAATGAATAAATAAAAGCCTACTATTTTTTGCTGGAGGAAACGAAGGAAAGTGTTTCTAAAAAGAAGCAAAATAGAGCTAAGTACACTTCGTGCCCAGTACCTACGTGATAGCTCCTTGTGCATTTCTTCTTCTTTGTGCCTCCTTCTCTAGAAAAGACCAATGAACTATCTATCAGTATGCCTCCTCACCCGCCTCGTTGAGACTCAGCCAGTCCCCTCCTTCCCTCCTCGGACAAGCTCGCTAGAGCGGGCTGAAAGTAAGTGTGTGTGTGTGTGAGGGGGGGGAGGGGGTTAGTAGCGAGCTCTCGTTGGAGAGTGACTGAATGGGTGTTGCCCCTCGCCTTGCTAATGGGTTGGGGAGACCTAGTTTTTTTTGGTCGGGGTTTTCATATGGAGTGCATGTGTAGATGAGTGAAAATGAGTTTTACTATCTTGCGGGTCGATTTAGGGGGTTGGAATGGGTTCAGAAACCTTAACTCATAAATTGCAACGACCCTCCGCCTAAGGTTCCCACGACAAGGAGCTCGACACCTGCGATGCGGACCTTGGCCCCGGTGGTTGGTGTGACCAAGCTTGGGCACTGCTCGGGTTTGGGTGGCTTGGGGTGGGTGCGCTCTACTTGGGTTTGGGTAAGGTTGGGTTCGCATCGGGCATTCTGAAACGACGGGGTGGGGTGGGTTTGGGTCGGATTTTAGCACGGCGAGAGTTGCCCCTGGTGAAAAATCCTCCCTGGAATGTTGGTCCTCGCCATTGTCGCGGTCTTTCTGGGCTTCTGCGTCGCCGTCGACGTCGCTACCAAGGCCAAGCAGTTCCATCTCCGTCCATGAGCTTGCACCCATGACGCTGCCCACGACCAGTCCGGGTTTGGGGCGATCCTGTGGTGCTGGCTCTCAGTCTGAGCTGTGAGCTCTCGCCTGCCCGTGTCGCGTCCTCCCACTCTTGCAACTCCACCCGACGCCTCCAACGACACCAAACAGACGCCGCAGCAACGCACCGAGCTCCAGCAATGCCTGCCGACCGACACACCTGCACCCCGGGCGTCTGGCCCAGCGCCGACCGACTAAAGACGGAGATGGAGCTGCTACGCCGCGCAACAACGGAAAACGCCGCGCGTGGAGCACCGACACGAACAAGAGGGAGGCCCTCCGAATCGTCTCTCTGGCAGCAGGCCCCGCCGAGCGCTCCACCAATGGTAACAGCCCCGGTTCCGTCCCGGAGCTCGAGGCCAACGGCGGCGAGATCAGCCGCCGGATGCAGGATCGGGCGGCGCACGATATCGTACGTGGCCAGCGTCCAGGCCAAGACGGCAGTAGTTTCGTAGACGCCTGGCCGGAAGGGGACGATTAAAAAAAAAAAGAAAGGAATCGGAGGTCAAGGCCCAACCCAAACCCAATCCGGAACCCCAGCAAGGCCATGCGTGCCGCCATGGCGGCGGCGGCCCTCCGACCCACCGCCGCCACCCTCCGCTTCCTCTTCACCCCACCTCACCAGCGCCGCCGCCTCTTGGTCGAACATCTCCCCTTTGCTCGCCGACGCCGCCACTCCTCCTCCACCGCCACGGCCCCAGCGCTGGAGGACCCCAGCCCCAGCCCCAGCCCCAGCAGTGGGTCGGAGGGCAAGGCCGTCCGCCGCCGCCGCGCCCGCGAATCCCCCGAGGGCCTCCTCCGCCATCAGCTCGACATGTGCTCCCGCAACGCCGACCTCACCACCGCGCTCCGCCTCTACGACGACGCCCTCTCCTCGGACACCCCCGTCCCGCTCTCCCTCCATCACTACAACTGCCTGCTCTACCTCTGCTCCAACGCCGCCGCTACCGCCTCTGACACCTCCGCTGCTGCCGCTGCCGCCCAGCGCGGCTTCGACATCTTCGCCAGCATGGAGGCCAACGGCGTCCAGCCCAACGAGGCCACCCTCACTAGCGTCGCGCGCCTCGCCGCCGCCACCCGCGACCCCGCCATGGCCTTCTCCGTCGTCCGCCGCATGGCCGCGGCGGGCACCCCGCCGCGCCTCCGCTCCTACGGCCCCGCCCTTTTCGCCTACTGCGATGCCACAGACGCCGACGGCGCCAAGCAGGTTGAGGAACACATGGACGCCTCTGGCGTCGTGCCCGAGGAGCCCGAGCTCGCCGCCTTGCTCCGTGTCAATGCGGACAAGGGCAAGGCCGATGAGGTCTACAGGCTCCTGCACAGGACACGCGCACTTGTCAGGCAGGTCTGCGACACCACCGCCCAGGTCGTCGAGGCCTGGTTCCGGTCGGACGCAGCGTCCCAGGCAGGGGTGGACAAGTGGGATCCCAGCAAGGTCAAGGAGGGCGTCGTCAAGGGCGGCGGCGGCTGGCATGGCCAGGGATGGCTTGGCAAGGCCATGGAGCGTTGGCTGGACCGAGATGGACAAGGATGGGGCATGCCAACGTTGTGGGGAGAAGCTTGTCTGCATAGACATTGATCCAACGGAGACTGACAACTTTGCAAATTCGCTCACCGAACTTGCCATCAACCGTGAGGTCAAGGAAGATCTCCTCGGTTTCCAGGTCTGTCTAGATCGTCCCCAATCCAGATTATCATTCTATAAGCTTGTCTTTCTAACCCAATACTGGCCTCCTTCATCTCTGCAGAGCTGGCTACGGCGCCATGGACCATTTGATGCTGTTATAGATGCTGCTAATGTAGGCCTTTACAATAGCAAAGCTTTCAGTTTCTCACAGGTAGGAAGCTTTTGTTCAGCCAAGCAGTAAAGTTATGATCTGATATTTCTTTGACACCAAGGCAGGCAGACAGAGCTAATACAACCAAGTTTGGATCGCTCTCTCCTTGTAGGTTAACTCTGTTGTAAATGCTATACAGAGAGTAACTAAATCAAAGAAATTGCCACTGATCGTTTTGCATAGGAACCGCGTGAATGGTGGTCCTGCAAAAGCTCCATACAACCAGAAGATTCTGGAGAGTTGGAGGAGTGCTGGAGCTCTCTATGCAACGCCTCCTGGTTCCAATGATGATTGGTGAGCCCCTTTTGCCTACTTAACATAGAAGCAATTTCATATGAAGGAAAAGCTCTTCAAGCTGGATCATTTATATTTACCAAAAGGTTGTAGGGAGTGCACTCTGTTGAAGGAGTGCTAATGTTTGCTTTCCCCATTTAAAGCATCGGTTTATACATTGTTTCAACGCATGGCCATTTTATATCCACAAATCATCCCTTCCTGTCCTGCTGCAGGTATTGGCTGTATGCAGCTGTCAGTTGCCGATCGTTGCTTGTCACAAATGATGAGATGAGAGACCACTTGTTTCAACTGCTTGGCACCAGTTTTTTTCCTAGGTGGAAAGAGAAACATCAGGTATATATCTCTTATACATTACACGGCCATGAAGTCTTCATTGTCTAGAGCTTGATGCTGCTCCACTTTAATAAGGAGCACACAAGGCTTGTCATAAATTCAGGCATTGCACACTCATGCTGAGTGTGAGTGGAATAACCCCCACTGTTCCATTCTTTGATCAAGAGAGGAGTTACATGACTTTTCCACTACTAAGACTCTTCATTCCAGACTACACAAATTCTAGGCTATTCATATTCTAACACTGAGGCCCAAACCCTTTGTAGCTTTCTTTTTTTTTTCCCCTCTCAAAGTTTCAATGTGGATAACCTGTGCAACTCTATGCAGGTCAGACTAACTTTCTCCGGACGTGGCCCTACCCTTCACTTGCCACCTCCCTATTCAATTGTCATTCAGGTGACGGAACTAAAATCTGTATAAAGTTTATATCCTATACAGAAACAATCATATGCTTTGAAGAAACTGAACAGCACAGTCCATGCTATTACCATTCTTGGATGTAGGAATCTGAAGATGGAAGCTGGCATGTACCGACAACAACAGGCGATGATATTGAAAAGCCACGGCACTGGATGTGCGCCACTAGAAAATCTTCAAAGTAGAAGGGCTTTGAGAAAGTGTGTGATAATAAATCCTAAAAACACCAAAGCTAAGCTTAAGAGCAACAACTTGTAGACCCGAAATGAAAGCTGACTGAATGTAGCGTATGCTTATAGAAGTGATGGATAGTGAGCATCCAGCCATGGGATATTTCATTTTTGTTGTAACAACGTGAGCATCAGTGGGTGTGTTTACTGTTTATTGCTCGCCCGGCCCATGTAATTCTTGTTTGTAGATAGATTTAGAGAATCGTGGTAAGACTGTCCGCACTCGTGGTACTTTAAATCCATCCTTTAAAAGGAATATTCTCCGTCCTTGGCCATCATAATTCTCTTTTTATATAGCGGTTTATAGCATCCATCCATACTTTATATCATTCTCTATATCAACTACCTATATGTGGCCTTCTTATAATTTTATCTAAATATATCCATGTGAGATCTTATTTTGAAGGATTTAATTAAACGAATTCAATGGCGTAATCGAAATTTAATTTGAACTTTTGGTTTGTGAGTTATAACGTTTTTTAGGTGGCTGAAATAGTGGGGCCCGTCATTGCCGCATGCTCTCTGTCCAACTCTTGCCTGCCGCGCATGCTACCTCCCTCTCCTCGTCTGACGCCTCGTCTGATGTGGCTCTGTGGCGTACGCACGGGAAGGACGGGATTCCTGGCGAACGCGCGACCGGAGCGTATGGACTGGAGTACAGCGGTGCAGCGAATTTGATACTGGAGTAGCGAACGCCTGCCAGTACCCGGTGCGGACAGCCTAAGGCCATACTCCCTCCGTCCCTTCTTAGATGTCACTTGTGGTGCGTCTTGGTCAAACTTTCTCAACTTTTGGTAGGTTTGTAGAAAATACGTGCAACATTTATATCTCCAGATAAATTTATTAAAAAACTAGACTTAAAATCTTTTCAATGATACTAATTACTTAGCATGAATATTTTTATATTTTAATATATAATTACCGCGCTTGAAAACGTTGACTTCTGTGGGAAGCGAGAATGGCATCTATTTAGGGACGGAGGGAGTACTTCTTATTCCTCCCAATATTCAAATAATTATCGTTACTGTGGTGGGGTGTAACTAGCTGATGACCCCGCGCTTTGCGCGGGCGGAGGATATATTATATATGCATGCTGTAGCAGGTTTAAATGGTAAAATAGTAATGGCTAAGTCATGAACATTTGGTTTTATGGCAACGGCAGATAAGAACATGTGTGCTGATCACGGCAGTATTATTATTGGTTATGAAATTATAAGAGGAAGAATTACAAATGAATGAGAAATAATTGGTGTGTGCAAACTCAAAATGTGCATCGACTATTCAACGCCTTTGGCTAGCACTTTCAAAGCATGTAACGCTTTTTTTTAGCTTATTTTTCACTCTTGATTATATTTGTAGTTTATGTTATGTGGGCATCAAATAATATGAACAATGGTATGAAAATGTTGAGCATGGTTTTAGAAAAATCATGGAATTGAAACTGAGTGTTTTGGAATGGGAATAAGGGAGATATGAATTTGTAAAGATTAAATGGAATTTATTATGTGCAAAAAAAAATACTTGGGAAATATTTTTGGAATTTGGGAAATTGCAATGGAGGTGGGAGTGCATGGGTAGCATCATGAGTGTACCTAGTTTATTTATATATTTTTTTGGGTTTTTTTTTTTTTTATGATGCCTGGAAAATGGTTTTGTACTCCGCCGGGTCCAGGCAGTCAGGTGAGCTGGCTCCTATGCTGTGGACTTGGTCTAGGGTGCTATGCACCGATCTAGGGATGTGCCTTGCCTGTGCCTTTATTTCTTATGCACCGTGTCCATGCGTGGATGGGAAAAGGGCTTATGAATTTATTATGTGGAAGGGATAAGGTGGGTGGATGCCAGGACGGGTGATTCTCGCTCTGCCTCGACTCTGGCGTACATGAGCGTGCGCGCGACGGCGTTCGCCCACGGGCAGCAGGGCGCGAGCGGGCAGGCATGGCGCTGCTCGGCGGGGCGCAGCGCTCCGGGGCCGCGCGGGCACGGCAACGTCGCGGCGAGGTGGCTCCATCGCGGGCTTGCGTTGTGGAAGCGCAGGAGGCAGGGGAAGCGTCGTTGTGCGCGGGATTCCGGCTGGTGGGTCGGCTCGCGCTCGTCGGGCTCGACGCTGCAGCAGCGCAGCAGGGCAGTGGAGCTGGGTAAGGGGCCACGCCCGGCCGTGGGAGCTGAGGACGGGTGCTGTGCCGCGGCCGCCGGGGCTGTGCCGATCCTGGACGCGCCGGATCTCGCGCCATGGACGCGACCGGTCGGTGACGGCGTTCGGAGGATGCAGATGTGGTGCTCCGCCTGGGGCGGAGTGGCGGAGGGTACGGGACGGGAGAAGCTTCGGGAGAGACGGAGAGAGCGGCTCAGGCGGAGAGAGAGAGAGGCGTCGAGGCTGCGGGCAGGACAGGAGCACGCGGACCGTAGATGGGCAATCGGATGGCGCACGTAGCTGCACTGTAGATATACTCACAAAAATCACTGTAGCTGTACAGTGCCCTGGCATCCCCACGTTTAAAGGAGTTTTATAGATAGATGCCCTGCGGACGATTCATCAGTTGGTAGTCAGAAGATGGCTGAGCAGGGGCACGACTGCCGTTGCGATTTCAAACCTTGTGCGCTCCAATTTTAGAGTAGCAGCAGTTGCAGAGGTAGGCCATGCCCATGGACACTTTTTACCTAAACTTGATCGCTAACTGTACTGAAACAAAATTTGCTGATTGACTTTTTTGTTCGACAGCCTACATAGATTGGCAACGGGTAGTGTAAGCTAAGCACGATTGCTTGCTCCCTGTACCTATCTATCTGTGATAAATAATATCTATATCAGTAACGCCTTCTCTCTCTCTACAACAAGTAAAGAAAACAGAAGGCCAACCGACCGCCGTGCCATCACCACTAGCAGCATGGGCACCTGCGTGAGCAGATGCTACCCCTGTTGTCATCCTATTCCTTGCAACTCCAGCGCTGGCATCTCGCAGGCTTCTGCTGCCGCCGTGCACCCGCACCGGCCATTGCCAGGACCAGGTCCAGGAGCGGCTTCCGCTTCTCCCACCACCACCTCCTCCTCACTGTCACCGGTGGCGTCGACTTCCTTGTGCGCCTCTTCGTCGTCATCGTCTGCGGCTTCATCCCTCCTCCTTGTGGCGGCCGAGGCAACATGTCCTCCTCCCCAACGCCATGTCCTCTAGGGAGTGGGACGTTGTGGTGCTGGACCCCAAGTTGTCCATCAGTGGCCGTGGCAGCGACAAGCACTACAGGCTTGCAGCGCCCACGCCCACGCCCAAGCGCGCGCGGTCGGTGTCCCCCTTGTCCACCCGCCCGCCACCGCCACCAGGCTCCTACGAGCAGCAGCACAAGAAGATGAGGCAGACCACCGGCAGGCGGAGCACGACGGCAACACAGCGGGAGGTCGTCGCGCTCGCGCAGGCCAGGAACAAGGACAAGAAGACTAGGGTGAGCCAGAGCCAGAGCAGGAGATTGGAGGCCAAAATCTCATCCTCAGCTCATGCAGATTCCACTGCTGCGCTTGCGCAGCTGACGCCGGACGACGACCTCACCAATCCCATCATCTCCATGGACTGCTTCATCTTCCTCTGATCTGATGATTGTTCCTCATTTCCATCCCATCCATGGTCCATGTGCTTTTCTTTGCTTTTCTTCTAGTTCAATCTTCTTTTTGGAAGCTTTTCTTACCTTTCAATCAATTGTGATCAGTCTGCTTGTAATCAATGATGATTGCCTTGTTTGGGGATTATATACAATGAATGATCAGAAAAGGCATAACTCTGAAAGACGAGATACACGCCACCCATTTGACAGAGAGAGAGAGAAATGGCAATGGCAAAGGGGCGAGCTGGTTGCCGTGTTACACCTTACATCGACGTGCAAACAACTAACCCACAGGACACATGTACAATATTGTGTTTCTTTATGCACACAGATTAGAAAGGTTCAACAGTGCGTTTCCGATTAGAAGCATACTCCTGCATTGCATAAATAATAAACCAGACCCAGAGACATAATACTTGATTGGTGGCATTTTCTCCTCGTTTGGTTTATGGTCAATTGCTACAAATAAAGCCCAGTCATACCAAAATAACACAAAAGACTGTCTAGCAACATGATGCAGACGTGGTGTTGGCTTGCAGTCACAACCCAGTGACTAAACCTATCAGTAGTGTCTAGCAAGCTTAAACGGACTACAACTACAACTTCAAAACACTTCTGCACCACCTAGCCCCAGCCAGCACGCCTAAACGGACACTACAACATCAGACTCCCCACAGCCTAAATGGGCACTCTTATGTTCTCCATATCTGTGATCAGATCATCCAAGGAAATCACTTCAGTAGCCTCCTCTTTCTGCCCCTTCTCAGCAGAAGTCAGTTTCTCATCAAGCTCGCTTATCTGCCTCCTTATCCTCTCACCACCATCTGGTAGTTTCGACACCAGCACCTAGATTCAATTCAACAATTGAGTTACACACTCATCTATGTATATGGGTGGGTCAAGCTGAATACAAGATTCATGGGAGAGGATAAGTTACAGCGTTGGAGAGGGTCTGTGAAAGCCGGTTGATTCTCGCCTTTATCTCTTCAGGACTCTCTGCGCTTCTGTTGCTTGGAGAGTACTTTCGAACAGTAAAACTTTCATCTTTTGGCTTAAACGCAAAAGCTGCCCTGCACAAAATAGAAACACAAAGTTTAAACAGACTTACGTATGCACAATCATGCAGGGAGAACGGCCATCCTTACCCGCCGGCGACGTAGTCAGATGAGGGTCCCTTGTAATAGTGCTGGGGCATCATGGGTACACCCCAAGGTTTGCTGCATGTAAAAACAATGTAATTGAGGCATTCAAGTTTGTACACCATCATAATTATGACGTACATCAATGCAAGGTAAGGAAACTGGAGACGGAACTCAAACTGTGGTATACTTGGGGGTGGTAATGGATAATGGCCCTCTTCCTCTTTCACAAATCCAACTTAGCCCTATCTATTTTTAGTTCAAAATTATTATAATTTTATGGCCCAGCCCTTATTGAGCCCGATCCATAAATTTGCTAGGCTAAATTAGAGAGCCCTTTACCACTTCAGTAACAAGAAAAATCTATGAATAGCTATAGTGTTAAAAGCAGTAACACTAACCTGTCCAGTGCATCATTCTCGCTCAGTGCGGGCAGGGTTTCAGTTTTAGAGAATAGGAGGCTGTGATGGCTCACACCGCTATTCCTTGCTGCTCCAGAAACTGTATATGCTTCCTCAGGGACTCATCCCTGTAAGATGTGTAACAAGCCCAGCAGATTTCAGTGAAACAGTGCACAGTGACCAAGCAGGAAATTCATCTGGAAACAAGAGCTGCATGTTTCTAGGGTACTCTATTGTCTTCTGCAAATAAAGAATGTTTTTTGCATATCAAAACACCTACAGAATTCCCAGAATATCAACAGTTTGTGGTGTGCCGGTTCTGCCTATTTGTCACTGCAGTAACATTACAAATTTATGCACTGATGCAAATAAAGTTATTATTATTATTATTGTAACCATCAATTATCTACAACATGACACATAAGGAGAAACTTGGACAGTTTGCAAATTTTTCATGCATAAGACTGTACCATCAAGATTAAATTAACTATGCTGCAAAAAAGAAGTTTAATGAAAACAGATCTCTTACATAACAACTTGTTGACCATGCTGTTCTTGCAAAAGCTTCTGTGTGAGGGAAACATCAAATCCTTGTTGTGGCAAACTAAATAGATCTCGAATTTCCTGAGGGCACAAACAGGATAGCCATAAGTATCTAATAGGAAACTAAGCAACCAATGACAGGAAATGGAATCAGAACAAGTACACTCTTGCCGAAGTAACGTGTTTGCTCTTTTTGCTCCGTAGCTGTCCTGAACAGAGCCCCCTTCAAAACCTGAGAAAAGATAATATCTCAGTCTAGTTTTCTTTTCACACAATTATTTTTTTTAAAAAAACAGTGGCTTGCTGAGATGGAAGCGTAAACCACAAGGCTCGAGAAATCCATGAAAGAAAAAGATTTGTGTGATTACATTCCCATTTACATAAACAAAAAATATCAGCTGCTTTTACACCTAGAAATCAAATTTTGGAAGTATAGTCTATGCTGTTGTAGATAGAAACAGAAGGATGTAACTAAAATTTCACTATACAAAGGTCATAATGCTAGCAATTGCATCAACCAGAAGGTAAGAAGTGATATTTGAACCTGTAATTTGTATATTTTTTCTTCAATGGTCGCAGATGTCATCAAGCGGTATACAATCACATTTTTGGTCTGTCCAATTCGGTAAGCACGATCAACACTTTGATTGTCTGTACTGTAAATAGAAAAAACAAAGGTGTAAGATTGAAAACTTGTGTTGCCGTCAAAAAAAAAAAAAAAGTAGTGTTAAACACTCAGTCAAGAAAACTTCAATTGATACAGACACACAGTTAGGTATCATTGTTCAGATACCTAGGGTTCCATGCAGGATCAACTACTATGACGCGAGCTGCCTTGGTGAGTGTGAGTCCAAGTCCACCAACTTGTGTGGTTAGCAGAAAAATTGGAGCTCCACGACCCTCTTGGAAGTCCTGAAGGATGTTTGTGTAAGCAACAAAAAAAAAAAATATGGACACCTCTATGACATAGGTTGAAAAAAACAGAAGGCAAAAAGAACCTTCACAATCCTTTCCCGCTCAGAAGCCTTGGTCAAGCCATCAATGCGCAAAAACTCATAGCCCTCTAATATTATGGCCTCCTGTTACAATAAGCCAACGATTAAATGTTGAGCTGATAGGACAAAGAAATTGTCAATGAAGAACATTCTGGTTCCAGGAGGCCAAAAAGCATCACTGATGCTTTATGCCAGCAGTACATTTCTGGTCAAAAGGCTACTGGCAAGCTAATGGTCACATTATCAGACAAATTGCTTTGAAGTTCTCTCAAAGTGTATATCAAGCACTATTAGAGGGAAATGAACTCTAGATTGATGTGGTAGTGATCACCAACGACACTATGAAAGATTAAAAGGCAGCAAAACTTTACTAAAAGAACAAGATTTGATGTTACACTTCAGCTTGCAATCTTGCATAAATGTGACAGTAATGAGTCCATGTATTTTAGTTTTCACCAAAATTTTATTAAAGATGGCTGGCCATAAATGTTCTCCAGTTATGGAGCTTTCATGCACATTGAGATTCAAGAGTAACAAATGGCCCAAATAAATTAATGGATCTAAACTGTATTGTACCACTATATTAAATTAAAAGAAATGAGTCTAAAAGTCACAAGGGGCAGGAATCAGGATGTGCTAAAGTAGCATGAAGCAGAAAAGAATTAAAGTAGCAGCAATGTACCTGAATAAGGTTTAGCATTTTACGAGTTTGTGAAAATATTAGAACATGATGCCCCTCTCCAACAAGGTTCCGCTGCAACATCAGGTGTTAATTATTTTGAGCAAGTACAAATGCATATGTAACAACCAAAATGGGCATGCATCTAATAATACTTACCAACAAGGACATGATGAATGATAGCTTGCATGAGACATCCTGACCAACTTGCAGTGCATCATCATCATGAGCCATATCTGCAAGGTTCATGGCCATTTTTTCTACCATTCCAATGTCTTGATCATTCAACATTTCATCCATTCCTTCCAAGACACCCTCAGCACCTTTCTTAGTCAATAGCAGTGGATGATCACATATTTTCTTCAATATCTGTTGGAAAGAATAAAGTATAGCAGTGTAACGAACATAATCTCATCAATAAACATGCAACAGCAAGCTTGTCTATAAGGCTACAAGCAACACCCCAGCCCCAAAGGCAAAGGAAGGTCAATAGCATCATTATGAAGAAAAGGCTTATTCTTACTGTGATTGCAGCCAACGGTGATGACTTTGGCTCCTTCGCTAATTGAACCAACTCACTGTTTAGAAAAGCTTCATATAGTTTCCTCTGCATCCAGCGAAAGGTCACCCCAAAAATTAATCATTAATCAATAGCTCATGGCCTCAAGCAACTTTACATAACAATAACGCCAAATTCAAACCTGGCATGGTGTTAACTTCAGCCAGACAATCAGCTCATTCTTCTTGGCTAATGTTTTTTCTTCTGATGCACCAGTACCAAAGACAACTTCACTTTTCATGCGTCGCAAAAAGTATGGTTTGATTCGCTCTCTTAGGTCCTATGAAATATAGTTCAAAACCAACAAAATAAAACAATACCATATTATATCAAGTAAAGAGTGACATATTTAGGAGTTAATGATGTGGAGTGGTGAGCACACAAAAAGGCAGTGAACTGCATAGGCTTAATTTATCACATTTGCACCCTGTTAGTGTTTCACATGAAAATAGATATGGGTAATCTTAAGTCTGGATGCAACACATATGCATTGCTTTCAAGTGTCAATAAAAGATGAATGCGCTACCGAAGTTGGTATATGCACGAGTCACTCAAATTACAATTTGTTGATGTATAACTGTGCGTGTTACAAGACTAATAATGAAGTTGTGTTTGAACCTTCACATATATATGCAGTACTGGAATATACCCCAAACTTTTACAGTACAAAGCACCAACATAGATCAACACCTTGTTGTCCAAATTCATAAAATCCAAAACAATAAGCAAACAAGTTCATTTGTCCAACCATAATATCAGGGAAGACAGAGTTATACACCATCCATACATTGGTAGATTAGAAACAAAAAGAAGTTCAGGAAATAAGTTATACCTTTGCCACATTTGAGCCTATGTGCTTCTCTCGAGCAGTAGCATTTTTGTCATTTCCTCGAAGGATAGGTGTTTCATACCTTATTTTGAACCTGTAACAATATAGAGAAATAGATAGCATTAGATAGTGCAATCAAGCAACTTTGGGAGTACAGGGAAAATATAGAGTAATGGACTGTGTTATTACTGTTGTTTATCACCCAAGACATCTGGACAGCAGAAATTGAACAGAGTCCACATTTCCTGCAATGATAAACATGTATTATAGCACATAAAATACAAAGTTGCAGGAATCAAGGAATGGGATGATGGATACCTTCAAGTTATTTTGAATAGGTGTCCCACTGATCACAATACGATGGGCACAAGGTATTTCGTACAAGCTTTTGGCCCTTTGTGTCTGATTATTTTTTTATTAGATGCCCTTCATCAAGAATTATGTAATTCCACAATGTTCCTTCCTCCTCCTCCTCATCATTGTTGTATGAGTTGCCTCTTATTAGCTTGTAGTTGTTCGGACAATGTCATAGGTGGTTAGGAGGATACCACCCTCCTGTAAAAAGATGAACTTAAACATTTGCCATGACAAACTGCAACATTTTGGGAGGGATTCATGGATTTATTTTAAACTGTTCAAACTTTTAAGTGGCACACATGCCAGGTTACAATAAGCTAGAACAAGAATAATCCTTATAGAAGATAACTTGGTGGCACATGAATTTACCTTGAAGGCATATTGGAGTTCATAATTGCGAATATTTGTGCTGGGGCCGGAGTAGCTGTCAAAAATTGAAAGGAAAAGATGATTAGCCCCACTTTACAGGACTGGATCCTATGGAATTGACATGTCAAAAATTGAATATTTATTTGTCAGTGTGCTATACTCTCTGATCTTCTCTTTAAGGCCAACAACTGAAAGCTCCTTGGTCCAATGAGCCAGAAGTGTCTTTGGAGCAACAATGAGCACCCTCTTGACTATACGAGAATGAAACAATCCAGCCAGAAATGCAGAAACCTGCAGCAGAAATAAGGTTGCATGATTCCAATAGTGGATCTTAGCTAAATGAACTGGTGGCAAAGGAGGTGAAATTGTGTATAGATGCAAGCCAACTGGGAAATGACTAGCTTATAGGACAACAGGTCAACAAAAGAGGTCTATGCTTCTGTCTGAAAGAAACTGATTTCAGCTTCATAAATAAATACAGGGGGAAAAAACCTATGTGGGTGTGCATGTTCACACTTGTGTAAATTATTACAAGGACAGGAAGCTATGCATCGGAAAGTGAACTAATTGAGAAACAAACCCAATAAACAGTTACAGCCCTGTGAGCAAAGTAGTGTCGGCAGTAACAGTAAAAACTCTGTAAGCCTTAATGTAATCTGGAAAAGGTCAAGCTGAGCATGGCAAACCTGCATCGTCTTGCCAAGGCCCATGTCATCCCCTAGGATTCCTCCAGTTCCCCTGCAGTGCAGAACCCAGAGCCAACGGATTCCCTCACGTTGGTGGGGGAAAAGCATCTTGAATATCTTTCCTGGGAGCTTGTATGGTTTGGATGTTGCAGCAGTAGCGGTTGGATCCATCTTGAAGTCCTCCGTCTTCTCCCATCCAACATCCTCAGCATTGTTCTCCGCAGCTCCAAGATTCTCCTTCTCCTGACCCAGCTCATCATCACTGAACGTTGAGATCTTGTCTCCTTTCTGAATGCCTTGTTTCTTACCTGCAGCAGCATAGGGCTGTTCCTGTTCGTTGGTCCTCCCCACAATTGTCATAATAATCAGAAAAAGAATCAACAAAGGATGAGGCCCTCCCAACATCCTTGGCGGTCCCTTTGTTCTTCCCCTTGCCACGGACGTCAACATCCTTGGCTGAAGTAGCTTCAACCTTGACCTGAGGGCGTCTGGTGGTGACCGTAGCTTCATCATCAGAACTAGAAATTTGAACGGGCAAGGAGGAGGCACCGGGATGGGCATCCTGGTCATCTAGGTCGTCCACGGTGATGGGACAGGGCAGAGGGGCGAGCTGCTGCTGTGTCCCGGGGCTCTCGGTGCGGCCTGGTTTCTGGACGGATAGAGAATCGAAGCGGGTGGTGAGGTCATCCAGGATGTCGAATATGCTTTCGCCGTCGACCTGGTTGTCCCCATCCACCTCCTCCTCATCCACTTGCTGAGTGGCCTTGCACAGGCGTCGGCGGCCGGCGAGCTTGAGCTTCCCGACTTGTTCTTCGGCGGCGGCTTCTGCCAAGAGAGAAAATGGTAAGCAGATTGAAGGGCAAACAGTGGAGCGAGAAGAGACGAGCGTACGTACCTGGAGGCGGCGGCGCATTGGGGCTAGGGTTAGGGTTTTGGGTGGGGCGCTGGAGGGTGCGGGTGAAGCGGAGGAGGCGGTCGTTGAGGCCGTTGGGCGTGGGGGCGGCGGCAGGGAGACGGTGATCCTTGGGGACGGCGGTGACGGGTTCGTCGTCGTCGAGATCGCCGAAGAGGTCGAAGGACGGGGAGACGCCATCCCAAGGGGCGAATCCGGTGGGTGGGGGCGAGGGGGAGTGAGTGGATCGATTCGCCGAAGCAGCGCAGCGAGCGAGCGTGTGTTTATGGATGAACAAGCAAGGGAATGAGCGCTCAATGGGAATGGATGGGGATGGGGATGGGTTCGTTCGTCCGCTGCCCCCTTTCAAATTTCGAACAACGGGAGTCCAGGCGGCCTCTGCCCCCCTTCCGGCGAGTTAACCAACCGTTGGGTTTTTTTCTTTTTTTTTTTTTTTTTTTTTTTGAAAACACCACCATCTTTATTTAATTACGGACGACTGTACACGTTACACACACCATCAGCCGATTCAAAAACCAAACAAGCCGCCCTACGGGCCCATCGCGAGCTATTCTATCGCATCAAAACTTGAGTCCTATTTGTTTGTACAAACTCGACACTACTAAAAGTTTTTCTTTCTTGCATTGATCTCTGATTTTTGGTCCATAGATCCCGAGATCACCTTGTCGGATATGGGTCACCACGTTTCAAATCACAAGCTTTCGATATTGTCGGGTTGGATGGTGGTTTCGCTACAAGAGCCATCCCTTTTGCTACATGCAATGGACTCCATTTTTCTCTTTTCAATAATTATTTGAAGGAATCTTTCAAAAACCCATAAAACGGCCGAAAATTCATAAAATAGAAAATCAAATTTTGTTGGATACATTCATGAGTAGAGCTGCATCAATGAATATATTAATATGATATACTTTAGTATAAAGTTTTTGACGGAAGGTTTTGCCTTTTTTCTTTTTATTTATTTCATCGGCAATCTTTAAACAATTTTATAAAAAATTAATCATAAAACTTTGAAAAACCATTTTCATGAATCCACGTTCCGCATATTTAGCCCATAATAAAGATATATAGCGTGTTCTATTTAATTTAAAATCTCCGTCATGATCGCCAACCAAGACTTAGCATCATTCTCCAATATTCCACTCAACAACTCTACAGTCTCTTCCTTCTCTAACCCGCGCCCAAATGCATCTCGCCATAGTGCATTCTAGCAGAGAGTGTCTCCATGAATCCTCCATTCCACAGAAGAAACAGGCGCTACCTTACTGGTTTTTAAAGAAGAGACATTGAGAAGTTTCCCTAAACCAGAAAAATCAAAACCTTCATCATTTTGTCGGGGTAACGCCAGTGTGCCACGACCGTGCCCGTCATGTGGAGAAAGAAACAGATTCCAAACACACATTGCTTCTGCCAATTACGTTCCAATATTTGATGCAGGGAAGCCAGATGGGCTCCAAGCTCCAAAAAAAAGGCACTGATGCTGTCTCATGAAAATTCTCCAAGGAAATCGGGGAGACGACGGACGCAGGCACGCAGCGTGCTGCCGGGCCGTCTGCCCAACAAGGCCCAAAATGGCCCATCGCGCTAAGTTCGCGGAAAACTTGATCCTTTCTTTGTTTGGTTTGTGTCAATGCTCCGTTCCGCTGACCATCGAGTCGAGTCGCTCATCCGTCCGCGTCTTCTCCAACAATCCCTCCTCCCCTCCCATCGCATCCATCGCATCGCATCCAATCGAATTGGGTTGGAAATTGGAATCCTCCGGACTCGATGCTGCCCCTCTTCCTCTCCCTCTTGGTGCTTCTGCCAGTGCACGCATCCGCCGACGCCGGCATCTGCATCGTCGGCGGTGGCATCTCCGGCGCCTCCACCGCCTTCTTCCTCACCAACTACACCACCTCCCTCGCTGGAGCGCAGCTGCGCGTCTTCGAGCGCCGTCACAGGGTGGGCGGCCGCCTCGGCACCGTCGCTCTCGCGGGCGACAGCTTCGAGGCCGGGGGCTCCATCATCCACCCCCGCAACCTCCACGCGCGCCGCTTCGCCGACCTCCTGGGCCTCGCCGCCAAGGTCGGCGGCGACGACGACGACGACTGGCTAGGGATCTGGGACGGCAAAACCTTCATCTTCCAGACGATCCGCCCACCGCCGACCGGCAGCTCCTGGTGGCGTCGCAAGCTGCACAGCCTCCTCAACTCGCTGCTGCTGCTCAGGCGATATGGCCTTTCCCTGCTCAAGATGGACAAGTTTGTCCAGGTTAATTCTTCCCCTCACATTCATGTCTAGGATTAGGATGCACAGATTTGCAACCCTGGCGCGGTGTGCTAATCAGTTACTAGTGAATGCAGGAAATGCTGCAACGGTTTATGCTCTTCTACCATGGCTTGGAGTCTCGTCCTGTCTTTGCCACGGTCGAGGAGATGCTCCAATGGACAGGCCTCTATGACCTCACCCGCAGGACCCTTGAGGAGGAGCTGCTCGATGCCGGCCTCAACACCCAAACGATAGCAGAGCTAGTCACTGTATGATTCTCCTCAAAACCTGACACTGTATTGTCTTTCCTCCTAAACCACAGGTCACCTATGCTTCCATGATTGGTTTAGTGAGCTGAATTAACTTCCTCGGTACTGGTACTAGCTGAAAATACTGTCCATGTTTTACTCTCGAATTTAGCATACCATCTCGCATGGACCCTGGACAAGACCTGAATAGGACATTGGTTTAGTGAGCTGAACAATTGGTACTGGTACTAGCTGAAAATACTGTCCATGTTTTACTCTCGACAGTGACAATACCAATTGGCTCATGATTGGTTTAGTGAGGGGTACTGGTACTAAAAATACTGTCCATGTTTTATTTGATCTAGTTTGTGGACCCTGAAAATGCATCCAATCTCTTCTCTGATAAGTATAATCATCCATCTCTTCAGGTTTATCACAAGGATCAACTATGGCCAAAGCACACAAATAAGTGGCCTGGCTGGCGCCGTGTCTTTAGCTGGATCTGAGTCAGGATTATGGGCTGTCAAAGGGGGCAACTGGCAGCTACCTGCTGGATTGCTAAAAATCTCTAATGCCACCTTGCATCTTCAAGAAGGCATAGACTCAATCACTGATGCCGGGAATTACTATGTTCTGAGATCCAATACTGGGAATGAATACAACTGTGCGGTGACTGTGGTGGCAACACCACTTGACGAGGTGAACATTACGTTTAGCCCTCCAATCTCCATTCCTCCGAGGAAGATGCAACACACACATGCGACCTTTGTCAGAGGCCTACTGAACCCTGTAAGTGTTATGGTAGCATACCAATCTATTGTCATTCCTTTTGTAGATCCTAGCATCGACACACAGCAAAATGTAACTGATAGCCTATGAACTTGTTACTGATGAAAGTCTCTTGGTCACTTTTTTTGTGGGGACGACTGATTGATGACCTTTTGCTGTATTCTATCTATGGTTGCAGGGATATTTCGGTCTAAACTCAGCATCAAATATTCCAGAGCTGATTGGTACTGTAGAGCTCCCTGATATCCCTTTCTCGTGCATCTCAGTTCTGAAGAGGTACAGCGAAGATGACATGGCCTACAAGATGTTCTCACGTGCAAAGCTGGATGATGGTTTACTGGATCAGATCTTCAGGTACTAACATAGCAGTTTGATTATATTCACCCAGATGAGATGAGGTTGGTAAGTTAATTAATAATATATGCTGTTATTTGTTGGAGAGCAGCACGAGGAAAGAGACGATCCGGATAAACTGGGCTGCTTACCCACACTATGAAGCCCCAGAAGAGTTTGCTCCGATAGTGTTGGACGGGAAGCAGCTGTACTACGTGAACACATTTGAGAGCGCCGCGAGCGCCATGGAGACGGGTGCCGTGGCAGCAGAGAATGTGGCTCGGCTCATCATTTCGAGGCTTTCTCTACCGCAGCGAGGAGTGGAGCCTGACGCTCCTCATATCAAGTCATTCGCGGAGCAGGAGGAAGGAGGATCCCAGCGTCGGCATGTAGACCTGTGATTCTGTGAAGCTGAGCTGGGTGTGCGTGTATAGATTTCAGCTGGCCACTCTAGGCGCAGCAGATGTACATATCATGTGTTGAGCTGTGTTGAGTTGTACTGGACTACTGTGTCTGCTGTCGAGTTGCATTTTGGTACATTTGATTTGGTGACGAATGTTTTGTTTGTAGATTGGTGACACTGTATATCATAGTAGTACTAAGATTTGGTTGGCATTTTTTTCCCTTGAACTAATAGTCTAAGATCTAGACATATATTGTGTCTAGATATATATTGTGTCTAGATAAATGTATGTGTTAAAAAAATTAAAACGACTTATAATTTGAAACGGAGGGAGTAAAGGTCTTTTTGTTCAAAAGCGTCCCTAATTTTCCATTTCCAGTGAGAGACCGGAGACTAATTTTATTCCCATTTCGTCCTATCTTTGTTGCGGCATCAACACTTGTTAATTTTCCTTGTCTAAAAAAACACTTGCAATTTTACTGCCTAACATCGTTTTTAGATGGGCCGGGCCACATCGCAGGGCAGTGAGAGAGACATGTGTCGGACCGTTTCGTTTTTTTCCCCTGTCGATTCGAAACCGCCGTGTGTCTTCGAGTGGAAGCAACCAAGAAGAGAGCGGAGAGCGAGCACACACACAAAGGGCAGTGAGTGAGGCAGAGGCGATTGACCAGGCAGCGGTGAAAGAGGTAGCGGGCACCATCCATGGCCGTGGGGGGCCTTCTGCGGGGCCTCGTTTCGCCGGCGGGGGGAGCCGCCGCCTGGCTCCCCTGCCACGAGCTCTTCGCCGCCTGGCACCACTGGCTCCCCTCTTCGCTCCCGCGCCTCCCGCCCGCCCGCCTCCGACGGCTTCAAGCTTCTCTTCGTGCTGCTGCTCTTCTCCGCCGCTCTAGCCGAGGTCCGCTACATCGCCTCCTCCTCCATGGCGCCAACGCTCCGCCCAGGCGACCGAGCCGTCGCCGAGAAGGTAATCGAGCCGTGTGCTCCCCTTTATTTAACATCATTATTACTACCACTATTTCATTTTATTTACTCATCCTCTTCTTCCTTAGAGACCCTTACTATATATCTACATGATAGATAGATAGATTGGTAGTAGATCCACGCTGCCCGATACCACAAGTACCTGTATTAAGTACTACATTTGACCAACAAAAATCTTGGATCCACGCTCCCGATACAATAATGCATCTTATTCTGACCGCACCAAAATTAACCTAACAAGTCTCAATTGCTGTCCTAGCCACTGCTGCTTTCTCATTCAGTCGTAATCTTTTTTTTTTTTATATATGCACTAGAGTTGGTAGGCTAAAAAAATTACTAAACCGACAGCTTCATCACATTGTCATTGATTGGCCTTAAATAAATGGCACGCTCCATACCATTTCCCAGGTTACATACTTGTTCCGGAGGCCATCTATTGGGGATATAGTGTTTTTCAAAGTGCCTTCTGCTGCACAGGTTCGCCTTCTTCCTTCTGTTCTGCCCCTCCACTTCTCCATCAGATCCTGAAAATGTGCAGCTTCCGATTTCAGAATTATGGTGTCAATAAGGATGTTGTCTTTATTAAGAGAGTACTGGCAACACCTGGAGATTTCATCGAGGTAAACTGCATCACTACATTTTCTTGTTCTATTCCGGTATGGATGTTGTTGCCATAGCATCCTCTTACATTATTGCCCTGTTTATAGGTTCGACAAGGGCAGCTTATTGTAAATGGTATTGCACTAAAGGAGCATTACACAGCAACCCATGCGTTGTACACAATGGAAGCAATGGTTTGTGCATGCATCTCTAATCTCAGTGAGCATTGTCTCCTTGAACAACATTGAGGAGTTGATATTGCCAGGTCCAGAGATTTTAAAGTTCTGTTAACAAAGTGGTTAACAGACGTGACGAGAGAATTTTCATTCTCCACAAGAAGATGGTCAAAAGTGGACTGGCTGCTCCATGTTGTTGACTTCTTGAGTGCCTCGTTGTAATCAATGGGCCTCAGATGGTGGATGATCTCTTCCTTCCATCCTTCCTTATTATTGGTGGGGTACCTGGATCCTCAACTGAAAGTATTCATACTTCTGCAGCGCCTTCCTGAAGGTCATGTATTCGTCATGGGTGACAACCGAAATAACAGCTGTGATTCTCGTTCCTGGTAAGAAGCACGTTTACACCTCTGCAGTAGATATAGCTCATTGTTCAGCTAGAGACTTCAGACTACAATCTAGTAGTCATTGAGAAAATCTATTGCTAAGCGTTTTTTTTTTTTGGAGAGATCTGGAGGGGCCGGAGCCCCTACACAGCGAAAACAACTATATTAAAAAAAGAAAAACCAATGTTAAAAATTACAGAATCAAAAGAGACTTGCTAATCAAGCGTTATAGCTGTGAGGTCTTGCTCCCGTACATGCTTTGGAGGCAATTGGGTTTGATGGATATAGATTGATAAGCATCAGCACCGTACTGATTGATTTCCAAATTGCTTGGAGTTGAACTGTAGTGTTTGCTGTTGCCTATTCACAGTTGACTTGTCTTTGTATGGCTGACTTGCAGCTTGTTTTTTGTTGCCATTTGTCTGGGCACTAATAGTGGTAATATATCTGTGTTGCTTTTGGTTACAGGGGGCCTCTTCCCATTGCCAACATCGTTGGAAGGTACATGACGTCCTTTACAAGATCCTCTTTCCAGTAACTCAAGTGAAGAGTCTCAATGTTCCTGAAGCTGATGTGAAGATTCTGTCTACGCTCAATGTTCCTGAAGC
The DNA here is from genome assembly GCA_015847255.1 of Hyparrhenia diplandra. NCBI lineage: Eukaryota > Viridiplantae > Streptophyta > Magnoliopsida > Poales > Poaceae > Hyparrhenia > Hyparrhenia diplandra. The sequence goes on along the minus strand of JADLZK010011384.1, from coordinate 89,233 downwards.
TGATGTCGCCTCATAATCGTAGTTAGAGAGAGTTGTGTTAGGGTGTAGACAGGCTGCTATCTTGTCAACTTGTGCCAGAACTAGCCATCCGAGTAATGCTGGAGCGCTGTTGTTGTAAATGATCGCCTTTCTCCCACCCGTGGGAACCAGAGGTTACCTCTGCCGCTCGCAGTTGGCATGAGCCCTCTGGCCGCCTCAGGCTGTTGTGTGTTGAGCTTGTGATTACCTTATATGTTCTTGTTCTAGAGCGCGTGCTTTTTTCAGTAAATCTGTGTTTGCTCTGTTCGAGGACTAAAAGCAATGGAAAAGGGAGTGATTTGGAGAGGAGATGTGGAGCAGATTGGTATACGGGAAGACCCATGGATAGGTGTCACAAGGAGGCCAAGGACACCGAAAGGTTCTATACTGCTGTCCAAAGTTTCTGAACTGATTGATCCTGTGACGGGCTTGAGATGATCAATTGATTTGAGATATATTTTGGGAAGAAGATGCTGCCAATATTCTGTCTATTCCCACCAGACCCACTGGAGATATATTGTTGCATGGCATTTCGACCCCAAGGGTACGTTCAGTGTGAAGTTGGTAACCGACTGTGCTTTTGCTGAAAGAGGCGCTGATCACAAGCAAACGATATTTAGCACTTGAAGGTGCTCTGTTCAGGGGTATACGAGAGCTACTCGCTGATCTTTTTTTTTTTTTTTTGAAATTATACAGTACACATAGATGCTCAACACACACATATTCCACGAACCTTGTAATTCTACAGCACATGAGATTGCTAGGTTGGGCTTGAATTGGGACCCAGGAGTAAACTCTATACCCATGAACATTGAGTAAACTCTAGCACATGCTGTAATTCCACCGGATCCCATAGCAACACTAACAACTGAGAATATATTGTGAGTTCCACCAGTTGTTGGACATACATACAAATCTGCCAGGGAAAAAAAAAAGCAAAAAAGGGTCCCTACATCGTACCCTTAGTACAAGCTCATGGATATTATCTATATATACCCACCCCCTAGCCCGTGCAAATTAATGATCAGCACACAGGCGTTAATGTGGTGACCGGAATGATTCAGACGATCTTAGAGGAATTCCTTCACCATCTTCGTCTGTTTGCTTTGAGAACCGCACTGAAGAAGATGTAGGGAGACGGAAGGAAGATGAAGTCGAAAGCCCTACATTGACACATGAAAAATAACAATCTCAGAAGTCAGAACATGTAACCCACAAAGAAAGGAGCATAGAAAAGTTTGTATGATTTGAAATCCGTACCACCATCAGCCATGTCTTTTGTTTTATGTAGAAGAAAAGTACCAGAAAGGATTGTAACAAAGCCACACATCTCAGTCACAATTTGTGTAGGATTTTGCCTGTCCCAGTCCTGCACACAGATATAAAACGGAACTAAGTGGTCTCATCTTCTGAGTTCTGTCTACTCCTGAAGTATTCATAGGCTATGCCTGAAGCTCAGGCTCATACCATTTCTAATATAGTTTACTTTAATACAATCCGAGGAAACTCATAAATTTATATTTGAAATTGGATAGGAACACTGGCTGAATCACTATCTAGTGCCCTGCTCAAATTTCACAACCAAAGCATGTGAAGCTGAAAAGATAAGCTACAGCAATTGAAACACACACCTTGAACATGATGACACTTGCCAAGATAGTTAAAGATGTGAACATGGTATAATAAATGGGTGACACAACTGCTGTATTAAACGTGTCAAGTGCCTGCGTACAAGGAGAAAAAGAAATTACCATCACCATTTGTTTTAGGAAAATATAATGCTTCATTGGTCATGCAAGTCTGATGTCATGGTTAATGAATTGAACTTGGCTCTATATAGTGCTAACTACATATCATCATACCAGAAAATTCACACTTCATTTCCCTAAGGTATCAAATCTATCGGAGTTCTCAACATCTGGGGACAGAGAATAACAAGATAAATAAATGAATTGAGTCATATGCCCTTATGCCAGTCTCCTTTTTTTTGTCCAGTTACTTCTAGAATCCTAGTCACCCTTGTATTATGCTGTTATGCTAGATCAAGGAAAGAAGAAAAAAACAATTGGTTCAGATAGAAGAAATCAATATACCTTTTTTAACAAAAACAGCAGGGGTTTCAAAAATCAGAATACAGGCAAGGAGAAAAGAAGAAAACAAGTGTACAATGTTTACATAGGAAAGGAATTCCAGAAGACAAGATTATACAAAGGAATTAATCCAAGAACACAAGGAAGACTTTAATTTTTCTTTCAAAAAATCAGAATACCTTGTTCAAGTAATTCATTTGGGTAATGATACATGAGATGACAACCAGAGTAAAAGCCCATGTCTGTGGGTATATAAGCTGGTTCGTTCCTGAAAAGGTCAGCTTCAATGCTATGCCGAGAGCTTTCACGCTCATGACCTGCATAGTTAGGCCAACGACTCTGTAATAAAACACACAACAGGAGATCATAAACACATGCTAGATCAAAAGAATGCATACCGATATGGAACCAACAAGAGAGCAAACACCTATGTAGACCATGACATGTGTCTGCCCATAAAGTGGGACAAACCGATAAACAAGTATGGCAGCTATAGCAATTACCACTGCTGCATAACACATGAAGGCTGAAAAACAACATCAAGTGATCATGACTTGGTGATGTGGTGTAATTATTCAAGAAAAAAGTAGGCAATTAAGCAGATACAAAGCAATGGGCAATAGCAAATACCTGGTTCCGTAGCCAGATCCCACACTTCTGTCACTGACTCAATTTCACGCTCTGGTGGAGCATGAAGGACTATTGTTGTGGATCCCACAACACATAGGACACATCCAAGAATTCCGAATATGTGCAGCTTCTCCCGCAGCATTACATGTGCAAGCACAGCGCTGCAGAACAGAAGCTAGCCCCAGATTATTGACAAAATGAACAAAAGGTTGCAGTAAGGCAATGCATACAGTTCTATGACTGAGAACTCATGCCTGATAATAATGCTAAGAGCACCAAGAGGAGTGACCAAAATAGCCGGAGCAAATGCATAGGCTGCGAAATTTGCAACTTCTCCAACAATCACTGAAAAAGAATGTACCAAAAGAGACAATATGTCAATAAGCTATCTATCTATTATCTATTAGAGTGAAATAGTAGAAAAAGAAGAGGCAAGTGCTCACTCGTTATCATGCCAATCCACCAAAGAGGCTCATATAAATAAGAATAACCACCAACCCCTGTCATAACATGGAACATTAATACTTCAGTTTGGTAGTATAAGTGACATATAGAGGCACCTCAGGGAAAGAGTACAAGATGAGGCTGAAAATTGCGTTTCAAACTCCTGCACTGCAGTAGTAGTAGGAGGAGGGAGATACAACATAAGTCTTCTTGATTTTGATCATAAGTCAGAGGTGTCATGTACGTGAGTACTGAGTATCAGACACTGAAATTTTTAAGTCAGATCACACGTTACTCATCTGCAATGCAATGCAACACTTACTTAACCAGCAAAGTAGTTTGCTAGGGAAAGGTGTGACATTTTGGTGTAGCACAAATTCAGTAAGCTTTAGTCAGTTAATCATTGAAGCAGTTGAACTCCAACTGCAGCTATTACATAAACATATATAACATGAAGAATACTGAAAATGAAATATGCTTTCATCAACAGTAGTTTTAGATATCAAATGGTGATTAACGAGTCAGGCATGTATGGGCTGAGTTCAGTTCATATAGGTAATGAGGCCAAACATGTTAACTCGGGAATGAGCATCAGAGGAATGAATGAATTTGGCATCCACTCTATGGTGAAGCGCAGAGTGAAGACAATCGGGCAATTCTCCATATTTATTGAAGAAGCAGGCAAGCGGATGGCGTATGAACAGGGGAGGGGGAAAAGTGAAAGCGTACCTGCCCTGACGCCGGAGGATGCCGCCTTCTTCAGTCCCTTCTTCTTGATGATGAAGCTGGCGCCGATGAAGAGGCTGGAGGAGAGCGCGAGTACCAGGCCCTTGATGTTATCCGCCGACATGCCCGTGTACCACCTCCCCCCGCCTGAGGCGGAGGCGGAGGCGGCAGCAGTCGAAGTTACATCCATGGGGCGGGCCCGATGAGGCTCACCAGAGGTACCGCGGGGAGGACGACGATGGTGGTGCCCTAGCCCCTAGGTGGTGCCATGAGGAGGGGCCGCAACGAAGTGAAAGCGAGATCCCCCTCTCCCGCCCTATCCTTGGAGGAGCGGCTGGGCAGCGGTTGGGTTCCGTACTTTGCCTTGTCGGCTTGTCTCCTCTCCTCGCCGGGGCGGAGGAAGCCGGCCGGTGGTCGGTCTGGTGGCGCGGCCGCGGCGAGAGGAGATGGCTTTTCCTCGGCTTTACCCTTTTGTTCCACTCCAGTCCTAAAGTTCCTTGCTTTTTCTTTTTCCACGTTTTATTTTTCCTTTTTTCCGAACGAAAATAAGAGAGTTGCTATTTTGAGGTCTGAAAAAAAAAAAGCCACACGATCTGAAACGAACACTCCGGATTAGCCCGACATCGTTCATCTTCTTCCTCTCACCGCCCTCTCATTTCTACGCTACCCCCTACCAGCCACCACCCGCCATGGGCGCTAGGGGTCGCCGAGCTCCGGCGAGCTAGGCCGGGCCCCTAGCAAGCTCCGACAAACACTAGTGCCCACGGCGGCCACCCTCTTCCTCCACGAGAGAAGGACAACTCACGTAGAGCTTTTTATAGGTAGGACAACTCACGGAGGGGAGGGAGAGGGGAGGAGGAGGAGAAGGAGATACTCACCGGCACCGCCATTGCCGCCCGTCGGAAGGTCCCTAGCCGGCGCATGAGCTGCGTTGTGCGGAGCATTCCACGAGGCTCGTGGGTCGGCGTCCGCTTGAAATCATACGGGATTTCAGGCGCCTGTTGTATAGGAAAGGTGCGAAATTAAACATCATTGTTTAGATGCCTTTTAGAATGCAAAATGTCAAATGTCAAATATTTTGCTACAGCAAATAAGAAATGCTAAATTTTTTCACCTTGGTGTTTAGTTATATGCTAAAAATTAGTTATTCATACACAACACAGGCCCTCCCAAATGCAAAATGCAAAATTTCAAAAAAAAAACTGCTGTGTTTTACTAGATCCATTTTGCAAAAAGGTGAGCCAAAACCCAAAAACTTTTTGGCAAAATTATGGAACTAAACAGGGCTATCTGTTTCAGTCGTGGTGTCTACTGAATCATTGCTAAATTTGTGTCTTCTGTCCAGATTTGATTTGATTTGGCCGGGTTATTGATTGATTTATTAGTTTGTGTAGTCATCAATTGCCAAAACAGAAGAGATGTTTCTGCAGCCAGCAGGCTCGTTTCTGGTGGATCAGAGATAACAGATGGTCCACTGTAAAGTGGTAGGAGTATACACAATAACACAAGAATAATTCTAATCGAGTGAGTATAATAATACTGTAGCAATACCATCTGCACGGCACAAATAAATAATAACTAGCCGATGGTCTCATCTGAGTACAAAGAAGTACTGTTTGAGGCTGTTTTCTGTCACATATACTAAAATAAGTGGCGATTGCACTTTTCAAGAAACAAATTTAACTAATTTTATATTAAAAACCGCTAATACCTATGCTATATTTTTCTTTGAAGTGTTCTATGCTATATAATTAGTATCATTAGAAAGATATTTGAATCTAGTTTATTAATAAAATTATTTGAAGACAATAATGTTGCACGTCTTATTTTATACAAACCGATTTATTATACAAACTTATTTAGGGACGGAGGGAGGAGACAGTAGTAACACTTGTCCAAGCACACCACAAACCCTAATATAAGCACCAGTAGGGGGCGGATTAGGGCTTCCCCATTGCATTATTTGCTTATAGTCTCAAATGCCATGTAGGATCGGATAAAAAAAGTATGTCTTTATATTCTCAGTAGTAACACTTGTCCAAGGTCCATACTGAAAAAGAAGAGGGAGAGAAAATAAAGGTGTGGCAATGAAAGCTTTATGTGCAAGCCATAAACAATAATTTTTGCATTGTGTAAATAGTAGCAATATTTTCATCTTTGAATCACTTTATTTATACTAGAACCACTACCGGGCATTGTGCTTGCCCTTACAACATGCTGGCACAGCTCAAGGCCATGTCAGATCAGAGTTTACTAGATGGTACACCGAGGTACTTGGAGTAGCGAGCTTGAGCGATGATTTTGCCAGATTTCTTCTTCAGTTCCACAACGGCCACCCCTACTGCCTTGCCAGCGCGCAGAACCTTGGCTTCGATATCAATCTCTTCCTGCACGAAACCAAGCATCTCAGGCCTGTCAGTGTCAGCATGAATCCCTAAATCCGAAAACACCATCATCATCCATAACAAATCAACTGCAGACCGATTATTTACTCAATTAATAGTCTGGCTTGCTCGTCGTCCACGAACCAATAAAAAGAGGTAAAGGGGGAATAACTAGACACAATCTGGCTTTCGCACCAGAACACAGGGCTAATATGAATCGAGGAGGTGCGATCATGTACAAAGACAATTCGTAACAGAAATCTTTGAATCCACCTATCCAATGATAAGCATGCTGCCAATATAAGATAATCACAATGGCATGCTGACATGGGTACATAACATGATCCTATTTATTCATCGGCATCGTCTACCAGGCTACACTGGCTAATAGGCAGGACGAGGCATGGATGAGGCTCTTGTGCTGTGTTCATCTTGATCTTGTTGCAGCCAATTATACGAATTGGGTAATGTAAGTCTCAAGTGTCAGACAGCCACTTATCCTATACTAGTATCCTAGGAATTTGTGGAAGAAAATTCCTCCAAGAGTGTGCAACCAATGAACCAAGTAGGACATATTCCTAGTATGTGGCAGCAGCAGCAGTAATCAGTGCAGCCAATTATACGAATTGGGTAATGTAAGTCTCAAGTGTCAGACAGCCACTTATCCTATACTAGTATCCTAGGAATTTGTGGAAGAAAATTCCTCCAAGAGTGTGCAACCAATGAACCAAGTAGGACATATTCCTAGTATGTGGCAGCAGCAGCAGTAATCAGTGCAGCCAATTATACGAATTGGGTAATGTAAGTCTCAAGTGTCAGACAGCCACTTATCCTATACTAGTATCCTAGGAATTTGTGGAAGAAAATTCCTCCAAGAGTGTGCAACCAATGAACCAAGTAGGACATATTCCTAGTATGTGGCAGCAGCAGCAGTAATCAGTGCAGCCAATTATACGAATTGGGTAATGTAAGTCTCAAGTGTCAGACAGCCACTTATCCTATACTAGTATCCTAGGAATTTGTGGAAGAAAATTCCTCCAAGAGTGTGCAACCAATGAACCAAGTAGGACATATTCCTAGTATGTGGCAGCAGCAGCAGTAATCAGTGCAGCCAATTATACGAATTGGGTAATGTAAGTCTCAAGTGTCAGACAGCCACTTATCCTATACTAGTATCCTAGGAATTTGTGGAAGAAAATTCCTCCAAGAGTGTGCAACCAATGAACCAAGTAGGACATATTCCTAGTATGTGGCAGCAGCAGCAGTAATCAGTGCAGCCAATTATACGAATTGGGTAATGTAAGTCTCAAGTGTCAGACAGCCACTTATCCTATACTAGTATCCTAGGAATTTGTGGAAGAAAATTCCTCCAAGAGTGTGCAACCAATGAACCAAGTAGGACATATCTATACATAACCTATAGTTTTCGTGCCATCCGACAAGTTCCGCCTAAGACTCATTTCACTATTCTTATACCAGTAACGTCCCATCACCGTCCGATTCTCCTCCACTATCCATCCGGCCGTCCGTTCGTTCGCAGCTTTTCCTCCTTCCACACCAGCACGCCCTCGCAGCCTCCAGAAACATCGCCGCCAGCGACACCTCCACCACCGCACGCGCCTTGGCCTGGCGCGGCCGCACGACCACGCCCGACTGTGGATCCCGAAATTTGCACTAATCGTCATGTCATTGTGTTACCTAACCATGACGTGCTCATCCTCTCCCACTGATTCGGGAATTAAGCACAGAAAATGAGTCATAACCTGATGCCCAAGGTTGTTACCTTTGGTGGACGCACAGACAATGAACTGGATAGCACGAAGATCACCACTCAAAAAATCTCAATGCAACACTTCATCATGCAGGTTAGCAGCTACGGCCTCAACTGAAATTTTGTTGAGTTACTGTGTCTTTGCATATAGCCTGAATTTGTAACATTGCTTTCGGTTCTTATCTCAGTGTTCTGAATGATGTAAACCCAATACAACAGTTGCATCTGGTTTAAATGAATTCATGTTACTTCCCACAAATTTTATAATATGTTTACAGTAAGATTGGAAAAAAAAAAAAAAAAAACTCAAAGAAACGCTAATTAATGCAGGTAGCATCTACGATCTAATCTGAAATTATGTTCAGTAACTGTGTCCCTGCACATAGCCTGAATTCTCAGGTAAGATCGCAATAGATACACATGCTAATTTTGGACAAACCTCCTTACTGCTATTTGATGCACATATTTTTCATATGTATTCCATTCCTGTTCAGCATTCCTTATTGACAGAGTAAATCAAATAGTTACGAAGTTGGCTTACCGCTCCGCCCGTCAGGTATCTGCATCCACTTACCATGCGTCAAGGTTCAACAGTTGTTAAGCACATCATCCATAACTGTGAATTCTATTTGTGAAATTTCTAAATTTCCTGATTCAGTTTTCAGATTACAAGGACAATTGATAGGGCGTGCGTACTGCTGTTCAATTAGTTCCCAGATTTTCAAGAACAATTGACAGGGCGTCCTATATCGATGTACAGAAAGCTTCTAAGTTTGGGTCAAGAGATTTAGGATTTTCTATTGTTCTGCATAATTAGATCATGAGATTTAGGATTTTCTATTGTTCTGCATGACCCGTATTAGCCACGCATTATCCTGATTATTGATTATAAGACATGGGGTTTCCATCCTGTTTCCACACATCCTTTTTCAGTAATTCAGCTAGATACAGACATACTTTGGCATAAATTAAGGATGTCTCTGAAACCAATTCAGAGAATTAACCTTGCTTCAGCTTACTCATTACAATAGTACTTTTAAAACCATGCACATCCCAGGAACCAATGACATTGTTTGGCTTCATACTCATACATAGGATCACAACAAATGGTTATTTCAAAGAATAGTTAATTTTTCATACTTTAATCCTAAGTATAATGCTTTTATCTGTTGCTGTACTGTTAAAGAGCATTATACACTCCTCAGAATTGCATGCTGTGATATTGATTTAACTTACGCCCCAAAACCCCAAAACAAAAAATGTTCTGTTCTGCAGGAATATGAATTTAGTATGTGCCATGTAATCTTTTTGATTCAATGAACTGAGCACCTTTCCAGTTTACAGTTCATTTTTAGCTGAATCATCATATGGTTATTTAGTATGGGGTTAAAGTTCAAATTTGGGTCATGCAAGCGACACCCTCAATATTGATCCTACCTTTCCGCTTTAACATGTCATGCAAACTCTAATATTTACAACACACTGCTGTGAAATTTGTGTTATAGTTCAATCACAGGTACCAAATTATATGCCACTCTTTTTTCTAAAATTTATTTTCTTCCTATACTTCTGACATGTCCAACAAAGCTACCATTCCCCTAATGAGGATTAAAGCTGCATATCATTTCATCGTTGCTCTAATTTTTTATGTGCTTTGTTCTTTTTCTTAAGGTATTCACTGCAGTTCGAGGTGGCTTGAAGCTTTTAAATCAGTCACAATAGTTCTTCAGTGGCACTTACAGGAGATTTCATTTAGTTTGGCAAAGTTGCAGACACATTGATGTTCCCTAGAAATTGAAGACACGCCATATTATCACTAAGAGATAAAATCCAGTGCAATGTGTAATGTGTATTGCTGTTTTGTAATGACAAATCTTATGCATAAAAAGCTTACTAACCGCGCGAATGCGCGGGGGTTTCTGCTAGTTCCTAGTATGTGGCAGCAGCAGCAGTAATCAGTGAAGATGGGGGTCAAGGCTACTCACATCAGCAAAAGCAGCATCAAGGTAGGAGATGTTCATCTCAAGGGGCGAGCCCCTGGTGCGGAGACCGGCAGTGGCGAAGGCGGCAGAGGCAACCAAATCGACTAGGGAGGCGGTTGCACCGCCGTGCAAGAAGCCGCCTGAATTCTGCATCATTCAGTCTGAGGGATCAGGAATCAGATGACACAGCTTGACTCCCCCCCGGGGAGGAGAGAGAGAGAGAGAGAAGAGGAGAAGATCGAAGGGGGCTGACGAGTAGTCTGGAGGGGACGGCAAAGTGGCAGAGGAGTGTGCCGGGCTGGATGGCCTGGACGACGCGGATTCCCCTCAGAACGAAGGCGTCGTAGAACCCCGACGGCAGGTTGGGCAGCTGCTCCGCCTCCGCCTCTGCCTCCACCTCAGTTATTGAGGTCACCTCCAGCAGCCGCCTCGCCGTCTCCAACGACGAGTCGGAGGCCATCGCAATTCGATTCCCGTCCCGTTCCTACCTCTCTACCGGAATCGAGGAAGAGGACCAAAGCGAGAAAGAAAAAGAAGAGACGACTTCCCAGGGACAGGGGAGGGAGAGGCGCAGGTCACGTAACGTGATGTTAGTCATGAATAACAGTGTCTTAAGTTAGCTTACTCATTATATTTGCCTGTCAGAATGTCAAGTAATTTTGCACTCTACTGTGGGTTGCCATAGCATGTTAAAACAGTTTTTGGCAGCCTGAAAACTAGCGCCTGCCTGTATATCAATTCAGTGCTCCATTCTTTTCGTAAAATGCTTCTTAGTGATGAAATTAAGTTCCAACATGTTGGTATAACATACTCCCTCTGCTCCAAATTGTAGTTGTTTGAACTTTTCTAGATCCATTTTTTTACTACGATGTATCATACATATTATATAACTAGATACATAGCAAAATTAATGTATGTAGAAAAGCTAAAATAAACTATATCTAAAAAACTCAAAGTGAACTATAATTTGGAACGGAGGGAGTCGGATAGTATTAGATATAGTTTCCTTTTTTTCACTCTTGAGAGAACTAATGGGTTTCATTGTGATCTGAATACAACAAAACACTTTATTCCTATGCACTTTTCTTGGATCGATATTTTGGGTATTTAGAATGAATTACGGTAATGTTTGTAGCCCCTGGATGCATTTGCTGTTGTGTTTTAAAGGAAAAAAACCAAGTAATGCAAAAGCAACTTGAAGCCCTTTTTGAAAAAATCCGCTCTCCCTACTTGCGTCACCTCCACGCGGGCGACGGGCGGGAAACCCTAGCCGCCGCCGAGCTCCCCTCCCATCCACTTCCCTCACAAGGCCGCCCTGGAGCGGGCGCCGCACGGCCGGGATGGCGGCGCAAGGCCCCTTCCTCCTCCGGTGGTTTGGCGGCGCACGGCGGGCGGGTGGGGGAGCCGCTGAAAGGTCCCTTTGTGGTTTTTGGTAATTGAGTGTCAACCCTAGGTGAACTAATGTGTGTGATTGAGATAATACACGGGAGATTAGTTCACACAAGATGAGGAGCTTTATTGCACATGAGACATGACATAGAGTCATGTGACCAAGGTGGTGAAGATCAAGACAAAGACTTGGCTTGAAGGACCGGTTGCAAGTGTGAAGGGCAAGTCAACTCGGACTTGGCGCCGATGGGCCCGACGCAATAGCGAAAGAGCAAGAGAGGTCAAGATCGATGGACCAAGAAGGTCATGTGATGATATGGAGTGGATCATATCATTCTTGATCGTGTTGGTGCATGCGTTGCATCGGCACTTGGAGATGGAGCGGAATGGAAATGCGCAAGGCAAAGGTATAACCTATAGGGCATTTCATTTCACGGTCATTGGAGCTTAGAGAAGTTTATGACCGGATTTAGGATAGATGGCCGTATTATCAAGAGGGGCAAACTTGTTTGCATATCGGTCATCTAGTGCCACTTGTGCGATCTAACTTTGCGGCGTGTTAGGATCGAAAGTGGCGTGACAAGAGCTAATCCGCCTTTGAAATGATTGTGAAAATGCTAACACACTTGCACATGGTGATGTACACTTGCTAACACACTTGCACATGGCCGTACTATCAAACGGCGCTTTCGAGAAAATGAGTTGCATATTTTCTATTGCGCGGATGCAAGTTGGAGATGAAAAACATGCTATTCCTCGTGCTCAAGTTTGGTATACTTGATGGGTAGTATGTCGAAGAGAAGGCGTCGGTGTTTCGGTGGAGTTTTCGCTGAAAACGGTGACCTGGACGCGACCGGCCGGAAGCACGTTGCCGACCGGGCCCCGCCGGGTGGTCGGCGCGTTCGCTCTGCGTACGGCGTTTTCACCGGGGCCGCGGACCGGACCCGGACCGGATGCTTCCGGCCGGACCGGACCCCGCGGACGGGCGCTCGAAGTTGCCGTTAATTTGTGGGCCCGATGGCCTTGTCCGTTCTCGACCGGGCGCCGGAAGAAGCGGCCGGACGCTGGACCGGACTTCGGGTGAGTCCGGGCGGTGCGCGTCCGATCGGTCTTAGCCAGGTGGTTTGAAGCACCAACGGCTCTATTTGGCTTGGGGGCTATAAATAGAGGGTGTGTTCGGCCATGGCGGAGCTTAGCACCTTGGGGACTTTGTGTCCATGCTTGTGAGTGCTTGAGAGCCCTCCCACTCATATATGCTTGATATCGTTCATCCGATTGAGTGAGAGATCGATTCCTAGTGCGTTGCGTTGAGAGATCGCATCGTGTGGCACTAGGTGTTCGTGTTGCAAGCCGGTGGGCTTGTTTCTCTTGGAGGTTGCCACCTCCTAGACGGCTTGGTGGCAAGAGGCTTCGTGAAGCACGCAAGGAAGCTTGTGCGGGTGCTCAGAAGAAGAGATTGTGAGAGGTTCGTGCTCACCTCGGGGGATCGTGAAGAGCAACTCTAGTGGAGCGTGTCATTGAGCTACCACACTTGTGTGTGGGTTCACACGGTGCCCTATTGAGGGATTGGCTAGAGAACTCACATTGGTGAGTGTCTCGATCGAGCTCCCAACCGTGGGATTTGGCACCGCCATTAAGCTTGAGAATCATCAGGGGTGATTCGCCAAACCGTGGAACCACTAAAGTGTTGGTCGACACAACGAGGAGTAGGGGAAGTTGGCAAGCTTCCAGGAGACCTCGGTAAAAATCACCGGTGTCATCTTGTGTCCACACTTCGCGGTGGTTTGCAATCTCTTAGCCTCAAGCTTTGTTCTTACATTCATATATATATTGTGATTGTGCTTGAGTAGAGTAGTTGTAACTATCTAGCTTGTGTAGCTTGCTTAGTTACTTTGCTTAGCTTGTGTAGCTAGGTAATTTGAGCCTTTGGGTTAGGCGTGTGTTGCCTTGTCCATTGTGCATCTAGTGAGCTTAGGGGCTTTGTGCTTGCGCTTACTAGAATTGTGTAGGAGCTCTCTTATCTTGAAGTACTAGTGCTTAGGTTTGTGTGACCTTGCATTAGAATTGAATAGGAGCTCAAGCTAGGCTTGTCACCTCACCTTTCTTGTGTAGGATCTTTTGTGAGGTGATTTAGAGTCTTAGTTAGAGGGGTGAAGTCTTGGCTAGACCGATAAGTTTAATTCCGCATTTGTTTCGGTTAGCCGGTGCGATTAGTTTTTAATAGGGACTATTCACCCCCCTCTAGTCCCCATCTCGACCCCTACCGCGCCTCGTCGAGTCGCGTGCGGGGCTCGACGAGGTCGCCCGGGCCCACGACGACGCTGCCGGCGCCTAGCACGCACGCAGACGGGGTGACGGCGGGACTTCCTCTCCGTCGGCCATGTCGTCTCCTTCCCTCTCCGTCGCGCCGATCTGCCTCCCCAGGGCCCCGGCAGCGGATCCGGGTGCCCAGCGGCCGGATCCCATGACCCTAGGTCGGTGGGTGGCGGCGGTCTTGTCGGGCTCGTTGGGGGCAGTGTGCGGGGCCGGAAGCTCCGGATCCTGTCTCGGCGGCGGGATTGGGACCTTTGCGGTAGGGGCGGCGCCCGGCGCCCGCGGGATGGCGGAGAAGATCCTCTACCCGCATCCCCGGTCTTCTTCGGCGGCGGCGTTGTAGCAGCGATGGCGGCCGCCGCCGGCGGGCGGCGTCGCGGTGGTGGCTTGCCTACGCGAGCGTTCGAGCGGCACTCCTCTCTGTAGTCCCTCCCCGATGGCCAAGCCGGTGGTTCCCGTTCGGCGTCCATAGGGCCGGCGGGGTTTTTCGCCGGCTCCGGTGGTCCATTGGGGCTCCCCCGTGGCGTGCGTCCATGCTCTGCGGTCGAGCCGCCCGGGAAACGTGGCGGCGGGGACCGGCCGAGGCAAAGGGACTCCCCGGTGAGAGCAAGTGCTCCCGAGGTAGAGCCGCTGTGGAGGCCTCGGTGGCGAAGACGAAGATGCAGTGGCGGTGTTCGGCAAGTGGGCGCGCGAGCGGCGGGGCGTCTTTTGCTGGTTCGGCTTGTCGTCTTGCCATGGGGGTGGCTGATGCGGCTGTCGTGTGTGCGGCGCGCGCGCGTCCCCCCCAGCGCGAGGTTTCAGCAGGACGACGAGCAATGACGACGGTGGCGAATTCCTCGAATCCGGAAGCCGGGTGTAACATCCCGGATGTTAATATACAATTAAAATTTTGATCATGTCATCATTGCGGTGCAAAGCATCCATGCTTTTGCATAACCTCCTATGCATTAATTAAAAATAAGTTTAATTGTTTAGAAATTGTTTGTGCTCGGGGTTAGAGTGATTTTATGTTGATCACATGTTTTTGATCCTAAGTGTGTGATTGGATGAGTGTTTTTATATTTATGAATTGATGGTTTGAATTTTATCAAATTCCATTTTGAATTGGATTTCGAAAACCCTAGTTTCAAACCCTAGATTTACCCCCTTTCCGTTATTTCAAAGTCTAGACAAAATTTGAAAAAACTTCCAAAAGCTAGTTTGTAGATCTTGTTTTGTTGTACAAAAGAGGTGTACAAAGTTTTTCAAGTTTCTATATGATTTTAAAAAGTAATTTTGAATTCAAATTTATCCCTTTTTGACCCCATTTCAAAAGTCATATTTAGAGGCCAAATTTGAAAATCTTCCAATTGTGAAAATTGTAGATCTTGAAATTTTAAGCAAAGTTGCTTTTTGGAGTTTTTCGAGTTCAATTCAAATTTTGGGTGAATTTTGCATAAAAAGAAATGTTAGGGTTTGGGTGCTACAAGATGTCGGCATGGGCGCCCATGCCGACCATCGCTCGCCGGCGCCGCCGTGGCCGCCTCGACGCTTCGGTCGTCCTCGCCGTCACCGGCCACCTAGACATCGTCGCGAAGCCGCTAGCTACCTCCTCGTCTCTTCCTTTTTCTTTAAAACCGGCCGGTCACCGTCGTCTTTTTCTTTTTCTTCGCCGCCCGCCGTCGACCTCTTGCTCGCCGCCATCGTGCGCCGTCGTTGAGCTCCAATCCACCCAATCAACCTTGCCATCTGAATCGCAACTTTGTTGCGCATCATTTGATCTGGCTCGCGTCTGCCTCGCGTAGGAAGCATCCGCGCGGCGCCGTCTTCTCGGGTCCGGCCGAGCGCCACCGCGATGCCGCCTCCGCCATCAGCTTCGTTTCCCCGGTGAGCCTGGCATCGAACCACCTTGTGTTTTAGCCTCGCCTTGATGCCATGATCGTGGTCGGCTCGCTTGTTCGTCGCAATGTATCGGGACACCGGAACATCACCATCTTCCTCGGTCCGGGCTGCCGTTGCCGCCTTCTCCGACGGCGACTGGCTCGTCGCGTCCTTGATCCATCGGCGTGAGCCCCGAAGAGCGCGGTGAGCTCCTGGTCATGACCGTGTCTTGGTTTTTGTCGATCGTGCATCGTAGCCGCCCGGAGCGTCGGTCGCCAACGAACCCGGCGGTGCCGCTCCGCGCGCGCGAGCCGTGTTAGTTAGGAGCCGATCTTGGTTCGATTAGTTGGGGGTTTAAAGTCGCCCGGTGTGTCTGTTTTGTCTTTGCCCGTTCGCCGGGGTCGAGGCACGCTCCGTGAGCAGCGCCGCCCCCGCCATGGCCCGTCGGCAAAGGGTGCCTCGGTGCTCTAGGTGTTGGGTTTTGGGGTCGAGAAGATCACGAGAGGTTGAGGGTACTTAGGGCTAAGCGCGTCGCCGGGGACATCACCGCCGTGAGAAACGGCCGGTCAACCCGGCGCGCCTTCGGAGAGTGTCATGAGGCAGGCGGGCGGGCTGGCCTACCTGTCTTGGGCCATTTGTTGGAGCTTGGGCGAGTCGGGCCAGATCCGGCCCAGCGGTCGGTTTCCATTAGAAATTTTGTTTTTTTTTTTATTTCGGATGTGAATAGTCTTTGTTTCTTTCAAATTTCATAGAAATTCGAAAATAGCTTCAAAAATTCTGAAAATTTTTGTAGAGCCTTCTTATGAGTATGTATATCCATGAAAATTGTGAAATTTGAGTTTTGAATAGTTTTTGCATGATTTAAAAATACCATATTTAATTGAAAAATGCATCTTCCATGATTTTTAGAAAATAAAATATTTATTCAAAAATCATGAAAATTTATTTTATACTGTTTTATGATGTGACCTACTTGTATAAAAAGTTTGGGGTCATTTTGAAATGTTTAAATTATTTTCTATATTATGCTTTATTTTATTTATTAGAAAAAAAGGGTAGTTTTTAGTGTTTATCGACTTAGGTTTTGGGTGACTTTTGGGTTATTTTGTGAATCTTGGATCATACCACAATCAAATGGTCCTTGAGAACTGCTTAGGCAATGGTGATGATATCTTGTAGAGTAGTTCAACAAGTTGGTTTTGTTGGGTTGCAACTTTATCGTGAAAGGAAAGTTGTACTCAAGTGTTTATCATTTCATGCATCCATCAAGCATCATGTTTACCATTCCATCATGCTAAAGCATGCATCATCATCTACGTGTAGAGTATATGAGAGTGAGTCGGATCGTGTTGATGAAGCTTTGGAGAAGGTGTTGATACGGTTCGCGATGATCAAGCTTCGGAGAAGATCCGTTCGTCGACAAGAATAATGTCAAGTTTGATTGCAACAATCTTTCTACTCGACTTTCCCTCGCAACACGTGCAAGCCCCTGTTACATTAAACCATTCCTTGATGTTTTAAAAGTTTTATATCACTTATGTCTATGCTATGTTGTATTAAGTAATTAGGAGTTGAGTGATAACCTAATTGCTTTGCATTCCCATCCTTGTTTATTTCAATACCATCCTTGATAACCTGTTTATTTCAAAATTGCTTAGTGATGCTTAGCCCTGCTTAATTAGTTAAGTTTTTCATCAAAATGTTTTATTTGAGGAGATGGAACCATTTTCGGAAAAGAAAGAGTTGTAGTGATGAATTTGAGATCGGACGGGGCGTAGGTTGAAAGCCGGGCGGGATACCTAGCTGTGCTTGTCCCGTGTTGGTCGTTTAAGGACCGTCCGTTGTTTGGCCTGAGTGAAATCGGGACGTTTTGAACGCATATTGCGCTCGAGACCTTTTGGTCAATGGCACGCCCGACCGGGTGATCCCCGGTCGGTCGACCCTAACTAGCCACATACTCCGTAAGCCGGATCTTGGTGGAGTCAAATCGAATGGCAACCACGCACCGGGAGTGGAGAGATGGCGGGAGTAGCGTGTACCCATCCCTCTTGGTCAAACCGTCATTAGGGCGGGGTAGGGAGGTGGAGTACTGTGCTCTCGGGTGGCGCAGGCCTCGTTCCCGCTTTGGACAAATCTGAAAGAAGGTTGATATATGCAAGCTTAAGTGCTACATATGTCGTGGTGGTTAGGGATCCCCACCTGGGATTATAATCGATTCATGAATCGCCGTTGCTTCTCGGAGAAGGAGACCCGATTCCCTGACCTTCATCGTAGTAATTGATGGAACATGGTTTTGAGGAAAGAAAGTTGGCTTATGAAAGAAATGTTTGCTCTAGTATAGAATCACCTAGAGTATATGAGTTACCAATTTGAAATTAAAACCTTGAAAGTAAGGATTCACTTTTAGTAAGCTTTTCCGCAAAAATGAGTCCTTGATTCTTGCTAAAGCCTTACCTTGACTCCTAAGACCAGCATTCCCGAAGTCTTCTCCTCTTTTCTTTGTCGGGTAAGTCTTGTTGAGTACTCCCCGCACTCGTGGTTTGTTAACCCTTGTTGCAGTGTGCCGACTCGTGGCCGTTAACCAAGGTTATGTCGGTCAAGCAAGACATGATCTGGTTGTCTTCTAGTCTACTCGCCTTTTCCTCAAATTAATTAAGTTAAGTTTACTCAAATGTAACTTACTCACATTTTGTAAAATTAATGTTATTATTCTTCCGCACTCTCTGATCTATATTTTTGGTAACAAATGTTGTAATGTTGTAGCTACTCCTTTGTTGATCCTGGTATGAGTGGTGTAATCGGGGTTTCGATGACACCCGACAGTGCTTTAAGTTATTGGGTGCATCTCGCACAAATTGCCGAGGTCTTTGGGACAAAGACAGTGCGTGGGCCCAGAATTAGGAGGTTCTCGTCACATGGGCTAACATCTGTTCTAGAGTCTTTGGGCCAAAGTTCGGCGATGGCGCGCGCTGCGGGCGCCGTCTTCCCTCGCTGGGGTGTCGCGTCTCTAGTTCCCTCCACGGGTGTGAACCCGTCCGTCATGGACGAGCGACGGCGGCGCTTCCGAACATCGTAACCTTGTTGAAGGCGTTGTTGTGGTTTAGACTAGGCTAGGCATCTCCGGATCCGCTCTTTGTTTGGGTTGTCGTTCTCTCCGTTGTATTGGCGTGGATGTGGTTTTCGGGCCGGTTTCCCTCAAAAAAAACGGTCAATCTTCTTCTTATTAATCCAAAGCCGTAACAGCTTGTTCCCCGGATCTTTCAAAAAAAAAAAAAAAAAAATTGAAGCCCTTCCATTCCTCGACAAAAAAAGGCTACAAAGCCAAAGCTGGTGACTGATCAGGTTCCAAGTGTATCGAGTGCACCTCCAAATCGACTTGCAAGCGTCTTCTTGACGCATACTTGCAAGCAAGAAAGAATCAAAACTGTGCACAGCTTACGGATTTGCAAACCTGCAGTGGCTTTGCCTAGCAAAGTTCCTCCTGCTAAAGCTACGACCCCTGTGTCTCGGAGGTTGTACACAACCATTGAAAGACTACTTTTATGTGAGTTGAAGTTAAATTCATATCTGCTGGTACTGATGTTTTATGTTATTCTTTTATTAGGATAAGAGTAGAGGATCATTGTTGCAAGATACTGAAGAAAATGATGATGATAATAGTTACATACTGCTGATTGACTCTTTGGCATGTAATTAAACCTATTACATCTTGTGGCTGCTTGACTTATGTCAAATTTTTGTGGAATTAAAGTACATGCAGCTCATGGTGTAGAAAAGCTATGAGACTAAGTTCCTAAAAAGAAAGGATTGTTTCCCTGACATATTGTGTTTTGAACTCGTCTGTTTGCTCTGGATGAGGTTAGGGTGCTTATCAATACGACGCATCTATAGCTGTTTCAGTAAAGTTATCTTCTATTTTTTTTAATTGAAATCGAGTATTGATGATATTGAACTTTATTTTTTAAAAAAAATAGCATACATAACACTCTCCTTGTAACCTGCAGCATGAACAAGTTGAGCAGCCGTTTTCCCATGTTAGCAACTTGGCACAGCTATGAACGGAATGTAGCTTTGAACTGGTGTACAAATGAAGGTTATTATGTGCAGATACAGGCAGGAGTGGCCACTGGCTGCCAATTTCGCCTTAGAGTGGATTGCAGCTCATTGATTTTGTCCTGTACTTGCTTGAATTGAAGAATGGATCGCAGCTCATTGATTTCGTGTAAATTTGTGTTTCGCCTTGTACTTGCTTGTTGAAGAATGGATAGCAGCTCATTGGTTTCCTGCATATCACTTGCTTACTAGTCTATAGCGCTGCGCTGCTGGCAAGGCGAGATCTGGCCAGCGCAGCGCGGGTTTTGACGACGCCGCGACGTGCGCACTACGAGGCAGGCCACGCAGTCTGTAAATTGGGGAAACTAACTGTATCCATCGAAATTTGATAATTAAGCATTGGATATAAATTTGTTTAGGTCGTCTACAATATATCAAAACATATATTAGTTCAGCAGAGTTCCAATTGACATAAGTCTCAAACAAACAATACATTGAGTATATAGTACCATATAACTATGCTATCGCAGAAATGGTACAATACACAAAGATAGCACGGGATTAGCTAAGACAAAATACTTCACTTTCTTTGTCCGGGTTAGCAGCGAAAAGAGCCGCTGATACCAGCTGCATGCCGTAGAGCATCACAAATATTCCAACCTCTCAAACCTCCACAAATGTATGGGTAGATGAACTCGCCTGAGTGACGAATTGATGGCACCTATTTCGAAGCCGACTTAATATCCGAGTTTTACCACCTCCATTTCTTCTCGTGTTTTTTGGTCAAGGAAGTTTTTCTCGCCACAGCTGTGTTCCATCTCTCCATCATAGTGGTCTTCCATCTTCATCTTATCTCGTATGGTTGTTAGAATTAGCCATTAGACCGAAAGGCAAGGAAAAATGCAATTGAATTGAGTTTCGTAAACCAATTTGCTCTTCTCCACAAATTAACAAAGTGAAAAATATGAAAGTATGCAATAAGAAGAACCCAACAGTCCATAAATATTATATTGCAAAAAATATGCCAATTTAAAAACAAGAATGAATTATACACCCTACATTGTCTTTTGTTTTCCTTTCGGCAAAGACACGCTCAAGATATTGCCTGAAGTCTTAGCTTCCCAATTAATAACACAGAGGGTCAAATTTTTTAGCCTAGCAAAGTTTTCTGCAGGAAAAACTATTCAATAGGAGCCATTCATGTTTTGCTCAATAATCGCCCCAATGGGTAGAGAATACTGTAATCACATCATAGAAATTTTCTTATAGCAGTCTACATAATAAATTAATAATTGCTCAATTAATCGCCTAATGGGATAGCTCTGCAACCTACCTAACACTATATATCTAAAAAAAACAACATAGAGACTTACACCTATGTGGCTCATGATAGCACCTAAGCTTGGTTCATTTAGGCTGAGAAAACTGAAAGAATGGTAAACTGAAAATTCATACCTTTATCTGAAATCTCCAAAAAGATCTACAAATGAAACTGTGCCCAACCTAAAAAAGCAAAGGCACACATATGAAACCTTATCAATGCTCTATATCCTAATCCAAGAAACAAACCGAATATACAGAGAATAAATGAAAAGGAGTTGCTGCTATTTGAACTGAATACCGGATCATTGTTTCTAATCATGGAGTAAGAAAAGAGTGAATATGCTAATCACTCAATTGTAATAAAAGAATAAAATTGGTACCTTTCAGATACTGCTCATGGAGCTAAAGTAAGAAGAAAAGGCCTTTGCAATCACCTACGCACATAAATCCCTGAATTAACACCAGATAAGATACAGTTAAACCATTGTAAAAGGACTTCAATATTGTGAGGAGCATATTAACTCTATCCCTTTCCTGATATCAAACTCTGGGAGCTACACACAAATTCTTTTCAACTTTAGCACGCAAACTGAGAGTTATAGTCTAAAAGGTAACGCAAAAATCAGAAAAGGATATCTTTTATTCATTTGTTCCCTCATTCACTCTTATAAACCTACAAAACTTTTAACACTGCTAAGGAATACGGGAGTGGGAGAAGAAAGCTAAACACAGATCCAATCATCTGTATGCAGTATAGAACAGACCTGACATGGACAAACGTGATGAAATATATAATTGGTCTCCCTCCATATGAAACTGTTGTTCATATCTTGCTGCCCTGTGAGACAAAAAACAAAGGACAAGGGGTCAGGAGAACTAAATATGGAGAAGCAGAAAAAACACTCAGCATGAAAAAAAAAAAAAAAAGATAAATCCTACCCACGGTCATAAAAACTGAACTGTCAACTAAACTAATATAGAATTAAGGATCCACACACAGTGTCCTGCAGTTCTTCGCCTACATATCCAAACTAAATTCTGAAAGAAAATATATAGCCACGACAAATCACCAGCACATGTAGCATCAACCCTCAACAAGGCTATTTATTGACCAAATCTTGTAAGCAAATATACAACCACTGCAAACCATTAGTGCCTGTAACTAAAACCATCACCATAGATCTGTGTTGGGCAAAACGTCTATCTTTTGTTGCATCTAATGCTTTGTAGCCGAAATAGGTCTAAAAAAGCTCTTTTTTCTCTAGAATTGATGCAGCTAGGAGGAAGCCTAAACCACTAAGGTCGTTGATTCCAAAACACATTAGAACCATCCTCCAAATATCATCAGACCACACATGCAACCAATTTCGGTGAAGCAAACTTAAAGCTACAGAATTCAGACGAAGCAGCAGCCAACCGTACCTCCAAAATGAATGGCCAATCAAAATATCTCGGGAGATGGAGGTTCCCATGGCTCACCTTGAACAGCTCCTCCTCAAAACTGAATCGCCAATCAAAACGAATGGATTCAGCAATCGAAGCCCCAGATCGACCTAGAAAAGAACGGTGACAAGCACGTACTGACACTCGACTTCGTGCCTGCGATCCAAGGAGAGGAGGAGCAAGGGAGAGAGTCCGCACCGCCGGTACGGGCGCCACCGCGCCGCTGCATTGGGGGGGGAGGCGCCCACCACTACCGCCGGGGCGCTCACCGAAAGTGCCGCCACAGCGGGGGGAAAGGGCGCCGTCCTGCGCTGCAACGCCGCCCGTGCTGGCGACCTCCCTCGTCGGTGGGCTGCTAGGCGAGCTCGCCTGGGACGAGCCTCCATCTCCGGTGGCTCGCGTGCCGCCTGCACTCCACGAGCTGCTTCACACTGGGCCCCACGCCGCCGCCGCCGCCGAGAGAGAGGAGGGAGAGGGAGGAGACAACACGAGGGAGCTAGGGTTCGGTTGGAGCCGGTATATATCTGTCGAGGATGGCGCGTACGGCGCCGCTGAGGGCCGCTCGATGCGTATCATGCGCCGCACGCGAAATAGGGTGACGTGTCCACCTTGAGGCCGGGTTGTGGCCTGGTCGTCTCATCTCTACATGCATATTGTTGTGTCTGTCGAGGTAGCCATTGTCGTGCGTCATATTTTCCTTGGAACGAGAAGGACCATGGTTGGATGACACGCTCTTTTTTTCGCAGCACAGGTACAATCGTTGAGCTACTGTCCTGTTCAGAATTCAGATGCAGTGCACACCGTTTCTCTGTCGAAATACATACTGTACAATTTTAGCTCTATTTTTATTCATTGTTTTCTAAAAATAAAAGGGTCAAAAACTATCAATATTTTATTATTTATAGCACGAAATATGCATATACGACAAGAAAATATATCTAATAGGCACTTATTTGTTATCATAAATATTGACAAATTTATAGAAACTTTAAGTTCAAAATGGTTTCAGTAGCTACTATGCTAGAATTGTAGTCTTCTACATACTTTTCCGGACAGTAACTAGCAGTTGCAAAAGACTGTAGATAATGAGAAACAAGAACACATATATAGATACATCATATAGCTGCTGCCGACGTACTGTTATGTGTTGTAAATTCAGCATGGCAATATACAGGACCAAAGGTAAAAATAAACTGACACAACAAAGCTTATCACTTTACGCAACAAATTTATCATCATCCACAGGAGGGCGCAGAATTAGCATGACAAAATCATGTTAACAACAGCTGCTTGCGGCAGCATCAGCTTCTGGAGGCTTCTGCTTGAAGATGTTCTTCTTGGCCCCTGAGGAAGCATCCGCAAGGAGGCTTGGCGTGTCTAATATCTGCAACGTGCATACATATGAGTCACCTCAATCAATAACTACGACTCAATACTGAAATAAAAGAATCTAATTTATTCAAGGACACAGATGTATAAAAGAATATGCTAGCCCCTTCCTCATTTCATTTCGCTAATATGTCAGTCTTAGTCTGCACGAGCATTTGGCAGGTAACCATAGAAACAAAACATTCTTCTGTGAAAGCTAAGGCTAAACAAGCAATGAGCGCACCACAGAGTATGATAGAAAATGACCTTATACCTCAATCCAACATTTGGCAAGCATGTATTGTCTATGTTTCAAATGTGCAGTTCAGAATACAGTGAACAACAAGGCATGCATGATATTACGAAATAAATAATTCTAAATCTAAATGTCAAAGCCCAATACATACCTTTAGAACAAGTTCCTCAAAGCACTGTTCAACATTTACTTTAGTTTTTGCACTGCATTCTAGAAATAAACATCCGTATTCCCTGGCAAATTCAATTCCTTCCTTTTTTGTGACAGCTCTCTCACTTTCCTGCCAAAATAAACTTCAAATCAGTTATAGGGCAGTAAAATATGAAAGCGGTTACTCAATAATAAAGAAAAGATAAAAGGTGCAAACAAAGTTTACAAGATATAGAACTGATTCTTAGAATTACCTTGTCTACTTTATTTCCAACAAGCATCTTTATACAGTCCTGGTTGGTTGAATACAGGTCAATTTCCTTCGCCCATATCAGAAAGATTGGTAAATGTTTCTCGTCGAAAGTGACATCATACACTGAAATTTTAACAAGACATTAATTATCATGCTTCTCTATGCAATAATTCAATAGAGCTAGACAAGATGCACACAGATAAAAAAAGGGTAAATGTGTGCCACCTATACAATATACCAATGTGCATGCATATGTATAACCGGATATGCTTTGTCTAGTGGTGCAGTGAATTTATACAGTTTGCCAGCCTGGTTAATAAAGGAGAATTCTCCCATTTGACAATTTAATTTATACAGCTTTGGTTAATAAAGGGGAATTCTCCCCTTTTGATAATTTAAAGGTCGACCAAAAACACATCAACATAATTAACTAGCGCATGTCTTAGTAGAAAAAAGTAAAGGCAAATTAGCGGACGACAGTAATTTCATCGGATGTAAAGATTCTTTGAACAATGCAGCAAAATCACAAATTTACCCATAATGATCCCCTGTGCCCCTCTGTAGTAAGAGCTGGTCAAGGTCCTAAATCTCTCTTGTCCAGCTGCATAACAGGTAGTGATCAGTGACAATAAAGAAACAATCATAATCATACTCAATGAAAGTATTAAATGGGAGGGAAAATGGACAAAATAAGAACAAGAAGGGCACTGCGATCCAGATTATGAGCCATGGATCGGTTTGCCAAAAGTTGGGTTATGTTATGGACAGACTGACTTAAGTGGTGGATAGATGCATATATAGATACGATGGTCTGGTACCTGTGTCCCAGATGGCAAGCTTGAGCTTTTTGCCACCAATGCTAACCATCTTCACCTTGAAGTCAACACCTGAATGAAGGAAATAAACAGCGGAACAGAGATTGAGGTTAGACGATCAGGTCGGGCAATAGAATCGTCGAAGTCAAAGAGATCACCTATTGTGGGGAGAGGTCCTCGAAGGAGTCGGCCGTGAAGCGGAGGAGGAGGCTGCTCTTGCCGACGCCGGAGTCGCCGATAAGCAGGAGCTTGAAGAGGTAGTCGAACTCGGGCTGCTGGCTCAGGCTGGGCGAGGAGGAGGAGGAGGAATCCATGAGAGGGACAAGATCAGAGGAATGGGGAGGCGACGAGACGAGATCTAGGGTTTGATTGCGGGCAGCTTGGGGCAAGAAAAGGAGGAGAAGAGAAGAGGGGTGCGAGTTGTGAAGGTGAAGTTTGGAAGGAAAGAGAGACCCGCTGCACCTGCTGTGACCGAAGCGGAACGGCTCAGCTTTTTTTTTTTTTTAGGATTAGGAATACACAAGGGCGGTGGGCCGGGCCCCTTCCCCTTCTCTTCTCCCTCTCTCTCCCAGTCCCAGGCCCAGCTCTAGTATACCCTCCGTCCCAAAATAAATGACGTTTTTCGACGGTAAAACATCTACCTAATTATATATTAAAATAGGATTAATATTTATATTACATAATTAGTATCATTAGAAAGATCTTTTGATCTAGTTTTTAACAAATTTATTTGGAGATTTAAATCTTCTACGTATTTTCTATAAATCGAGTCAAACTTGTGGCACGAAAAACCCAAAACGCCGTTTATTTTGGGACGGAGGGAGTAATTCGTTCGTTCCCAAAGAAACAAAAACAAAAAACTATGAATTCGTGTCATATCGTGCCTTCTATTAAATCATCATATCATTTATATAGGACGAAACGACAGCATCAGCAACAGCAAATTCTTGCAAGTTGAAATGAGCGTCTACAAAAATTATGAATTCTTGCAAGGCTGAATGGCTTCTTTTTCTTTCAGCAAAACAGCACATCCTTCAGAAATAAATAATAATAATAAATTATTATGGCACCACAGAAAACCGCATCTTGCCCAGAGACCAGCAAATCCAGTATCTAAAGCCTAACAAGATACTGTGACAGGTTAGAGTCAGATCACAATCGCCCGGGATTGCCCTTACATTGCAACAAAAGATCCAGATTACTACTACTACACTACTAGGCAAATGCAATGAGTGCATTATTCAGTACTCAACCCATGTTGTGGTTGTGGAGGGGAGGGAGGAAAGAATCTTCTACCACGACGAGCAGAGGAATGCTCCTGGACACAAACTGCACCAGAGAGGTGTTTCTGTGCCAAGTGGTCACTAATCGTGCCTTCATGTCCGCATACTGCTCACTTAAACGAAATGGAAAAAGGAGCACTATGACATGTCTTCCAGATCCTCCTAGATTCCTGCGCCAGGTGACTACAATCTGAAAAATGACAACAAATTTGCTTAGCCGCATTTCTTATCAACACACAGAAAAAACACATAGATTAGAATCATCAAAACCTCAAAGGAAGCAAGTGACAGCCAAATATACTCTGAATCAGGTCCTGTGATCCTCCACTAAGGGTACTGAACCAGCAGTTGTTGATGTGGAAGCATTAGCGGTATTGGAGATGTGGGCCAGAGAGACCCGCTCAAACCTGAGCTCAAGATCTGGTGGCTGCTCAACAGATACCTCATTGGAAAACAGCATGCCACAGGAATCAGGACCGTCAGTGAGAGAAAAGGACAGATCATTTAGCTCTAAGAACTGCTCGGCTCCTCGTGCTATCAGCATAGGGTGAATCAAATGTTCACCACATGAGTCACAATGGTTAGAGTTGTTCACCAGATCCTGGGGCCCAAGCTCATCCACTTCACAGAATATTGTTTCAACGTCATCCAAAGATACTCTATTGTCACTATCATAGTCAACAGTTGAATCAGGCTGCATCGAAACCAGAAATAAAAAGTTACTTGAGCTAACAAAAAAAGGGGGGAAAAGGAGCTTAGTGTCAATGAAATTACCAGCAAACCATCTTCATCACCAGTACATAAAAGATGCATTGAGGAACGTTTGATAATCTCGTCTAGCAGTTGTATGTGTATGCAATCATTAGGAATATCAGGAGAAGGTCTATAAGGATGAATTCCATTGACAGCAGGTCTGTTGATACTTTCTGCTGAGGAGCCCAAGGAAACTTTGCCATCATAACTCACAGCCAGGTGTTGACCAGCAGAATTCAACACACCATGACTTGATTCTGGTACGCAAGGGGACACAGAAGGGGCACATGGGGAACATTCTACATTACTGGCGTCGTTCCAGTCTTCTTCATTGAATGGAGCACCATACTGTGCCCCAATCTTGGGCCCTGGACCGCTTTTCTGGAAGATTTTGCATAGAACGCAGGCATCCTGCAAGAAGGAGGTGAGAAACAAAATATACAGCAAAGCACGCCACTGGTAATAACTCTCTAATTCAGCAAGGAGCTAATATAAAATGAGCCAACTTTTGTACAAATGTTTGTCATTCTGTTCTCTATTTAATGTGCAAATTTGTTCAGTCATGCAGGTTGGCACATGATCCAGAGCTATGCACTCTGTTCAACCAAAATACTCAATGAACCGCAACATTCACCGTTAGAAGCTTTCTGTTCTGGTTGGCAGCGGCAGCCAGCGTGAGGGAACCTGATCTATCAATTTAAGTGCTTTTGATTGGTGGTGGGAAAGATCTAGCAACGCTACTGCTGGGTTAACGAAGAAGAGGTTCAACTCTCTTGTGGTCCTAGGAGCTTGGACCATATGGAGTCACCGCAAGCTTGGCTGGTGCTTTTGGTTGTCTTAGAATAGCATCGGTTGTGGGCTTCGGTTGGGGGCCCGGGGCTTTCGTTCTGGCACACGACCAACGCACCCCCCCAACACACACCCACCCACACCCCTCAAAGTAGCTCTGTAGCCTGAGTTAGTCTAGCTTTGGTCGCCTCTATGTTTACACAGGTGTGTATGTATTTTTGTTAAAGTGGAATGGGGTGGTGTGTGTTGTACGGGGTCACTTCCCTTTTATTCCTTCGTAATATAATATAAAGCACAGTTCTCCTGCGTTTTCGAGAAAAAAAATCTATCAATTGAAGGATCAAAAGAAAAGTTTTTTTCTCCAAATATTTAAATCGCCTCAGCAAATTTTCAGAATGGTTTTGTTCAATTCCAAACTTCTATAAAAGAATAAAAGAACTACACCAGCCAAATCAGAGTAATCGGCCTAAAGAAGGATGATAGTCTGCAAAACGGTGCATTTAATAAAGCTAATAATGAAATTACATCAAAAACATAAAGGGGCCATACCAGCTTAACACCAGAAGCAGCTAGTTCCTCATCCTCCAGCCTATATTCGTACATTACCCAGTCAGTTCTATCACCTCGTGGTGGCTTGCCAAGATGAAACACTAAAGTTCTCTTCATCCCAACAGTCCTAGAATTATATACCACCGGCCTGTCCTTCCCGGTAGCTTTCCAGTATCCAACTCCAGTAGAGCGATTAGTCCTTAACCCACTAGAATATTTCCTATCGCGTGGGCAAAAGAAATACCAGACTAGATCGGTACTCTCCAAGGAAGCTCTCTCTATAAACAAAAGGTGAAACAATAGACAATAAACCATCAGGACAGTTTAAGGATCTGCCATCTGAAAAGTAAGATATTTTACAGACAAATGCAAAACGATACAGAAATGCATGTGATGGTAATTGTACAGATCATTTTGACTCCTGGTGACACAGAAATAAATGAAACTGCTGTGGTGCAATACCTGGAAGATCCCAAGGGGCGAACTTGTATAGATCAATCTCAGTAATAGCATTGCAGCGTAAGTGTTTTCCCAGTAGCTTCCTCTTTAAATAGTAGACTGTGAGTTCTACATCAGTTGGATGAAACCGAATCCAGGAGGAAGCGATGTCTTGGCCATAGGGAGAACACTTGTTTTACTTTTATCAGTAACTGATTGTAGTGAGGTAAGTACAAAATTGGAAAAGAAGGAAAATATGTAGTTGTAGATAGAAAAGAAGCAGCAAGTTGGTGAAAGCTGGAACGTCCAGTACATATCAAGTCCAATGCCAAAATATTGTAGGGCGCAAGAAACGCCGGGCGGCATTCGCAGCAGCGAGAGCAGGAGCAATCCTTTTCTGTGGTATCAAAAGACATCTGAAAGTGCTGCATGAAAGAAAGCACCGGTATGTTAGGAACATATATATATATACTCCCTCCGGGCTGGTATTAGAAGTCGTTTAGGACAGCGACACGGTCTCCAAAACACAACTTTGACCTCTTGTTATCATAAAAATATTTATGGAAATGTGACATATGTATACTTTTATCGAAATATTTTTTAAGACAAATCTATTCGTATAATTTTCACATTTACAAACTCAACAACTTAAAACTTATTAATGATTTATATTCCCAATGTTTGACCAAAACCTTGTCCAAAACGACTTCTAATACCAGCCCGAGGGAAGTATATGATTGAAAGGAAAAGTGTCTTTCCTCAGCATGGAAGCAAGTAGAGGGGCTGGGGAAGCGAAATGGATTACAGCTGTGGAGCGACTAGCAGTATCCACTAGCAATCAATTGGAGCGGGGGGCATTGGGGTGGGAATGTGATCGCCCAAAACAAGTGCAGATGCAGGCATGAACAGTGATCCACTGTCGAGCAAAACAAATCGGTCCTATAGAAACAAAACAAGTAAACAAAAACTTGTGTGCGAGCGTACGAACTATTGGGAACGTTCTGGGCACCACAGCAATGCACTGAATGGAATCGACCCTAAATCAGTGAGTGACAAGAGGCCAGCCGGCAGACGATTAGCTGAACAATTGAAGAAGTGTTGGAGGAGAGATCCATTACCAGGGCAAACGAAGAGCAAGGAAAATGGGGGTGGGTCGAGGAGACTCACGAGGAGGAGGCGTCGGCAGTAGAACGAGAAGCGCTTGCCGTGGCGAGAGGTGGTGGAGCTGCGACGGCCGGGTGACAATGGAGTTTGCAATGGACTGCGGCGTGGCGACTGCCCCCACCAGCCCAGCCCCCCGTGGGGGAGTGGAGAGGAGGGGCGCAGAGGCTGCTGGACTCGATCTCGACCTTGGTGAGGAATGCCTGCACTGCTCGGAGCTGGCTCTGCAGTCTTCTTCTGCTCCTCCGCCGTTCCGCCGCCCCCTCCGTCCGTCGTCCCCCTGGCCTTCTTCCTCCTACTATGCCACTCCCACGCCACAGTTAAATGGGCTGAGGAGCCGGATTGATTAAATGGGCCAAAATGCTTCTTGTTTGTTTGTGTTGCGGGGGCCTTCAAAGCTCCAGTGGGCCGAAATGCTTATTGTTTGTGTTGGGCCCTCTACCACCACCACTGCCAGCAATGCCAGGCACCATATGTCACCACGGATAATGCTATGCCTCGACGAAAAACCCGTAACTCGTTCGTTGATAGCTCGACGAGCTCGACTCATGTATAGAGAGATGAGACGACCAGGCCACAACCCGCCCACAAAGATGGACACGTCCACCGAAACAAATCTTTGCCGTTGGATTCGAAGATCGACGGTCTTTGCTTTCTCCTCCCACATCATATATATACACCGGTCTTAACCCTAGATCAGCTCTCCGCATCCGTCTCCTCTCTCCCTCTTCCTCTTCCTCTCGGTGGCGGCTAGGGTGGGCACGGGCGTCGTCGCGTCTGGGCGGGAGAGGCTCGAGCCCCTGGCCGGGGCATGGCGGCGCGATGGCCCTCATCCCCAACCTCCCTCTCCCACACCGGCGGCCGCTGGCCGCCATAGCCCCGGCGGCGCGGCCGTGGCGACCCGGCCGTCTGCGTCTCGGCGTTCCGGCCCCGGTAGGGTGGCTGCCGTGGAGGCGCGCGGCCCCGGCGAGACCCCTGGCGCGAGGGGGCCCCGACGCGGGCGCTCAAAGTAAACACGCGGCGACGGCGGCGGCCTTCTTCCTCGATTCGCGGCGGCGGCCTCGCCCCCCCAACCGGCGGCGCACGGCCGGGCGCCCTTCCTCGTCCAGCGGCGGCCATGGCGTGCGAGGGCCTGGCGCTTGAGGAGCGGTGGCGCTTGCGGCGGCGCCCCGCCCTTCCCCCGGCCAGCGCCGGAACGCCTCGGGCGCGCGGTGGATAGGGACGGACGAGGATGGCGATGGCGGGTGTGCGGCGGCCTCCCCATCCCCCGACCCCCTCCGCCACCACCGGGGCGGCGCACGGGCGGCGCCCCCGCCGGCGGCGCGCGGCGGCTTCCCCGGGCGGAGCGAGGCCTCCCACTCCCGATTCCACGCGGCTTCTCCCCGGCGGGGGCCATGGAGGAGGAGTC
The DNA here is from genome assembly GCA_015847255.1 of Hyparrhenia diplandra. Lineage (NCBI taxonomy): Eukaryota > Viridiplantae > Streptophyta > Magnoliopsida > Poales > Poaceae > Hyparrhenia > Hyparrhenia diplandra. The sequence goes on along the minus strand of JADLZK010011384.1, from coordinate 57,584 downwards.
CGGCGTCGGCGTCCATGGAGGCCGCCTCCTCCACCCTAGAGCTCGAGCATGCAGCAGCCCCATCCGGCACGGCGGGCACGCGTCCGGCGAGGACGCGGCTTGCCCGGCGCGACCTCGGCGCGGCGGCCCTCCACGGCGGCCTCGGCACTTGCGGCGCGGGGCGATGCGCGGGGCCCAGCGTGAGTGGATCTGGGCGCGGTCGAAACCCGACGCAGCCGGACCGGCCTACCAGCCCTTCCCCGGGCGCCCCAAGCACCCTAGCAACCTCAGGTGAGAGTGTAATGTCTCCCTTGCTCCTCCACTTCCCTCGCCGACAACGTTGAAGACCATTGATCTGCTATTGCGGGGGCTTCGTCCTCGATGGGCCTCGCCTGCTCGGCCTTCCTTGCTAGCGGAGGTCTATGGCGACGGATCTGGCTGGCCGGGATGCTAGGCCCACAGCTACGCTAATCCGCATCGCCCACCTGGTTCTTACCTCTGACTGACGAATATGCTATGTAACATTTGTTCTTTGTATGTTTTGCTTCTGTTTTAAGTGTTCAGAGATAGCATCTCAGCAGCAGTGCAGCAAGCCACTTTTCTTGATTAGCAGCTGGAACAGGTATTCGGGTGAGCAAGTTCAGATCGATGTTTCTGTGAATTTCTCTTATGCCCACCTGCAGTAATCCAACTGTTGTCCTCTGATTTTTTTAATTAAACGAGCTTGCGGCGGATGCTAGCGCCTCTGTACTTATTTTGCCTCCAAACCGGTTCTGCAGGTTATTACCTACTGATATACACTGCAATTGGTGAAAACATTTAGAAGACAGTTCTGCATTTGAGAATCCAAGTACGGTTGTGTGCGTTTGTACTCCGAACTGCTACTTTTGTTCCTGCGATGTGATGTTAACCAAACTGTATATAGGTTGTTGCTTGCAAATTGTTGCATTTCTTTTTTGTTATCGATTGCATTACATATAGTAACTTTTTGCAAATGAAATGAGAAATGTGTTTGCTATGCTAATTTCAAATGATGTTACGCAGCGGATGACGAGGTATTGGATGCTCTCAAGAATCAAACTGGAGGTATTGGATCCTTCGGCTCCTCCTGTTGCGTGCTCGGCGATGTCGAGCATAGGAAGGCACGGTTGTCTGTAAGCGTCTTGTGCCTCATGGATGTGAGGAATAAAGATCTACCTCTAGCATGCGGCCCTGCTTCCTTTTTTAGAAAAGCGGCCCTGCTTCCTGGAAGATATGTTTTGGTTTTGATGATGCAGATGGCGAATGGCTCTCTGGTAAGCGTCCTTCCCAATCCCAGCGGTGGTGCAGCGTCATGGCCGCATGGGGATGATGGAGAGGATCAGCACCTATGTGGAGGCTACAGTAGGGCTTCAAGCAAAAGGTCTGTAGCGTACTGTGGCCCTGAGTGTTGCAGGCATGCAAAGTGATTCAAAAGTAGATAATGAGATTTGGCCTGTAACCTTGCACACCATGTGTTTGTAGTAATGGCTATTAAAGGTTATGTAGTTATCCATTTATTTTTTTGAATGTTCTATTACCCCTTTGTTTTCCTGCAGATTATGGCTGAGGTACGAAGAGAAGGCATTTGTTTGAGCTATATGCTATAGAGAAATTCCTGTGAACTTGAACTTGAAAGATCTGGTGATTTATATTCTTTCCTGAACTCGACTTTGGATTGCTAAATTTTTGTAATGGATAGTCCAGTGGTCTAATTGTTTTTTTTTTCAGAGAATGCAACATGCTCTCTTTAATCTGTCTGTGACGACAATGGACCGATAAGAGACTCATGCATGGTGGGAAATGGCTTGAGAGCTAAAACTGGTTGTCATCAAGCAATGGCAGGCAGACTACAAGCAGTCATTATCTACATTACCTGTCGACCTCTTTGAGGTTGCTGGAGATGGGACTCCTGTTTATGGGGTGGAAATTGTTGTGCCTTGTGATAGGATTTCTTTTGGGCGCCTGGGGATGGTTTTTCGGGAACTGCCTATGAACAGGGGCCGCATTGCGTGCATAGCCTTCCTACGTAAAAATGTATGGATTCATTGTGGTGGATTATAATTTCGTGGGTGTCGTTATGTACGAGAAAAAGTTGCAACTTCGCCGCCTCTCTGTTCTTTGCTAGGGCGGCCGGCATGATCTGTAGGTTGGCCACAAAGATGCAGGAACTTGTCGTTCAGTCTCAGTGTTTGATCAGAGAGGTCTCGTCCTTGAGCATGTTTGTTTGACAGAGCAGTTGTGCTTTGCACATGTTTATTTTTTTCTCGAACATTGTTTTTTTTCCAACAATAATCACATTAACCACACATTTACATTGAGATTGGTTCCTGTTTGTTAGGGTTTTACAATGGAGCGACGTAGGCCGGTGGCTTTGCCCCCAAAATATTGGGGAAGGATCTTGTATGTTGCCTTCTTGGTTGCCTCTCACCTCCACATTGTTTGTTTATGCTTTAGAAATTAATTTTTGCCCTATCCCCGATCCATAGCTTCTTCACGCCCATACGCACTTGCCGGTTCCAAAGAACCCGGTAAAAAGAAAATGTATGGTCCATCAACTCGCTTTTATCTATGTGCCTCGGTGGTTACATCTTCAAACAAGCCATAGTTAATTACGCTTTTGTTACGCTTGAGGGTGCCTATTATATGCCTACCGACCTTACACCTCGTTGAGTGTCGCCGTAGCGGAAAAAAGGTACTGGATCGAAAAAAATGGTTGGTGCAAAGCCGCCTTGTTTAGTTGTTGCTTTACGTGTTTTGAAAACTCTCAACGTATGCTAAATGATCCGGTCTCCTATGCAAATCGTTTTGCTCTAGGAATGGTTCGTGGCCGTGACACCGCCATACATTGATGCCCTCAAAGGTTTGCTATCTTTAGGGATACATTATCCATTTCCCTTTCATATGGCTTGTATCGGGAAACAAAAGTGATCCCGAGTTCTTTCTTTGCTATTCTCGCTTGCCTTCTTGGAATGTTGGTGGATGGCTACCTACGATTACTCGCCGATCCGATTATGGACCCCCAACCTACCAATGTAGATACCGCCATGCTATAATCTGGTTACAAGATTGTGTCAAATCGAGTTCAACATTAGAGATGGCAAGATCTCGCCCCGCACGACTCCTCCGGCTCTGCGAAACCTAAAGCAAGAACCTATTATACAGTAATTCATATACACTCTCCTTCCAACTTAGACCGTGTGGTTCTTGATTATACTCCAATTCATTGCAATTATGCCGTACTGGATGAGGAAGAAGGGTACGACAGTGATGTGCTTAGGGAGGCCTTTGAAGACCAAATTTGAAGGAACTTTCATTTCATCAATGCCATCTTTTTTACACTTTTCTTGTCACATTGGTTCATTCAGTCTTGTTGTTATTAATGCTTTTGCAAATAGAATGTCATTATATTCCCTACTACAATTGTCCTGCTTGTTCATTGTTGTGCCTCTACGATGAATGATGTTTTTCCATGGCATGGTCTCATTGCCTATTGCACCACCGAGCACAACCCAACAACAATAATATTTATCTAATCGGACTTCTTTCACTAACATAGAGATTCTATGTGCTGTTTTTTTCGTATGCGTAAGAACGGCAGCTTAATGGTGTCCAGCCAACAAAAACAACAACTCAGACAGTGATTGTGACTCAAGGCAACTACCTGTGTCGTCATGGTATACTCATTTGTCCCGCAAATTAACTATTTCCTTCTTAATATCACCATTCAAATCTAACGGTTCTCTCAACATGCGGATTCGGGCTTTAGCATTGAGTCGGACAGAGTGGTCACCGGATCTAGATCCACGGACATCGCCACATTCACGCCGACTCAACTCCATCAACTCGGGCACATGCCCGTGAACTATGTTTAGCGGACTCTATGTGAACAATTATGTATGCTTGTGTAAGCCTATGTTCGTGAATGGGCAGAAACTTTATGCCCCACGAACCGTGTGAACTTTTATGTTTGATTCTCGTTGAACTCTATTAGATATATGTTAAGACTCTCCGTCATCTATGCTTTTCGGTGGTGCTTGTGTACACCAACACCACCTCCTACCGCTTTTCTCGAGATTTCAACACTACATGTGTACCCAACGTTCAGTCAAAAAAAAAAAAACGTGTACTCAACTGTCCATGACTGAAATTTTTAGCACCGTATACTTCCTTCTAAACCCTCTAAAGCCACGGGCGCAAAAAACCAAAACCAGCTTGAACGCTGCCGCTATAGACTAGTTTTATAATGAGCCAGCTCATTTTGTAACCAGCTTCGTTTTGTAACGAGCCACTTTCGTGAGCAGCTCGCAAGCCATAACGAGCTAAGATAAGTAATAATTAAGTAGTGCATTGATCAATGGAATCAATCAATGGAGAAAGATGGATCATGGTTATAAACGATAGCATACTAATATTTTCCATTGAAAATTTCATGTTTATTTTGTTTATTTCATTTTATATATGCATGTGATGTGTCGTTGATTTACGCTATAATCTTTGTGCATATATTTTTATACTTTAGCCCGCGAGCCAAACGAGCTAGCTCGAGCTCGCTCACGAGCCGAGCCGAGCTAACATTCGGCTTGAGGCTTGTTTGGATAACGAACCATAACGAGTCGAATCAGAACGAGCCGAAGCCACTAACGAGCCGAAGTTGGCTCGATATCCAGCACTAATAATGCTGAAGCCTAAAACTATTTTGTTGAATCTTTGGTAATTGGCTTGTAGTCCAAGGTAGGACGGTCCAAATGGGATGCTACCCACCAGGGTTTAAATCCTGGTGCTCGCACCTTTTTCTTGGGATTTTTCCAGGATTTACGGGTGTTATGCATTAAGTGGTAAGCGACGCTCCTGTCGACGACGAGACGCCAATGGTGACTTCGAGAATCTCCGGATCTGCCGGGTGTTCGGACCTTCGGAGGTGTTCATAGGGGTAGGGTTTGTGTAAGTGTGTTCATAAGGGTGAGTGTGCGTGCGTGTTGTAAGCAAACCCTAAACCCTGAAATTCTAAAAAAAAGTAAAACAACTTCTTATGATTAGCATAAAGGATGAAAAGTCAATAATGCTCTTTTCTTTTTTCTTTTCAAAAATTTTCCCTCTCTGAGTCTCCCCACCTTACCTCTTCCCTCGTTCTGACCACTGCGTGCGTGGATCCCGGGTAGAAAATATTTTCTACTGTGATAAGATAAGCTCTGAGAATCATGTCCGAGTGAGATAATTAATCAAGAATCCAACTACATCGATAAAATTAAAAGGCATATCCACATATTCCGCTCTCGGCACACTTGTCCATGGGGTTATAGCATATTTGCGACTAGGATGAACAAGTAGGGAGACATGGATCTCCTTGCCTCAACCCCTGCTTACAGCTCATCCACAGGCTAGGGCAACATTGACTAGGATAGCAGACCTTGATGTCTACAACCGAGCAGTTTTGCTACGAGACTGGGTGGAAGGAGGAAGGCGTCATGGCGCCCGCGCACTTGGGGATGAGCATAATGTGTGCTCTATTGATGCGTTCAATGTGGAAAACGTTTAGACTTCCCCCGCACAGTGGGCCAAGCCGCCTTATAGAAGCCGACCCAACCCAATTTGGCCCAGCGCTACCTAGGTTCATACAACTACAACGGATCACTCTCTAGGCCTCTTCTTCTGTGAAGGGGGTAGTGAGCGGCTGTATCTCCGCCCTAGGCTGATCAATGTAGAGGTTGAATTGCCACTCCAAGTCGTCCCGATGCCCAAGGTTAGATATGTAGTGACTGCAGTCACCTTGGGATCATGGGCGTACAACACAACGCCGTCCACATAAGTGCTGAAAGCGATTATGTAAGAGGCGTGTCGACAAGCACGCATCTCTACTCTCTATCTCTACTACATATAATGCATCAAAAAAATTTTTTTTAAAGCCACACAACAAAGTGTCCCCTATAGTCATTATCTCTCCTAATCTTCTCTAAGTGCACCCAACAAAATGTACCCGGAATTCCAAATGTACCCTAAAGCTAAGCAAATTGAACTTTTTAAATCAATTGGCCCGTGATCTATTCTAACCTCTTCTTTCTCTCACTCACCCACGCCTAAGGGCCAAAATTGCTGGGATCAACGCTCATCTACCACCATCCAGCTCAGTCGCGCGCGACTCCACGTCTCCCACGGTCCCACACGCGACTCCTCTCCCCAGGCGACTCCTCCTCTCCCCCGACGTACGACGCTCGCGACTCCCCTTCTTCCCTTCCCCACCAGTCCACGCATGACCGCTCGATTCCTCTCCCCATGGGCGACGACCAAGAGGGCAGGCCGCCAGGGGCGTGGCTGGCCGCAATCACTCAGGCGCGGAGCGCAACGCCGCCAGTCCGTCTCCCCGACGCCAATCCGCCTCCATCGCCAGAGAGGCCGCCAGGGGCGTGGCTGGCCGCAATCACTCAGGCGCGGAGCGCAACGCCGCCAGTCCGTCTCCCCGACGCCAATCCGCCTCCATCGCCAGAGACCGCCGCCCGTCCACCCGCCGCTGCCAAGAACGCCGCCGCGGGACGCAGCGTGCGGCCCGTCGTCTCGCCCATCGTTGGCCTCGCGGTGTGCGGCCTCCAGGCCACCGACTCCGGGAGGCGCTCCTGCGCGGCCAGGTAAGGCGCTCCTGCATAAGGTGAGGTCTCGTGCGACTCCTCCTCTGTTCAGATGTGGCGGCGCACCATACCACCGCGACTCCTCCTCTGTCTCTCCCTCCCTTCCTCCCTCCCGATGTGGCCGTGCATGGTGGGTGCCCGCTCCCGACGGCGGCAAATCCAACAGACGCGGTGCCCGGCCGCGGGGGCTCGGCGTGCGCAGCCCGGCGGTGGCGCCCGGAAGCGCTGCTAGGGGTTCGCGGGCTGGCGGCGGCTGGCAGCGGGGCTTGTGGCTTGCGCGCTGTGCGAGGGGTCACGAGGGTAAACATGGAGGGGCGTGAAGCGGCAATCGGTTGCCTTTGGTGCAGGGTCGTCATGGCCTTACGCACGCACGGACGGTCGTCATTTCTGCAGAACTCGTCGCGGCGGCCAGTCCGTAATGGAAGTAACAGGTACTAGATACTCCCTTCCCCTGAAAGCTAAGCTTCGTGATTGGATTTTTAAAAACTTCATTTGAGCAACTGCAAGTGACAGATTAGCGGTGGGATACAGTCGTAAAACAGTCTGTGGATGCTAATAAAAATATCTGCTTGAATTTTAATGAATAGAGTTGCAGTGTACTGTATATGTCCGTCATTTTTGCATCTATTTTGGGATGAGGTTTAAATATATATGGGGGGCTCAATTAATTTGTTGTGCCATGACTTGTAAGCATTTCGGTGTAATATCGGCGTAATTAATATACTTGGTTCGTTCTTCTGTTATTATTCTTCGAACTCTGATAGGGTACTATATACTTCAAATAGAAAATATGTCTGGTCAAGTAGAGACTGCAATTGGCAGGGGAATAAAGAAAAATGTATATTTTCACCTACGCAGGTTTTGAATTTAAGGTTTTATATCATAATAGGCAGGGGAATAAAGAAAAATGCTTATCAGTTAACTGACGCCTACCTCTTGCCTCACATCGATCAGCTTGTATTTGTGTTGTTTTCTGAAATACTTAAGGTTTGGTGAATGAAAGTTTGATCAGTTTTTAAGAGAGCGGAACAGATTAAAGAATGGAACGCCAGCGTAGTTTGTTTGTTTTCAGGAACTTGCTTGTATAAGTCCTAAGATTTTTGCCTGAATGGTTTCTTGTCAGGAACGAGATTAAAGTCCTAAGATTTTTGCCTAAATGATTTTTGCAACCTGTTCAAGAGCTTCTATTCTTGGCAGAATATTAATTTACACACAAGATTTGTTTTCCTGAATTATAGAGCCAGCTATAAAATTGAATTAGCACTTGGACTAATGCTATGATTTGTATATGATTCTTTAGACACATGACAAGAATATAGATAAGTGCATGTCTGAGGTGATATTGTTGCATTGACAGGTTCAAAGTGGTGTACAAGGATATGTGTTCTGCAATTTTGAAGCACATTACCTAAATCAGGCGTCCATTTGTATGCATTGATAGTTAGCAAAGCTCTCTTGGATAAATAGTCATTGAGGGAGGGGGATATTACTTATTTTTTATACTTTTGTTGTGCATGCGAAATTGGTAGCTTTTTGACAAATGTCCCTCCTATGCAGCCAGGGCCACACGCCACCAGGAGAGGCCAATAGGCGGGCGAGGATGCCGCCACCAGAAGAGGCCAACATACTGGATTGTGGAACTGCAGATGCTTGTCTGGCGTGGAATCAAATAGATATATGGACGAAATGAATGACGGAGCACAGCAGATTGGAGCTAGCGTTGGCGCATAAACACTAGAGAGAGTCACTGTGAAATTTCTGGTAAAAGATACTGGGGAAATTATTTTTATTTGAAATCCATGTTAGTTTAAATGAGCATCACCTTAATTGGCATGTAGGAGAAATCACATTGCAGAATTAGTTAAGGTCTGAAATATTATTACTTGAATCTGAAATCTCTACTGATTTGTGATCACTGAATGTCTGGTATTTGTAATTTGTTGGCTGCATGTATGTTACTTGAGACTTGACTGAATCTGAATGACATGTATGCATTTATAATTTCTGAACTCTGAACCATATGTAATCTGAATCTAAATGACATGTTTGCATGATGTACTCCGTATTTGCTAATATATCAGGTTGTGATGTCCCTTGTCACAGCCTCCGCATGGTCCAGGACAGTGTTGTTCACATGCAGGCGGACAGGCGGGCATCAACAAGTAGCGTCGTCATCGTGCAAGACCTGACAGGATAGCTTGGCTTCTGATCGACAACTCGTCAAGCAGGACCTTGTCACGAACGGCTTCATTAGGCTACATCTGAAAGCTTGCCAATGTCATGTAAGCAGGCACTTTTTCATTATCAAACTTAATCCTACATTACAGGGTCTGCAGCTGCTTTGGTTAGCAAACATGTACACAGCATATCTCTGTTTTGCTTTGTTTCTTGCAGCAAGAGTCAGGTTACAAGTACTACCTGAGTAACCCGTACACACCTTGTATTAGATTATTTTTTTGTGAAATTAAGTTTGCTGTTTGGGTATCTAACTTGCGGTTGGTGTCCTATGCAGGGATGAGCTATTAGGTTTGTTTCAAAGAAACAATCTGTCATTTCTTTAATTAGATGGCTGCAGGCTGCAGCAGGCTATGGTTGTCAATATTGGCTCTACAAAGTTGATTAGGCCTTAGCTTATCAGTGCATAAAAACATACAAGATATGACAACTGATGTTTATTGCTAAGTAAAGATGACTTGACAAAAAAAAACTGCGACGTAACTGCGATAGTTATATGGTGAGCCCTAGCCTTTTGTTTAGTTGGAAAGAATATTTGTCATCATAGCTTTGACAGTTATCATCGATTCCTTTGGTTGCAGTCTGTACTTGGCGAAATTGATCGCAACTTGGCTAATAGAAGCTGTGCTCAAGTGGCCTTATTTTACTTCTAATATGCTAATAGTTCTTCTGCAGGAGGACCTCACTCCGAAACGAGTTGTTGAGATGTTGAGAATAGGCCAAACACCCTTTGTGACAAAAATCTTTGTATTTTGAGCTGATATTTAGTGGCAAAAACTTTGTATTTTAGCAGACGGTGAAGGTGCTGAACCTGTAACAACTAAGAGTTGACCACCGTGCTACACAGTTTATTTTGTTGTATTAAGTCCTGTTATTGGCCATTTAATGGTAAGATCATATTACTTATATATCTTCAATTTAATGATGAGCTCAACAGCCAGGCCTGATTACCTGTTTATTTTGTCACAAGGAGCATTTTTTTCTTCGTACTGTAATTTTTAGTGAGAATTAAGGAGCTTTGCTAGATGGATCTATGCCAATAGCATACTGCCGAGCACAATTGCTTGAGACAAAAACTATGTAAAAAAATTTGTTGTCCGGTTACTTTTAAGTAAATTCCTTAAATAAAGCCGTAGCAACGCACGGGCACTATACTAGTGGAAGTCGGGGTTTTTTCTATCGGACGGTAAAACCGTGGTAAACCGCGGTTACCGTTTATACCGGGCCGTCCGGTTACCGGACCGCCGGTATAAAAGAAGGCAAATTCAAAATTTAAAATTTGAAAAAAATCGTTGAAAAATTCTGTAAAATAGTTCGTGATTTATAGAAGCCAATGGTATAAAAATTTGTCAAATTGGAGTTGGTTTGGTATAAAAAATTTCAAATCTAAGTTTGAAAAAAAGAAAAAGAAAAATACACAGCCGGCCCATTAAGGCCCATTAAATCATGAAGGTCGAAAAACATACTAAACACACTCAAATTTAAGTAATTTTGACATCATTGGATTCTACAAATCATGAAGTATTTTTTTAGGAATTTTTTTTAGCATTTTATAAAAAAAAAAATTACATTTTGAATTTTGAAAAAAACCGTTCAAACTGCTCAAACCGCTCGGTAAACCGCTCAAACCGGGCGGTATAAATTCCAAACCGCCCGGGTTTACCGGATTTTTACCGCTTCGCCGGCGCCGTTTGAATTCAGTTGAATTCAAATTTCAAAACCGTCCGGTAACCGTCCGGTTTACGGTAACGGACCGGGTTTACGAAACCGAGGCCGGCGGTTTGATAGGACCGGTCGGTAAAAAAACCCTGGTGGAAGTAGTGCGTGTTGGTGTCTCCTTCTCGGAGTGCTCAGCACTTCCACCTTTATTTCCAAAACGCCACCGGCTGCTTGATGTAGAGGACAGCACGCCCGGCTTAGTCTCATAACCTTCTCTCCTGTAGACAAGGATTCCTCGAACAATCTCTTTTATTTTCATGTTTAACACCAAACCTTCCTATAATACTCCATTCTCCAAATGAAATAATATTATATTACTTTGCTTGGCCTACCCAATATCCATTTATATGATTATCAAATTCCCTCATTAACGATTGGAATTCATCTAGTAATTTTAGAAACTAGATCCAGGTCCAACTTCATCCAATGATCTTATAGGTAATTAAGAATTTGTGTGCAATATTAATTAATGTGTTAATGTATACGAGAGTACAATATTGATACATATACATACTTGCAGTTATTCGGGATTACATACTAGTATAGATTACTACTTCATCCGTCCCCTAAATAAGTGTCGTTGTTGGTGTACGTGCCACAAGTTTAGCCCTCGTTAAACTTGGCTTATCGGGCGTTAGGTCAGCGGTATTTTTCTCTCACAAAGATCGCCCAGCCAGCCGGCTTCTAAATAGATTTTTCTCACAAAGACGTCAGTACCCGGCCCCAATTTAAATAGCAGGCTCTCTATTTGTAGAAAATACGTACATCATTTGTGTCTCCAAATAATTTTGTTATAAAACTAAATTTAAATATCTTTCCAATGATACTAATTATATAGCATATATATTAATATTTTTTAATTTAAAATTAATCAAAGTTGTTTCTTGGAAGCATAAACGACACTTGTAGGGAGTAGTAAGCTTCAGTTTACAGACAGAGATATAGATGGATGCAATAAAATTGTGGAATCTATACCTACTATTAAAGAGAGAAAATTTCTGCCAATCTGCCTGATTTCTGTCTGCCTCCCTAATCTTTTCTGTCCGCTTGTTCCCCTCTCGTCCGCCTCTCCGTCATCGACGCAGGAGAGACCGAGTCTGAGAAGACCGGGAGGTTCAATCGAACACGTACTAATAAAAGCAGAAAATTTCCAAAACAAAATATAGAGTACAATACCAAATCAAGACCAATACCAAATCAAAAGAGTAGAACACGGAATCAGGGCCATCATAATTCAGATTGAGACCAAATAGAGTACAATATTTACTCTAGATCGAGACCACATAATTCAGAATCGAGTCAAGGCGGCCATCACAATTTGAATCGAGGCAAGGCCTCACCGCGTCCCAAGACCCGCTGTTCACCAGACGGCCTGCTCGCCATGGAGGCCGCGGCCGCCCAGCCCAGCGAGATCCGCGCGAGCATGGCCCGGGGATGCGCCCTCGCCTGCCGCCGCCGGGGACTCAGCCTCGCGAGCTGCCGACGGGGCATTGCCGTCGCGAATCGCAGCTCCTGACGTTGTGCCCCGTGTGCTAGATCACCGCCATCCTTCTCGATATGTGCGGCGCGCCGGCGGCTGGAAGGGAAGGAGGAACGAGTGAAAGAGGAGGAACACGAGTGTGCGGCGGAGACAGAACGAGTGGGTCACGGGCGCTCCTAGAGGATCCGTCGATTTTTTTTTTTCATTTTCCTTTTGTTCTCAGACGGACACGAATTGACCATGTGCTCTGTCACGTTGGCAACAATTTATGAGGAAAATTTTGAACCCTAAATTAGGATCATGACCCGCGATCCAAATTTACCATAAATCAAATAAAAACATACATTAAGGTCACGTCATCACTACCTTTGCGGTCACATTTTGTTTTTCATAAAGTTTTAAAATTGCTAGATTTGGTGGATAGAACATAAATTTTTGAAATTATGTATTAGGGATAGATTATTCTATGCTCTCTTAATTTGGTATTGTACTACCCTATATTTAGAAGTTTTGAGTTGGGGAACGAGCGGTAGCTCGTTTGGTGAGCTCTCCCCATCGTGTGTTTGAGCCATGCTCGACGCATGATTTTCCCACCGGGTTTTCCCCAACCTTTATCTGGATTTTTAGGCCTTTGTCTCTCTTCACGTAGTACGTTCAACGAATATTGCGACAAACTTCGTTGCCTCTTCGAATGACGTGAACTTTCAAGTCTGTGTGTAGCTGTAAACCTGTTTGTACGCAGGTGGTGCGCATGCGTATGTACGTGTATGAACAGATACTACAATTGTATACTCAGATGAGAGGCATCGAAGCATGAGTATCAGACACGTATGACCCGGTGCAACGCACGGACATGTTTTGCTAGTGGATATAAATCCACACATCGCTGGGTCGTTGGGGTAGCCGACACCGCCAGGAAGCCGAGACCTCCGCCCTCGAGGCCGGGGCCGGGGCTGCTGCAGTGCCGGGGTCGGGACGAGCGACCAGGGGATGCTCGCCATCGCTCGTTCAGCCGCGCCGCTGTGGCCCACGCTGAGAAAAAGCACGAGCTGCGCGCATAGGCGGCCATGGAGGGCGACCTTCGCCGATCTCCTCCGGTACCCCACGCTTGCGAGAACCCCATACAGGAATGGAATGCTCTCGAGATGGAGAATGCGGTGGTGTGACATGCATAGCGCGATTCCTGGATTTGGAGATGGGATTTGGGAGAGGAGGAAGAGATATGTTTCTGTTCTCTATTCTCGTTAAGAACGTGGGAGAGGGATTTGAGAGAGAGATCATCGACACAGAGGAGAGTGTTGTCTGTGCGGTGTGGTGTTTGTTAGGGAGAAGAGTGGAGGTCCACTTGGGCCTTGGCAGTATGTGACGTACATATCTCTAAAACACAACATATTTAGTTTATCATTCTCTGTATGATCTAGAGTATTGTGTGATTGTGTCAGTACAATGAGTACATTGAGTCCTCAAAAATGAATTAGTGTATGTATAATGTGGTCTCTCATATACACACATACGAGTGAGTTAGATAATTTTCGCTCCCGTGGCAACGCACGGGCACGTTTACTATAAAGAAAATGCATCTAATTTATTGGTACATATGTAGCGCGTGGGAACTGGATCGATCCATATGCATGGGAAACAGATTAATTAAGCGGTGGTAGATTCCTTGAGGTAGGCGATGAGATCGGTGCGCTCCTTGGGCTTCTTGAGCCCCGGGAAGACCATCTTTGTGCCCGGGATGTACTTCTTGGGGTTGAGGAGATAGTCGTACAGGGTGCCCTCCTCCCAGACGACGGCCATGTTCTTGTTGGCCGTGGAGTAGGCGTAGCCCAGGGTGGTGCCGGACTGGCGGCCGAAGAGGCCGTGCAGGTTGGGACCCTGCTTGTGCGCGCCGCCTCGCTCCACCGTATGGCACTGCGCGCACTTGGTGCGGAAGATCTTCTCGCCGCTGCCGGCGTCGCCGACGGGGGCCTCGCCGAAGGAAGCCATGATCGTCGGAGTTGATGATGGAGGGTACACAAATGCACATGGAGGGTATATGATCCGACACCGATCGACACTAATTATAATTAGAGACACTAACAATAGCGTATCGAAGAGCGCGGCCGACCATGGACGGAGCCCGGCCCGACGGATCTGCAGGATCGATCAGCTTCATTTCATTTTCATTTCTCAGCCGCATGCATGCCCTGCCCTGCCCTGACTTTATGCAGTAGCGCGCGCCGCATCGACCGGCCGGCCTTGCTTTGTCCATCGAGATCGACCATTCCCCTCCGTCGTGGCCGTCCAAGCTCCACGTGCTCCGATCCCTTATTCTTTGACCGGGCAATCTTGTCGATCCAACTCCGTGCATCTCGATCGGCCGGTGCCGTTCTGCTGCTCGATCGATCCATCTCTTGGTGGTTCTGTGGCATTTCTGTTGCTTGGGGAATCAGGCCACCGGAGACAGAGGGGCAATCATCAGCAGGTACGGAGGCAGGCAGCCCGGCCCCGGACCGGCGGCTTGCCTCCGATCCCAACGACCGTCTCCGATCTCGCTTGCAAGAGGCAGATCACAAGAAGCAAACAACAACTAGTTGTGTTCGACGATCGATTCCGGTCCGGTCCGGGCCGGGATAGATGAAGCCAGGCACCCTCAAGTCGTCGGACACCTACATCGGCTTCCCGCGCAGAGACTACTTCTGGTCGTCGTGGCTGCTCAAGGCCGTGGTGGCGCTGGTGATCCTGATGGCCGGCGTGCTCATCGGGCTGTCGGCCAGCGCCAACGTGTCGCGCTACTACTACTACAGCAGCATTGGGTCCTCGTCGCTCTTGTTGTCTTCTTCCTCCTCCCTGCAGGCAGCCGGCGCCGGCGGCGGCAATAAGAAGAATAACAACAATGGCGATGTCGTCGCTTCCAGTTCCAGTTCCAGTTCCACCACGAACAATGGCCGTCGCAGTACTACTAATAAGAAGAAGAGGGAGATGATGGCGACGGCAGAACAGAAACCTCCACCCAGTAGGAGTACGGTGCTGCTGGACTTCCGTGGTTTCGTGGACCCCGGCCCGCCATGGGGCCACTCGATGTCGGACCCGGAGCTCTTCTGGCGGGCGTCCATGGCGCCGCGCATGGAGGAGTACCCGTTCCAGCGCGTGCCCAAGGTGGCGTTCCTGTTCCTGACGCGCGGGCCGCTGCCATTCGCGCCGCTGTGGGAGCGCTTCTTCCACGGCCACGAGGGGCTCTACTCGGTGTACGTGCACGCGCTGCCGGGCTACGCGGGGCGCTACCGGCCGTCGTCGCCGTTCCACGGGCGGCAGATCCCGAGCGGGGAGGTGTCGTGGGGCTCCATCACGCTGGTGGACGCCGAGAAGCGGCTGCTGGCCAACGCGCTGCTGGACTGGTCCAACCAGCGCTTCGTGCTCGTGTCCGAGAGCTGCGTGCCCGTGTTCAACTTCCGGACGGTGTACGAGTACCTGGTGAACTCGGCCATGAGCTACGTGGAGTCGTACAACATCGACGTGCCGCAGTGCGCGGGCCGGTACAACCCGCGGATGGCGCCCGAGGTGCTGGAGGAGCACTGGCGCAAGGGCTCCGAGTGGTTCGAGATGAGCCGGGACCTCGCCGTCGACGTGGTGGCGGACCAGCGCTACTACGCGCTGTTCCGGCGCCACTGCACGCCGTCGTGCTACCCGGACGAGCACTACATCCCGACGCTGCTGCACCTGCGCCACGGCGCGCGCAACGCCAACCGGACGGTGACGTGGGTGGACTGGTCGCGCGGGGGCCGCACCCGGCGCGCTTCGGCAAGGCGGCCACCACGCCCGACCTCATGGCCGCCATCCGCAGCAACGGCACGCTGTGCCTGTACAACGCCAAGCCCACCACGGTGTGCTACCTCTTCGCCAGGAAGTTCGCGCCGAGTGCGCTGCCCACGCTGCTCAACCTCAGCACCACGCTGCTAGACTTCTGATGGAATCGAATTATTAGTTCTACTACAGTAGCTCTCTCTCTTTTTTTAATCTTTCTTTTCTTTTGGGTGAGGTGAGGTGACTGACCGTCGATGCGATCGATTGGATTGTCCCAAAATAAAGCGAAATGTATTTAGGCCTTATTTAGTTCCCTCTCTAAATTTTAAGTTTTTCCACTCTCTCTGCATCATATTACATTAAATACACCAAAAAAAGACATATATTCGAAAGTATGAAATATAGATAACTAATTACACAGTTTTAGATCTAGATTACGAGACAAATCCTTTGAGCCTAGTTACACTATGATAAGATAATATTTACCACAAACAAACAAAAGTGCTACAAGAGTTTCAACAAGACTTTCTTCAAATTTTTTTGCCAGCTAAACAAGGCCCTAGTTGCGGAATGAACCGTTACTATCCCACGCATCACTACGAGACGAGAAACAAGAATGTTAAACAACACCCGTGTGTTTCAACACCAAAAAATACATGATCCTTTTTTATCCATGACCCACATGTCATAACCAAAACATAAACGACCTCCCCTCGCCTCTGCTTCCCACCCGACTCTCCACTCTCCCCCCCTCTCGATCTCTCTCTCTCATCGGTGGCCACCGGCACTGGCGCGGCAGGTGCAGCGGTACATACATATCCTGCATAGGGATGTCTAATGATTTAGTTAACTTGATTTACTTGAGATTCACTTACAGTGGTATGATGCAGAGTAACCATATGTCTCCAACAATATTCATAACAGGATAAGGTAAAGATAAATGAATAAATGATAACTATCCAAGTCTAAGATCATTGTATGCCACTAGTATCATATGAGCTATTAACATGGTATAGAAAGAACAGAAAGAATATTCCTAAGTTACTCCTAATCATATATCAATGAATACTACAATTAGTACAAAAATATCTAGCTATCATGGCAAGGTTGCAATACATCTACACATGGTAAGCATTATCAATGACAATCAAGGACGAAACTTGATCATCGACGTAATTATGGCTCAACTTGGCCTATCATTTGGAGGGTGGACTCCAAAGGACTCAACAGGACTGCCACTCCCGCGATCTACCACACGTCCCGGAATGTAGGGTGCAGTCCCAGGTAAACATTGTATAAACACCACGTTTACACATTGCCTACCACCCACTAAGTGATCATCTAAGTGGATGTTATACGACTCCATGCATAAAATATAAGACAAACTCACTAATCTAGATATATAATTATAGCATGCATGGATACATATCACTAAGAATATAATCATTATATAGAACAAAGTCATAACAATTGTATTCCAACAAATATACTTACAGATTGGATACAAGAGAGAAGCCACGAGAAACTGCACCCGCTACTTCTTGACTATCAGGAATCCAAGGCAAGCTTGACTTCCTCTAGAGCTAACTAAGTAGCTAACTACTTCTAATATGATGAACTAGGGCTTTAGATCTAGACTTGGTTGGACTTGAGTGAGAATGATCTGAATCGGTCTTGAGAATGAATTCAGAATGAATTAGGGTTTAGCCCTGGGGTCAGGTGGTCTTCTTATATAGCCCTCGGCGATGAACAGAGACCCTTGGATCAAACCGACCTTGAACAACGGTATAGATACAACCTCAATGTCGGTGGTAAACCGCCATAGAAAGGAGAGGCTGACATGTGGGACCCACATGGCGGTCGCCAAGGATCCTTCTGGCGATCGCCAGGATCCTGGTCCATAACTGAATCTCCTTCCTCCTGGTGTCTTCTAGAATGTTTTAGTCCACTTTTTGGGTTGATTTACTTTACAGTCAAGTCTTGTCATCGTATGGGTTGTAAACTCTTCGGTTTCTCACCGTTCTTATCTCGCTTTTATCTGTTCAGTCCCTACAAAATCATGGAATACCAAAACTCGTGGAAATATGTTAGTTAAACCCCTAGACTTATGTTGATATTCATCTTAAGCCCTTATTTCATGTTTAATTGGCTAATAATGTTATGCTATAAGGCATACCGACAATTGCCACCTCCTAGACGGCTTGGTGGCAAGAGGCTCCGTCGAGGCACACAAAGAAGATTGTGCGGTGCTCCGGAGAAGAGATTGTGAGAGGTTCGTGCTCACCTCGCGGGGATCGTGAAGAGCAACTCTAGTGGAGCGTGTCATTGAGCTACCACACTTGGGTGTGGGTTCTCATGGTGCCCTCTCGAGGCTCGAGGATTCCCATCTTGTGAGTGATTCGAAAGTGAGCTCCCACCGTGGGATTTGACACCGACCATTAAGCTTGTGAATCATCAAGTTGGTGAATCGCCAAACCGTGGAACCACCAAGGTGGCGGTCGACACAACAAGGAGTAGGGGAAAGTTGGCAAGCTTCCCGAGACCTCGGTAAAAAATCACCGGTGTCATCTTATATCCACACTTCGCGGTGGTTTGCAATCTCTTCATCACAAGCTTTGTTCTTACTTTCATATATACTTTGTGCTTGTGCTTGGGTAGTGTAGTAACTTCTATCTAGCTTGTGTAGCTTGTTTAGTTACTTTGCTTAGTTTGTGTAGCTAAGTAATTTGAGCCTTTGGGTTAGGCGTGTGTTGCCTTGTCCATTGTGTATCTAGTGAGCTTAGGGGCTTTGTGCTTGTGCTTACTAGAATTGTGTAGGAGTGTTGGCATTTGTTAAGTGCTAAAAGAATATGAAGGATTCAGCAAGCGCCGTAACACCTACCATTGTAGCTTTCCCTAGGATGAGTATTCTAGAGTATCGTATCCACAGGGGAAGCTTTGGCTAAAGAATTCTAATAAGTCACAATCATGTATCCACTAACTTAGCAAACCACTAGACTAAAGTGAGGAGGTAATTAATAAAGGATAAGTAAATGTCAATGCATAAAATAATATCCTACCTAAAATATCGAGAGTAACTAAACTAATCAAGAGGTCAAAGGGAGAGATCAAGGTTCTTGGGTATTTCTCTATTACTTAGGTTCTATGATAGCAATTATACTAATGCACTTTGGAGCAACAGTTCCTTTCCAACTCTCGAGAAAGACTGGGAAGAAAGTAGTTGGGAGAAGGTTGCCTAAAAGCTCTACGAAAACACCAACCCATACGTGGTGGACTACAAAGGCCCCGACAGGTCTGCCACCCCCGGGCTACCACAACTATCCGTAGGTTTGGGCGCAACCTCGGGTAACCAATAGCCTAGACACCAAGTCTACACTATCGATTACTACTCTAGCTACCATGAATAACTAGAGTCCTCAATACGAGCGGAGATCCCATGCAATAGCCTAACAACTATACTTAACCATATATGAAAGGCATGAACGTGAATAGAGAAGATAAATATATAAATCATAAGTCTTGTAGAGAAGATACAAAGACATACCATACTCAAGACATCTCGAACAGAGCATAGCTCCTCTCTCCTTTACTCCCGATTAGATCTAAGTTAGATCTAATCTAGTTCTAATTACATGGCTAATCTATCTCTAATTACATGACTAATCTTCTTCTAATCTACTTTTAATTCACTAATCCCAGAGAGGTTATCCTTACATTGGGACACCTCTACAACTGAGAGATAATGAATAGAATGAGATAGAATGAATTAGGGTTTAACCCTGGGGTCAGGGGGTCTTCTTATATAGGCCTTGGCGATGAACGTGAACCCTTGGATCAAACCGACCTTGGCAACGGTGTAGATACAACCTCAAAGTCGGTTTGAAACCGACCTAGGAAGATGAGACCGACAGGTGGGACCCACCTGGCGGCCGGCCTGATCTTCACTGGCGGCCGCCAGGCCATGGTGGGCCCAGTCTGTCAGGTCCTTCCTGGTGTCTTCTGGTGTTTTCTAGAATGTTTTAGTCCACAATTCGGGTTGAGTTACTTCACGGTCAAGTCTTGTCATCATATTGGATGTATATTCCGGAACTTTCTCCTTTCTTCTCTGCATTTATTTGTTAAGTCCCTGTAAAGTCATAAATCACCAAAGCTCGTGGAATTATGTTAGTTAGACCCCTAGTCTATGTTGATATTCATTTTACGTCCTTATTTCATGTTTAATTGACTATTAAAATTATACTATAACAGGTGTCAATAAGTTCCCCAAGCTTACCCTTTGCTAGTCCCTAACAAAGCTAAACTTAGCAATGGATCAGGAGTTGCTACAACGCTTTCATACCTCAAAAGTACACATGCTTTCAAACAAAATTTCTCCTCTATGTTAAAAAAAAATTTAACCTTTAACTTACTCATATTACCTTTAACCATGGAGCTTATAGCTTTTTCTTAGGATCTTAAGCAATTGAAAGATAGAACAATCAAATCAAGCACCATATCTCAAACTCTTTGTTCAACTATCATTCCAGAATTTTTGCAGGATTTTAAAATAAAACTCAAAGTTCCTTTTGTATGACCCTCTCAAGTCTCTCATTTGTGGTATTTGTGGATCCTCACTTAGGCAATAATGTTATGTTGTCTTTCTCTCATAATATGTGGTATTTTTGGAATAAGGCAGTAGGACACTATGCCTTCTTCTCTCTCACCCCTAAATCTAAGGTTTTATATCTGAGCTCATAGGTGGGAGAAATTAAATTCTACTTACTAAGCATATATTGTAAATTTAAGCAATGGATCTAAAGTTACGAGTCACACCGATCAAGTGGTGCATGTGTATAAAGGAATGAATATGGTGTAGGTGATGGTGGGGAATGTAATAGTTGAGGGGAAATCTTACTTTTGCTCCTTGAGGAATCTTCTCTCTTTTGGAACTTGAAAACTTTGAGAGAACCTGGGTTGTATCTTTTCTTTCTTTCTTTTATGGAGAGGCGAGCATCTAAGTACCCATTGTTTTCAAAGGACACATGTCCATTTTTTTAACTCTCCTTTATTCTTTCTTTTTCTTAGGGAGGTAGGCTCTACTCGCCCGTAGGACACTTGTCCATTTTTATCTCCCTTTCTTCTTTCTTTTTCTTAGGAAGGTAGGCTCTACTCGCCCGTAGGACACTTGTCCATTTTCATTTTTTTTTAAATACAACCCAAATCTCTTTTGAAATAACTTTTGAGAGATAGATAAATGTAATGGAGCTTTTGTAAGATATTGGCTAGCAATGTGTGAGTTGAATGGGTGTAGGGAATATTTTTGGTTGTTCTCTCCCGGGGTAGGAATAGAACATTTTTTTTGTGGATTTTTGGTGGATGCTTTGTAGATGCATACTTCTAGAGTAGAAGTAGCATAAATACAAGTGGATAGAGTAGAGTGGAATAAAGTGTGCATGATCGCATGACAAGTTTCTAAGGGTCGACAAAGATTGAACAAACTCAATGCAAAGCAAGCAGCCTATATATATATGTCAAAAGGTTTTCCTAATCTAGGGAGCATGTATATATGGCATGTGGTAGGAGGTTCAACACTCTTGTCACACAGAACTTATCATGTGCACTTTAATTTTTAAAAGATAAATCTCCGTAAATCTAGTATCACTAGGAGTAAGATAAATAGCAGCTCGGACTCTCATATATCATATCCGTCAATCACCTAGACTTTAGAGCAAGCATTTGCTACCCACAGGTTTCAGTTCAAAGCAAATCTCAAGTCAAAGCAGTTGCATTTAAAAGCTCAGAGAAATTAAGCTTGAAAGGTAGGTACTTGAAAGGAATTACGACGGAGCAACTATTCATCATCTCCAAGGCTAGAGATTATCTTTAGAGTTTGTTTTATTACCACACTCTAATAAAGACTTTTTAACAAAGACTATATAGACTCTATTTATTTGGTTTCCTTAATTATGCATCTTTTTAAATCTTTCTAATAAAGCAAACAAATCTAGCTAAAATTAAATAAGATAGAAGGATACTTATTCGGATACATGGGGGTTGCACTCCCCAAGCCGGATGTTGACATAGTCTTCGATGTTCTTGATAGTTGGAAGTAGAGATAGATAGTGATGGTGGTTGATTGATCTTCTTTAATGCTGGACACCATATGTGTCATGTCTCTCTTCCTTGGGATCCCGCTGAACTCAAATAGACAACAAAACTAGTGGAACTTGATTAAGCGTTAGGGGTTAGCCACATTGCTTTTGTCTGTCGGAAATCTTTCAAAGAAGATTAAATATTTTTGGGGTTTTCTATGCAAATAAGGATGACCATGCATGCATATTTATTTTATTTTTATGCCACCACAAGAAATATCCTTGTGGGTTGTTATACACCACAAAAATTACTTACATGGGGCTTAAAGTTTTTCAAAGTATATGCAACAAACAAATATTTATTTTCTTTTCTAATGGAAGGCTAGCTATAATGTAAATATGCTAAAGGAAAACAATTATGCAATGCAATAAAGTAAATATGGATAGCTACCGATCTTACCTTTTTCGTGAGGGGTTCAGTGTTTTAAGTCCTCTGAACGAGACTTCTTACCTTGTTGTTTCCTTAAGCGAATTACCTGATCTTGACGGTTGTGCTCCATGAGATGGTGAAGGACAACGTCACCCATGTTCTTTGCTAGTCATATGAGTTGGAGTGAAACGTAGCGCCTTCTTGTTTAGTGTGCATGCTTGTAGGACATTCACTTGTTGAATTCTGAGAGGCTGGTAGGCTTCTCCACCATTTTGCTCAAAGTGTGTCCTGCTTGCAAAGTTATGGTAGAGATCAAGTGCATGGGCTCATTTGGTGGGAAAACACCAACGTAACCAAAACTTCATTCATTCTTCTCTAACCATACGCACATCAAACAAGATAGAGTTGATTTATTATATACTTTTCTTAAACCTAACTTGGGTGACAAGATTAGAAGATTGAGCATGATTGTTTGTGATTAAAACATTCGACGAGATCAAATCAAGCTCGTTGACTCTTGGAAGGGTTTTCTTATCTAAACATGACGTATCAAAGGCATGATATTGATTCTCTTCTTCCAAAGCAAGGTGTGCAACATTCTAGCTTACAAGATGAGGACTAAGAGATCAAGAGAATGGTGGTAGGAACAACTAAAGAAACAAAACATGTTGAGCTAATAAAGCTAGATCAAGCAAGGTTGTTACTTTAACATGTTTGAATCTTTATTTATAAACATGCCATAGTTAAAGGAAAGCTTATTTATTGACAACTTACCTCAAGATGTTACCTGTCATGGTCATATACCACGGTCACAAGAAACCGACTGGCTAATGAGTGCAACGATGGCCTAGCTCAAGAACAATGACACGGGGTTTATACCGGTTCGGGGCTACCGATTACCCTAGTCCAGTGTGTGGCACTATCAGAGCTCAAACTGCTCGTATCGGGACGAATACAAGCTGGCGAGAGAGGGAGATGGGCTCCCAGGTCTCTGTGTGATGAGTGGAATCGAGCGGTGTGAGTGTGTGTTTTGAGTGTGCAAGAGAGCTTGCCTTCACCCGGTGGCCGAGCCCTCCCTTTTATAGTCCCAATAGGAGCTCACAGGGCGCCATCGGGTTGAGGACCGTGTGATGGAAGAAATACAAGTAGGAGGGGTAGAAGAGAAGAATTCCCCTGCCATGTCGGGCACGCCGGGCTGTCCGGCGTGCGCTCCCGGCCGCTATCCTATCCCGCGACACGCCGCTTGGTCGCCGTAGAGTAGAATAGGGGCGGCTCCGTATCCCGATACGTAGTACGTACGGGTGACGAGCTCGGAGCTCGTCGGTCGGTGTAGAAGGAGACAATGAGCTCGTCCCCGCCGCCGCCGCATTCCGCATCGTACCGCCGTCAGCACGCCGCCGGCACTGCGCGGCGATCATAGGGCGCCGCCGCGCCTTAAATGCTCGTACTTGGTGTCGCAGGAAAACGTGTGGCCAGGAGAGCTCGCCAAGGGACTTGACCTCGTCCGCCGAGGTCATCCTTGTCGCGTAGCGTTTGTCCCTTGTGTTTGTCGGGACCTGGCGTGACCTGACGGTTCCACGCCACGCGTGCCGCCGGGGATCTTGCCCCGCAGGCCAGATATGATCGTAGGTTGCGGTGCTGGTCGCGTAGCCGAACCCGCGATCTTATGAATCATGCGCCGGATTCTCTCGATCATTCTTGGGTCCGATGCTGGGGAGCTCGTTTGAGACGGAGAAGAGCTCGCTGCCGTAGTGGAGCTCGTCGTACCTTCGTGCTCCCTAGGGAGCTCGTTCGAGATGGAGGTTTTTCCCAAGAACGAGCTCGAGCTCGTTCCTGAGCCTCCGCGGTCCGCGAGTCTTCGTCCGAGATGGGGATGCCCTCATCGTATTTCAGCCTCTATGGCGGGTAACACCCCGCTGTTTGACGAGTACGTTTCCTCTCTAACGCGTTGTTACGGATGGGTTGGGATGATTGACTCGATCCGGAATATCTGCGTCCCACAGTAGCCCCCGAGCGTGCGGAGGGGAGCGGACCCCTGCGCGCGTTGTCTTGTGTCGCTGTTATCATGTTAGGGACCAAATTCCCTCGATTGGGGTGCGCACGAGCGCACCCGCGGGTGTAGCCCCCGAGGCTGCGGGAGGACGTACAGTCCTCGCGGAGGCTTGTTATGACGAACGCTCGCGCCGTTGTGCGCCTTTTAGGTTCCCTTAGGAAGGGCGGCGAGCTCGAACCCGACTTTACCGCGCAAAATAAGTCAAGCGCTCCCGTGAGCTTTAAAGCGGATTTGCTCGAGTGAGGTCCGAGCTCGAAGTTCGGGCGAAGCTCGTTTGTCGGGCCAGCTTGTGGGCCAACCTAATATTCTAGAGACCCGCCCTCTATAGTCACCGGGGTCCCGTAGGATCCTCGGCGCTCTCGTGCCTCCCTCGCCATGGAGGATGACCAGAGGCCGTTCGCGATCGCCGGCGACTCAAGCGCGACTTGGATGGAGCCCCCGAGTCCTCAAGGATAAATCACCAACGACATATTTTTAACGTCAACATTCTACCAATAAGGGGGTGAAACTATACCTTACTACACACATATACATTTATTATTGACATATTTCCACTTGTAGTGTCTAAATTATCATTGTGCAGATTTATATAAGAAACAAGTGGAAAATACACCAAAAGGCGCCTCCCCGAAAGCGCATTCCCCGAGAACATCAAGCCCAAGGGAGAAATGGACCAAACACGCAGAACCGGGCCGAAACAAACATCGCCACACAACTTTTCAAGCCCAAACACGCCAGCCAAGCCAAGGCCGGCCCGAACCGAAGCCAGAACAGTGCGCGCACACCACCGTGCGCCCGCACCCATCCCGAGGCGGTTCGGAGGCCCGTGTTTGGCGAGGCGGTTTGTTACCTTCCAAAACCGGGCGTTGCCGACGTTGGTTGGTCGGTTTAGCAAACTAGGAAGGTATTTCCGTGTCGGTTTTGGCTCCTTCCATATGGGGAGGGACATTTTCCAATGAGCCCCCTCTCCTCTACCTATAAAAGGATGCCATCTCCACCATTGTAACACACACCTCACAAGAAAGCTACTCTCTCCTCTCCACTTCTTCTTCTTCCTCCTCCTAGTAGGATTAGTAGTTTAGGATGTGGAGCTAGGCAAAGCTACCAAGGAGGGCTTGGCTCCTTGGAAGATGGATTCCGAAATAAATCTTTCTATGGTATTCTTCCAAAGCCTTGCTCTTATCTTATCTTGGTTGTGCATTAGGATTAGAGTCTTCATGTTATTTCTATACCTCGTGATTTATCCTATGATCTAACATGTTGTTCTTGACATGATCATGACACATGAACTAGTCTATAGTTTCTATGTTGTGATATCGTCATATAGAACTTTATGCTTAAACCATTCATGCAATATAATTGGGTAGTGTCGGGATTGTGTTGAATGGCGGTTCGTTGTGTCCTTCGGGCTTGCTTGCGTGTCCTATTCCGTCCATCCGTAGGGTGGGGGCCATGGGGGACATGAGTAGTGTCCTAGTATGCGGACGTGGTGTCCGGATGCCGGGTATCCTTCGAATATGAGTGCATGCCACGGTTGAGGGGTAGGCGGCTTGGTCGTGACAAGCCTTGACCGTCCCTTGAAATCCCCACGTTCGTGTGTCTTGAGGAGTTCATAAATGCTTCTATTGGGCCAGTATGGCACCCGGGAGTCTC
This sequence comes from Hyparrhenia diplandra, assembly GCA_015847255.1. Lineage (NCBI taxonomy): Eukaryota > Viridiplantae > Streptophyta > Magnoliopsida > Poales > Poaceae > Hyparrhenia > Hyparrhenia diplandra. The sequence continues at coordinate 31,537 of JADLZK010011384.1, read as the reverse complement.
CCCGTCCATTTCATTCTCGCCTCGACCTCCTGCTCATGCGTGTTGCCCGACTATCAACTCGGTTCTATGCACAGCCATGACTAGAATCTGTATGCTCCACTTAGGTCTTTTCTTTATTTCTTATTTATCTTTATCCTTGAGTTTGGCTTGAGTGAGTGTGTCAAGTTATCCCTTTACCGTTCCTTTATATCCTGTTATGAGCATTGGTCCACTACATAGTCATGTTATCCTGTTCATGTCTCTATTAGATCCTTTTCCACCATGCCTTCCTTTGGGAAAATATAAATAACGATACCCTGAATATCTCGGGTGTGAAATGCTACAATGATAGATCCGTGCGCTTGCGGATGAATATCTTAATTGGCAAGATCTATCACCGTTGATGTACCTAGTGTTATCACCGACACGGTGGTTTCACTTAGGAATGTCAACGGCGCATTTTCGCGCCGTTATTAGAGATGGGTTCTAAACCTGTTTCTAGTGATTGCGCTTAAGAAATGCAACAGTCCCCCGAGGACGTTCGGGGCGTGGGCCGTCGGCGCTTCTCCGTTACGCCCTTGCTCGGGGGTGTCTCCCAGCGGCTGTCGCCGAGCTCACGGAGCCGACCTTCGAACCTAGAGCTCGGTTTCGTCGTGAGTTTGTCATTATGATGAGCGCGCCAGAGATATGGCCGTTGGCGACGAGCTCGCCGGACTTTTCGCCTGCAGTAAAAAGAGCCGTTGGGAAAAGTTACCGTTGGAAAGTTACCGTTAGGGCGACCGTTACTGTTCGCGCGGCGCTTCGCCTTCCGTTTCGCCATGTGGCGTGCACGCGGAGGACGTGGAGGGCTCAGGTGGAAGCGGTAGGCCACCCTGGGCCGCCCGCGTCAGTGAGTCCGCCCGAGCTCATCCTATAAATAGGAGAGGAGATTCTCGGGTTTTCCCCTTCACTTTCCTTTCCACCGCCCCCTTCCTTCGTCTTCCTGTTCTAGATCCCGATCCGCCGCTGTCGTTGCCGTGTGAGAGAATTCTCCTCCGGGACCCTCCCTGATTCACAGCTGAGCCGAGAGCAGGAGGCATGGGTTCGTGGTCGCCGCCCAAGGTGAACGACGACATCGCCGCAGAGTGCGTGACGCCGGCGGCCTTCGCCGCTAACCGCCGCCCAGAGTGGATCGCGCCGTCTCCAGCGCACGCCACTCCTATCCGCCCGACAGCTACGTCATCTCCTTCGCCTCCTTTCACGTCAGGGGCTAGGCGTCCCGGCGTCCAACTTCTTCCGCGGGCTGCTGTCGTACTGGGGCGCCGAGCTCGAGCACCTGAACCCCAACGGCCTGCTCCACATCTCGACCTTCACCACCCTCTGCGAAGGGTGGCTGGGGATCGAGCCCGATTGAGAGCTCTTCAAGCATTTCTTCCACGCGAAGGTCACGCATAGCTCCGACGGCTTGAAGGAGGCCGTCCCCATAGGCTGCATCGTGCTCCAGCCCCGCCCCGGCGTGAAGGAGAAGTACCCCACCATCGTCTCTCGCTCGTCGAACACCGGATGGAGAGACGAGTGGTTCTACTTGAAGAATGACGAGGAGCACCCCCTCCCACGGTACACTGGCGGGGTCTTCCTCGACTCCGACGACCTGTGGAAAGAGCTTCCTCACGCCAACCTGTTGCATCAGGTCAAGGAGGTCGCCCGAAAGGTGGAGCTCCTCAAGCGCGCCAACCTCACGGAGCCTCTCCTCTACGCCTGGGCTCTGGGGCACGGGATCGTCCCCCTGAGGCGGAGAGTTCTCCGCATCTGGGATATGGTTGAGGAGAAGAAGCCCTTCGAGGGCACGGTGACCGCCACGCCGCTCCCGGCCGACGAGGTGGAGTACATCGTCCGTAGGGGGACCGGGAAGCCCTTCAAAATCCCGGCTGACCCCAACGGCATACCTATGGCGTTGCCCGGCGGAGACGTGGAGGCTGGTGAGTTCTTTTCCTCGTTCGTCTGACGACTAAGTTGATTTCCTTGCATATGAAGAGTCAGTCTCCTCTGATTTCGCAAATCGGATCGGTGTACCTCGAGCCCCACCTTCCGCCCAGCGAGGCCTATTGCTTCCCGGTGCGTTCCGCCGAGCGCCGCCCGTGCTACTGCCGCCCCGATGCCAAGTCATCGGAGGAGAGCGAGCCGCAGAGGTCGATGACGCGCCGCCAGAGACCCAAGAGCTCGGGCCTGGCGGGTGGCGAGGAGGGCGCGGACGTCGTCGTCCCGGGTGGCCCCGACGACGACGGCGGTCCGCACACGTCAGCACCGGCCCTCCTCCGGCCGTGCTCAGAGGAGGAGGGGCGCCGCCGAGCTCCGCGCAGGAGGAAAGAGAGAGAAGAAGAGGCGTGTAGTCGTCGGGTAAGCGCTCTAGCTTGCTACTCCCGCCGACGTGTTCGCCGGAGCTTTTTCCTTTTTTGATGCTAACTTGGACCTTCTTCTCGCCGTCGTGTAGGAGAAGGTTAAGCCCCTAGGGGCCCCAATCCCCCTCAAGCGGCCAAGGACGACGATGGTGTCGAGCTCGGCGGCCGATCCCCCTCCCATCGCGCGTGCTCGGGGGTGGTCACCCCCAAGCCCCCCGGAGGAGGAAGTGAGCCCGGGTCCGCGGGGGCGCTGGCCGCGTCGTCGTCGAGCACCGCTCCGTGACTTAGGCGATGGCGTCGCCGTCGGCTCGGCGCCGCGGCCGGGAGGACTCCGCGCCGGGCCTGCCGTCGTCGTGTCGGGAGCGCGTGGAGACGGAGGTGATCGACCTCGCTCCCGAGAAGGGAGGGAGAGCGCGGGGGATGTTCCTCGACCCGACCTCAAGCGGCGCAGATCGCCCCGACGAGGGCGAGTCCCCAGCTCTGGGTGCGGGACGCGAAGAGGCGCCCAAAGACACGGGCCTTCGACGAGCCCGCCACGGAGACCGCGAGGCGTGAAGAGGAACCCGAAGATGCGAAGCGCGCGACACGGTCTTCGACGAGCCCCTGAGAGACCGCGAGGCGTGATGAGGAGCCTGAAGATGTGAGCATGCGTGACGCGGTCGTAGATGAGCTCGCTGTGGAGACTCTGGTGCTCACGGAGGGTCCCCAGGCTGCGCCCGCCCAAACCTCGTCACCCGCGGTGGGCATCACAGAGCCCGCCGCTATCGGAGCGCCCGGACGGGTCGCCACTTGGGGCGTGGGCGACCCTTCGAAACGCACCCGATGCGGATCCGCCGCACATCATCTCCCGGGGATGCCCCGGAGAGTTCGTTGGAGGCCGGGCTGCTAGCCGGCCGTGCGTCGTTCTCGCCGTGATCGGGCGGAACGGCGTCGCCCGCCTTGATTGCGGCAGAGGTGCCGCCACGCCCCACCGAAGGGGGGCCGGCGTGCCTCCACCATCTTACCGGGGTAAGGGCTTCATCAGCACTTGCTTTTTGCTTGGTTTTGAGCTCGTGGCATTAACTCGCTTTTCTGCAGGATTTGAGGGATGCGGTGGTCGGCTTCAACCGCGTGGTGGAGGCCGGAACCGAGATTGAGGGTCTCCTGGAAAGGCTATGTAACACCCTCGGTGTTACCGCGTAATCAACTTACTAAAATCCGTCATGAGCATCATGTTTATATGTTAATGCATGTGTAGAAATGTTTGGTGCAACTCAAATGATTAAAAGCATTTTATATTTCATGAAAGAATAAGACGTTTCTTTGTATATGTATGTATATATGTACACACGCATACTATATATAGACATATACGTGACCTTGAGTTTAATTGCTAGCTAGAGGTTTGGTGTTTGATCGTTGTTAGCCATGCCTTGCCTTCAGTGTCGCGCATGCATGCATGGCCGATCATACTTGTCTCTGGCCATTTATGGCCGTCGTCGTATAGCTGCACAGCCTTCTACCATGCACCATGCACTGCTTGGCCTTCTCTACGTGCTGCCATTGCTGCCCCTGCACTGCACGTTGGGATCGATTATAGCTAAACCATGCATGTATGCTCGCCTCTGCTTGCTGTTGCACCCTGCCCAGCGTGGTCACTTCACTTTAAATGCCTCTGCTCTTAGCACTGTGGCACGTTGCTCGTCGGGACGCACTTCGCCCCGCTGCCTTAGTCGTCATTTCACCTTAATGATGCTAGCAGCCATCGGCTTGCCGCCAAAGCAAGGACGAGCGAGACCTAACCTCTGCTTCTTCACGTTCTCTGGCCGTCTGCAGTGTTGCACGCTGCTGGCCTGCCCTCGTAATATCGATGGGATGTTTCCCTACTGCCACTGCTAATACGCCACGAGGCCATGCTCGGCGCTGCTGGCCGTCGTTAGCCATTCATGGTGCTGCAGCCACACATGGTCGACCACGTCTGCCAACTTGCTAGCATCCAAACCATAAATTTCCTCAGGGAGAGATCACATCGAGCTGCTCGTTGCGTCCTCCGCTTCGCCTGTCTATCTCGCTTTGAATTGCACCAGGCCAAGTTAGTTTGGAGTCTTCCGGTCGTCCGTCATCCTCGGGCAATGACCGACTCTCCATAAAGGCCTCGACTTCGAAGCCTAATCCTCCATTCCCTTGCTCTAAGCGTAGCCATGGCAGTTGCCTGAGCAGCCAACCACATCAAGCCTCTATCTTTCGTTGGCGTCGGAGGCGAGCGGACTTTGCCGCGACCGCTGCCGAGCGCCGCGACGCCCCGCTCGCTCGCACGTGGCCTGCTCCACTCGGGCTCGCTGCGTGTCTCCGACTCAATTAACCATCATCGCTGCACGAACCTCTGTAAGCTTCTGATGCTTGATCACCGTGAGTTAGGCTAGCTATTATCTGCTGTAGTCTGCCAAGATGCCGCGGCCGTCGTGCATGGCATCCGCGAGCTGCTCATATGTTTATACGTGAGCTGGTTATAGCACGTGAGCATGCTGTTAGCTTTTTAGCTTTTATAATATGTTCGTCATAGCTTGCTTGCGGTTGTAGCTTTAAACTAGGCTGTTTGATGTAGTAGATAAATATCCCTTTTAAATTAATATGAGTAAGAATAGAGTAAGGATAGAATACGTACGTGTTAGCACCTTGCTTGTTGTACCTCGCATGCAGATGGTTTACTATCTTAGTCTTTGGAGCCAGCTTAGTAGCTTATTGCATGTGTTCCTATTTTAAGAGTTGTTGTTGCCGTATATTAAATCATTGCATCATCATCGCATACATGTAGTGAACGAGTTGGCGGAAGTCGTGACCGTGGGCGACCAGAGTAGTACGGTGAAGAAGTCATCGAGGAGTACGAGGAGGAGATACTCGTGCCGCAGGAGTTTCCGGAGCCGCCCGTGACTGACTTTGTTGAGTTTGCGCCTGACCAAGGCAAGCCCCGGTGCATAACCCTTATTTTTGAATAATATGATATATATGTTTGCATTTACGTTTCAGGAGTTATATGAAATCCACATGCATATATATATTGTCCTATGAGTCTTATTAGTACAGGATCGAGTAGTTGCCATGCTTAGGTTATTCGGTAGCGTGAGTAACCTGCTGTTACTCACAAAGTAGGTGAATATTACTACAATGATGATGAGATGGTGGAAAGGAATTGGCGACCGGGCAGGGAAGTGGTTTGGGTTCCGTGGGTGTGACAAGTTATGTTCCGCGACGGCGGGACTTAGCCGGGTTACACCGTATTCCCCGGCCCGAAATCAATTAAGGACCGCTGTTGCAATGGAATGGTGGTCAAGTCACGTAACTTATTATCCCGAGCACATACTTGCTTATGGGAGCGGGAAGACCTGTTCTTTTTCATGTCGAGGTTTCGGCTCTTTCCGTGTCGACCGAATGGAGGCGGGAAAGGTTGGAGGTCCAGGACCATACCGAGTCCGGGACTCGTAGTGGTGGCTCGGAGTCCAAGTTTGGGGCAGGGACCCGAGCCTCGGCAGAAATCGTAAGGGTTAGTCTTTGCTTGCGCCGTATTTTTGTAGCGCAAGCGGTGGCGTGTGTTTTTCGGGGTACCCAGCCGGGGACATTGATTCGCAAATCGCCGCCGTCGGTATGACTTGACCGGTATCCGCATCGTAGTAAGAAGAGGAATATGAAGGAAGGAATTAAGATGGTTCTGATTGCTCAACTCTTGCTTGAAAGTAAAAACAGGTGCTTATCTAGAATGGCTAGATGATGAACTTAAAATATGGCTAATGAATCATAAATAAGGATTCACTCTTAGTAATGCTTTTCTCGCAAAACAAATAAACTACAGCCACAAAGCCTATCATATTCCTTGAGAGTCGGGAAATATATATAATCCCTTCGGTAAGTCTTACGAGTACAATTGAGTACTCAGGGTTTATTTACCCTTGTTGCAGGTGGAGCATAAGGAGCTAGTCTTGTGTGGAGGATTCTTCCGGTGGGCACGGATGGATCCTTGTATCTTCGTCGTCGCTAGATGTTTATTTTAATTCCGCTTGTTTATTTCCGCACTCAAACTTTGGTATTGTAATAAATAATTTCTAAGACTTGGTATTGTATGAAATAAAGTAAGTATTGTAAGCTTGTACTCATTATTGGATTCTGGATGTAAAACGTGGATTGTTTCGAGTTCTCCCTTGCGGTGTGCTCGACGGAACTGTTTAGAATGGCTCATTTGTTGAGTACTTAGTGTCTAGAGGAAGACAAGTGCTCTATAAATGTGTTATTTCGGGCGGGATTCTGCCCGCAGGCTAGGCGTAGCCTGGTCCCGCGCGAAAGCGGGCTCGGCCAAGTTTCCGCCCGGCGCATCGTGGGCTCAGTGGCGTCGGCGACGTTGCGGAGCATATCCGCGAGGTCCGTGAGCATGCCGCCGCCGAGGCTCGGGAGGAGGCCGCCGGCGGGTCCGCCAGCGGGAAGCGGCCACGATGAAGCGTGAAGAGGAGCTCGTCGCCGAGCCGCAGCCCGCCACGAGCTCATGCGTATGGAGCTTGACGACCTCCGTCGGGCCTTGGAGGACAAGGAGCTCGAGCGTTCCGCGCTTGAGCGTCGGGCCCTGACGTTGGAGAGGGAGCGCGACGCCAAGGGGAAGGCGCTTCAGGACCGCGAGGCCGAGTTGGAAGGTGAGTGATCCCTTTTCGAGCTTGTTGTCTTTCTCCTCTGTCTTTGAGCTCCTAGGCTGATAGGCGGGTACGTTAGTTTACGACCACAAGGCCGCTGATGGATCGATTCTGTTTGGTGCTTCGGAGGCCGAGAGAGTCCGGCTCGATGCCGAGAACCTTTCTCTATGGGAGGAGCGGGAGGAGCTTTATCAGGCGTTGGCATGTAAGGCGCTTCTCTTTTCTCTAGACTCTGAATCTCATAATTTTGATCTGTTTGTCTCTCTGCAGCTGAGAAGAAGAAGTCGTCGGGGCTAGCCCGGGAGCTCGAGGCGAAAGACAGCTCTTTAGCCGCCGCGGAGTCTTCGCTGAAGCATACCCAGCTCACGCTTGACCAGAAGGAGAAGGATCTCTAGCAGCGGACACGTGAGCTCGTGGCTGTGCAGAACGGTCTTCAGAAGGCGGCCGAGGAGCTCCGGTCCAAGGAAGCTGAGGCCTCGGGTCTCTTGGAGCGGGCGACGAAAGCCGAGACCGCAGCGCAGAAGGCGGAGCGCGAGCACACCAACCTCGTACTCGACGTCGAGGGCGTCTGCGAGGCCCTTGGAGTTGAGGAGGTGGAGGGACCGGCGCACCGGGTGCTTCGCGCCCCGGCCGTGGTGAGGGACAATGCCCGCCGTGCTGTTCATAAGGCGCTGGCCGTGGTCCTCGCCCACTACCCCGAGCTCCAGGCCTCGACCAAGATAATGGGCAAGGGGTTGGCCCGAGCCGGCTGAAGACGCCGAAGCTGGACGACGTCACGCCGCCACCGCGGAAGCGGACTCGATGAAGTTGGCGAGGAAGCTTTTTCCGGCTTGCCGTCGAAGAGCTCGGTGTTCGTTGAGCCTACCGGGTGAGGAGGAGGTAGAAACGGACTCGTCCCGGCGAGGAGAAGTAGGCCGCAAAGTTAGATAGCTCGAGGCGCCGCCTCTTTTGTTATGAACCAAGTCCCCGGGCTTGGGGCAAGATGTAGATATAACAAGTTATCTTATGTTATGGATCACTCATTTTATCTTCCCTGTGATTATACTTCCGACTAGCTCATAGTTCTCGAGTCCCCGCATCTTATCGATCAAGGCAACGGGCCCTTTTCTCGTTGGCCACGGGGGCGCTAGAGTTCGTTGGGCAAGCGCGTTGAACCTCGCCGAAGATATTGCTCAGAGCCCTTTAACTTGCCGGACTCGACGTTTCCTGGAAAGATAGATAACGAGTGCGAGGTTGAGTTGGTCGAGCTCTTCCTCGAGTGTTCGTGTTTTTGCGAAAAAAGAGTTCGTAAAAAAGGCGGGGTGTGCGCCCCGTCCCCTGTAGCCCCAAGCAAGGGCGGGCCTTGCTGGAGGTAAAGGGCGCCTTTGCTCAAGAGCCGTGTGAGGATGAAATCGGATGCTTGCACAACTTTTGCATCGAGGTGTGTCATTGTTATTCGAGTTCGTACAAAAGTGACATTACAAAAATGCATCTAAGGGTAAAAGCGACATAGCTGTTCGATGTTCCAAGTGTTGGCGAGCTCGCGGGCCGTGGGGTCCCGGATCTTGTATGAGCCTGGGGCGAGGACTCGGGCGATGGTGAACGGTCCTTCCTTCGGCGCGAGAGCTTATGCTTCTCCTTCGTGCTCTATACTCATCGCAGACCTGGTCGCCGACATTGAAAGCTCGTCTTGAACGTGGCGGTCGTGGTAATGGCGCATTGACGGCCGGGTACTTGGCTGAATGCGCAACCGCGACCTCGCGGGCCTCTTCGAAGCCGGTCCGCCCGCGTCCTCCGGCGAGGTCTGGTTGCCGGCGTTGTACGCTTGTACTCGCAGCCGCACCGCACTCGAGATTAGTGGGGAGCATGGCTTCAGAGCGAAGACGAGGAAGAAGGGGGTCCGCCTCGTAGCTCTACTCGGAGTGGTCCCGAGGCTCCATATGATCGGGGAGCTCGACGAGCCATCTTCCTCAAACTTCTCCAACCTCTTGAAGATCCTCACTTTCAATCCCTGCAAAATCAGGCTGTTGGCGCGTTCGACCTGCCCGTTTGTCCTCGGGTGGCCGACGGAGGCCCGTCTACGTGGATGTTGTAGTCGCCGCACCAGTCGAGGAAGATCTGCCCCGTGAAGTTGGTGCCGTTGTCGGTGATGATCGAATCGGCACACCGGGCGGTGGATGATACCGTCGAAGAACTTGACGTCTCCTGCGACCTCGCGGCGTGAGATGGGCATCACCTCGATCCACTTGGTGAACTTGTCGATGGCGACGGGAGGTGCGTGAAGCCCCGCGATCTCGTGAAGGGTCCGACCATGTCGAGCCCCCGCACCGCAAAAAGGCCAAGTGATGGGGATCGCCTGGAGGGCCTCGCGCCGGAAGATGTGTTTGCTTGGCGAAGAACCGACATCCTTCGCAGCGGCCGCACGATCCGGTTGGTGTCGGTGACGGCGGTCGGCCAATGGAAGCCTTGGCGGAAAGCCTTGCCCACCAGAGCTCGTGGAGCCGCGTGGTGTCCACATTCGCCGGTGTGGACCTCCCTGATGAGCTCGCGTCCTTCCTCGAAGGTGATGCACCGCTGGAGTACTCCGGATGCGCTCTTTCTATAGAGCTCGTGTTTCGATGATGGCGAAGACTTGGCTCGGCGACGTCGCGTGCAGCCTCTTCCTTCTCTGTAGGAGCTTGCCGTCTTGTAGCCATGCCGGGATCGGGAGCCGCCAGTCGGGCCTCGGGGGCTTCGGCTCCGGGTTGCGAGGACCTCGGATCCGACAAGGTTGACCTCCGCGTCGACCTCCACTCGGCGGCCCGAGCTCGAGAGGTCCTCGACCTTGGTGGGAGAAGGACAAACGGAGTCCCCGACGGTCTCTGTGCGTGGGTTCAGCCTTCCCCCAAGCCGGATGGAGGGTATGTACTGGTCATGCGCAAAAGGCGCCGGGGCGGACTTGTAGTCGATCGGAGGCGAGCTTGGCGCGGACGTCGGCGTCGCCATTGTGCGACGATGGATGTGCTTGAACTCTAGCCCGTCGGCGTTCTTCGAGCTCGCGCACCTTTGCGGAGTACGCAATCATCCCTTGGGCGACGCAGGTCGACCTCCCTTCGTGGCTTGGTCGGCCACGAGCTTGAATCCCCTCTCGATCTCGAGGCGCTTTGATGCCAAGCTCGACGGCGATCAGCGCATGCCGTTCACCAAAGCCTCGTGACTCGACCCAACGTTGTTGGAGGCGGTGAAGTGAAGGCGGATCGAGTACCTCATGCGCGTTGCACGGTGATACGAAGACCAGACCTGCTCCGGCGCTGTACTTCTTCACTGAGCCGTCGGGTAGAGCATCCGATTACTCGGCGTCGTCAGGTCTTGGCGGCAATCGGGTCTCCATCCACTCGGCCATGAAGTCGAAGGACTCGGGACTTGATGGCGTCCCCTTGGGGCATATGAGATGTCCGATCCCATGAGCTCAATTCCCACTTGGCGATGCATCCCGTGGCCTCGGCTGCGGATGATCTCGCTGAAGGGAATTTGGAGACGACGGTGATCGGGTGAGCGTCAAAGTAGTGTCGAGTTTGCGGCGCGTGATCGGGCGCATAGGCGAAGCTCGGGCCTAAGGGTATCACGTTTTTGTGTCGGAGAGGACTTCACGACGTAGACCGGTCGTTGCACCCGGAGTGCTTGGCCTTCTTCCTCTCTTTCCACTACGAGCACCGTGCTTACCACCTGCGAAGTGGCCGTGATGTACAGCAACATCGGCTCGTCCGCTTGGTGGGTGGTATGGGCGGGTTCGTCAAGAGCTCTTTCGGAATCGAGTGTGGGGCGGGCCTCGGCGGGTTCAGGCGGCGCGCCCGACTTCTTCGAAGCTTGTATAGCGGGAGGCTTCCGCTCGCCTAGCCGAGCGATGAACCTGCTAAGGGCGGCCAAGCACCATCGTAACCGCTGCACGCTCTTGACGTTCTTGATAGGGCCCATGTTTGCGGATGGCCTCGATCTTCTCTGGGGTTGGCTTCGATGCCGCGCGGATCACGATGAAGCCGAGGAGCTTTCCTCGCGGGACTCCAAACACGCACTTCTCGATTGAGCTTTACCCTAAATTCACGAAGCTTATCAAGACTTCTTTGAGGTCGGGATGAGCTCTTCTGTGCATTTCGTCTTGACCACGATGTCATCGACGTATGCCTCCACGCGTTTCCCGAAAGCGTCTCTTGAACACTTTCTGCATGCACCTTTGAAAGGTGGCGCCGGCGTTTTTAGCCCGAATGGCATGGTTACGTAGCGAACGCGCCGGCGGGGTGATGAAGGAGGTGGCGAAGCTGATCGAGCTCGTTCATCGCGATTTGATGATAGCCGGAGTATGCGTCAAGAAAATGGCGTCTCGCACCCGGAGGTGGAGTCAACGATTTGGTCGATGCGCGGCAAAGGAAATGGATCCTTCGCATGCCTTGTTGAGACTCGTATAATCAACACACATTCTCCATTTCCCATTCTTCTTCTTAACTAGTACGGGGTTGGCTATCCACTCGGATGATACACCTCCTTAACAAAGCCCGCCACTAAGAGCTTATCTATTTCCTCGGCGATTGCCCGCCGCCATCGCCATCGTCGAAACGCCGGAGCCGCTGCTTCACCGGCCGAGCCGGGCTTGATGTTTAAGGAGTGCTCGCGACTCCCTGCGGTATGCCGGGCATGTCCGAGGGTCTCCACGCGGAATACGTCGAGGTTCGCGCGGAGGAAGATGGACGAGCTCGCTTTCCTATTTAGGAGTGAGCTCGGCACCGATTCCGAACCGGTGCGCCCTCCTCGTTGACCTTCACCGCCTTAGCGTCACGCCGGCTCGAGATCCCGCCGCCTTCTCGGCTCAGCGGAGGAGCTCGCGCCTTCTTGCGTGGACGTGCTCGCGGCCTTCTTCAGCTCGACGGAGTCCCTGCGCACCACCCACGAGCATCTCGGGGATGAGCTTCTCTGACTCGATGAGGGCGTCGGCGTACTGCATCAGACCTCCCCTTATCGCAGTTGAAGGCGCGCGAGAAGATGGAGTAGACGGTGATCACGCGCTTCGCCCGGGGATCTTGAGCTTGAGGTACGTGTAGTTGAGGGACGGCCATGAACTTCGCAGAAAGCACGCCGCCCAGCGCCACAGGCATGGTAAGCGCTCTTGTATGGGAGCACCTTGTTGACACATGTTAACGTATACTTTTAATTGTCAACTAAACATGGAAAAGGACTAAGATATAATTAGATAACCTTATTAGGGGTTTATACTAATGATTTCCATGAGTTTTGGTAAAGTTGTGATTTGCGGGGACTTAACAGAAAAACGGTAGAATTCGTAACGCAATCCAACCCAAACAAGTCTAGAAGGCTCCTGATTACACCCGACGTGAACGAAACTTAACACCCAAGAAAACATCATCTAGAAGACTCCGTAGCCACGACGCACCATGGGACCTGTGGTGGGACACCCTCTGGGCCGATCGGCCCAATAATCGGCCGATCGGCCTGCCCGCGCCAAGCAAGCCTCGCCTCAGAAGCTTCCTCCACCGCCTCTAAGACGCAATCTAAACCGGTCGTATAATGTCGGTTTGATCCAATGGTCATCGCTCATTGTCAAGGCCCATGAAGATTAGTACCATATTGCTTGTCCGGCTGAAGAGACATAAGAAGACCCATATATAAGCAAGCCCCCAGCCCCCCGGCTTCAATCATCTCAGGGCATCTGATACATATCTCATCGATGGAGGCACGACGCCCGAGAAATTAGATTAGACAGCCTACAATGTAATAGAATAGATCTAGTAGAGAGTTAGGAGAGCGGAACTGCTGCTCCGGTTCTGAGAAGTCTTCAGCGTTCGGTATATCTTTGTATTTCAACTCTATTAGACTTTATGCCATAATTAGATATATCTTTTCTAGTACTTTTATGCCTTTCATGTTATTGATATAGTTATTATACTATTGCATGGGATCTCCGCTCGTATTGAGGGCTCTAGTTATGCTAGGTAGCTAGAGTAGTAATTTATAGTGTAGGCGTGGTGTCTAGGGCTATAGGTTACCCGAGGTTGCGCCAATCCCACGGTTAGTTGTGGTAGCCCCAGGGGTGACAGCCACTGTCAGTCTTTTGTATTCCACCACGTTAGGGTTGGTGATTCGTGGAGAGCTTTTTACGGCCTTTCTCCCGATCACCCCTTCCCCGTCTTTTCGAGGATCGGGACGGTACCGCTGCTCCAAAGTGTATTAGAATAATTGTTATCATAGAACCAAAGTACTAGAGAAGTATTCAGAACCTAGATCTCTCCCCGTTGTCCTCTCGACCTAGTTATCTACTCTATATTATAATATTCTCCTGGTTAAATGCTATTTATTATCATTCATATCATATACATTATTTACCCCTCACTTTAGTTTAGTTGGTATAATAAGTTAGTAGATACATGATTTTGATTTATCATAGTCTTTACCCTTGCTTCCCGGGAAAATATAAATAACGATACTGAATAATCCCGGGTAAAAGCTACAATGGTATTTTTTTATTCCGTGGCTTTGAACCCCCTTTATATTCTTTTTGCACTTAATAAATACCAACACACCTCGAAGGTGAGTACTTCCTTTGCGAAGCTGCTCGGGTCGCCGGTGTGATGGGGAGGTTGATCCGCCGAGCGGAAACGCCGCTTCCCTGCACTACTACCCCTCGTGGATGGGGTCCGGTGGAGGGTCGGAGTCGAGCTCGTGATGCCGAGAGCCTCCATGGTGTCGGCGTGGGGAGGTTGAGGCCGCCACCACCGCCCATCGACACCTTGCCGAGGCGCTTTGGTGCCGACTATGGGATCGACGACGAGAGGAACCTTTCCGATGTGGGACGTGCACGGGATGGTCCTTCTTGTCGAAGGTGATCGGGGCCTGGACCACTTGAGGTAGGAGGGCCCTCCTGGCTCGGTGAAGAGGACTTGCGGCTACCTGTAGGGAGCTTCGGGCGGCGCTTGACTCATACGCCAGTGGGCCGCCGAAGACGACGTTGACGGCGCCGTCCTCGAAGAAGACGTCCCTTGTCACCCGCCCGGCAAAACTCGCCCCCGCGGTGCTCGCCGCCCGCACCCTCCCCTTCCCCTCGCCCGCCACGAATTTCGGCAGAGCTCGCGGCCCCTAAACTTGTGCTTGACCGGGCCTCGGGTTGGGGCGAGGGCAGGTCGAGCTTCTTCCTCGAAGAGTCCTTGGGAGCACCGGGCTTCGCGGCCTTGGCGCTGGGCTTGTTTTTTTCGCGATCGCGACGAAGTCGCCCCCGCCGCGCTGTTCTTGTTCTTCTTCTTGGGCCACGAGCTTGAGCCTTCGCCGGCCTCATCGGCGGCCTCTCCCTTGCCCTTGCCCGTGGTGCCGTGAAGGATCGGGAGATGGCCTCCTCGCCCCTGTGGTTCGTGGCGAGGTCGAGGAGGTCCTTCACCATCTTGGGCTTGCGAAAAGCCGAGCTCGTGGATGAGCGTTTCGCGGTTGTGCCAAGGTGAAGGCGGTGATGATCTCCGCATCGGTGGCGTCGGTGAGCTCGCTGCAGCTTGGAGAAGCGCCGGATGTAGTTGCGGGCTCGTTCCTCCGCCGCTATAAACCGCGGAGGTCCCACGTGTTGCTCTCGGGCGCGAGTAGGTCCCCGAAAGTTGCCAACGAAAACGCCGCGGAGGGGTTGTGCCGCGATCGATCCGATACCGCTGCTGAGCCGGGAGCGAGCCGTGTCGGCGAGGTGCGGGGGAGGTTGCGGATGATGAAGAGCTCACAGTCGGGCTCCCCGCCGACACGCGAGGGGCGGTAGTCCTCGAGCCGACGCCGATCCGTCTCCGCTGTACCACGGATCTGAGGTCGGGCCCTCGAAAAACGCTCGAGGAACGGCGTGTCGTGGACCCGAGAGCCGAACACCCGGGTCTCTCCTGTCTCGGCGTGGAGCTCGTCCCGCGCGCCCGCCCTCGAGCCTCGAAAGCATCGCGCGGTGGGGGGCCGCCGCCTCCCTCCCGACCTCGGGGTCGGACTACGGCCGTGATCCTCCCGCCGTCGTAGCGGCCGCCCCTCCTCTGCTGTAGGACTGGGCGGGGCGGTCGCCGTCGCGCCCCGCCGGCGTGGCGATCGTGGGGCTCGGTGTCCCGGGCGCTTAGTGCGCGCTCGCGCGGCCGGTGCATCGAGGGTGTGCGCGTCGCGTCGCGGTTCTCTCCCACCGGTGAGCGTGGACACATGGAGACTCCTCCTGCCGGCCTCCGGCTGGAGGAGGCCTCATGCTCCTCCCGAAGGCGCCGGACTGACTCGAGCTTTCCACTGTGTTCCGCGGGCCCCCTTGATGAGGGAACGCAGCCGCCGGTGGAGCCTTCGCTTCGTGCCTCGGGTCGTGGAGCTCGTGGAGGAGCTCTCTGGGCTCGCTGCGGGCCGGCGTGTCGCCTCCGAAGACCGGGGCGGGAGGTCGTCGGCCCATCGATCTTGCCGCGCCTCCCTTCCCCCGAGCTCGCACTTTTCGTCGCGACCTCCAACCTCCTCGAGGAGTCGCGTCGCGCCCGCGCCGATTTCACGCTCGGCCTCTTTCGAGCTCATCGAGGCGCCGCGTGCACCCGCTTAGGTGGGGGCGCCGTTTGAGCGAAGGTCGAGCTCGACCTCGAAGCGTCTTGGGGGTGTGCTGGGAAAGACTCGTCCTCACTGGGTAGGCGCACGGCGCCATCCGTGTCCGCACATGTAGCAACCCTGGTGTGGGGTCGACCCCTCGCAAGGCTCAAAGCTGCCCGCCGGTCTCGAGACCGGTCGCTCCAAGCTCTGTCGATCTTACGGGCAGAAGAGCCGCCCCCGCGGTACATCTCGCCGTGGCCGCGAGGAACTCGTCGGGGGAGAGCGGCTCCCCGTCCGGCATACTACGGGACGACGTTGAGGCGGTGCGAAGGTGACGTCGGGAAATGCTCCTGAGTCGGCTCGGGGCCGAGGATGTGGAAGCAAGTCCGCGATGGCGATGAAGAAGTGGTCGGCCGCCGTATGGGGCTTAGCGGACCGGAAGTCGATCCCCTACGGAGCGCATCGGCGTCGCGGGCAAAGATCGCGACGAGGCGGGGCGTCATCTCGTCCCCGCACCATCCCGGGAAGGTGGTTCACGCAGGGAGCCCTCGAGCTGGGTGCCGGGCGAAGTCCAGGGTCCCGGCGCATCGGTGCGCCGGACACGGAGCGGTGGTGAAGGGAGCCATCGGCGGTGAACGCCACACTAGCGCCGCCCCTACCGGGCGCGCCAACCGCCGTGGGTCGTATACCACGGCCACGCGAATCGACCGCTAATGTGTGCAACGATGGCCTAGCTCAAGAACAATGACACGGGGTTTATACTGGTTCGGGCTACCGAGCACCCTAGTCCGGTGTGTGGCACTATCGAGCTCAAACCGCCAGACGGGGCGAATACAAGTTGGCGAGAGGGGAGATGGGCCCCGTGTCTCGTGTGATGAGTGGAATCGAGCGGTGTGAGTGTGTGTTTTGAGTGTGCAAGAGAGCTTGCCTTCTCCCAAAGGGCCGAGCCCTCCCTTTTATAGTCCCAAGGGGGAGCTCACAGGCGCCATCGGGTTGAGGACCGTGTGATGGAAGAAATACAAGTAGGGAGGGGTAGAAGAGAAGAATTCCCCACATGCCGGGCACGCCGGGCTGTCCGGCGTGCGCTCCCGACCGCTATCCTATCCCGCGACACGCCGCTTGGTCGCCGAGTAGAATAGGGCGCTCCGTTGTCCCGACACGTGAGTGCGTACGGGTGACGAGCTGGAGCTGTCGGTCGGTGTAGAAGGAGACAATGAGCTCCCCCATCCCGTCGTACTCCCTCGCGTCGTCGTATCGGTCCCGCCGCACGCGTCGGTGCTCGCGGCGAGATCATGGGGCGCCGCCTTAAATGCTCGTACCCAGTGTCACAGAAAACGTGTGGCCAGAGAGCTCGCCAAGAGGACTTGACCTCGTCCGCCGAGGTCATCCTTGTCGCGCAGCGTTTGTCCCTTGTGTTTGTCGGGACCGGGCGTGACCGGACGGTTCCACGCCACGCTGCTTCCGGGGATCTTGCCCCGCAGGCCGATATGATCGTGTTGCGACACCGGTCGTAGCCGGAACCCGCGATCTTATGAATCGCGGCGCCGGATTCTCTCTCGACATTCTTGGGTCCGATGCCGGGAGCTCGTTTGAGACGGAGAAGAGCTCGGCGCCGTGAGTGGAGCTCGTCGCACCTTCGCACTCCCTAGGGAGCTCGCTCGAGACGGAGGTTTTTCCTAAGAACAAGCTCGAGCTCGCCTCGAGCCTCCGTGGTCCGCGAGTCTTCATCCGAGACGGGGGATGCCCTCATCGTATTTCAGCCTCTATGGCGGGTAACACCCCCTCGCTGTTTGACGAAAATACGTTTCCTCTCTAACGCGTTGTTATGGATGAGTTGGGATGATTGACTCGATCCGAATATCTCGGCCCCACATTACCTTAATTGTTGAAGCATGCCGGCACCGTAACATCTCGTGGTGGACCTTTCCATCTCGCTTGAAGCTTTCCTTATTTGGCCTCTTGTGTATCTTGTTCCTCAATTGTCTCCTTCATTACATCGTCTTTCCTTTCTTGTTCTTTAAATTGTGCTTGAACCTTTTTGCTCCTCTCATGATTTTATTCCCGTAATATTAGTTGACAACATATACCCAAAGGAATATACAAGTAATTTCAAGCAAGGGTAGGATTGTCATGGAGCTTAAGGTTGCTTTTATGCCGAAAGAAGTTTTGATTGGATATTTTAATTAGCAAATACTCACTATTACTTTTCTCTAGTTGGAAATTTTATGATATCTTAAGTTTAATTTTGATATACGACATTTATTAACCAATCAAACTTAGAGAGACAAAGTAATAGTGAGTAAGAGGATTGCAAACCAGCATGTCGAGTGATGGAAGCTTGAGTAGAGGAGGAGTATGTCGATGTCTTTAGAGGAATCGACCTTCCTCCCCCCATGCTCGAGAGCCTTCTGTCACTCAACACTTTAAGTGTGAATGCTTTGAACCATCTCTAATCGTGTGTTGCAATCACCATGTCCTTAGATGTTGTTCATCCTTTGTTCCGCAAGTTTAGTGACCAAGAATACCCGAAGGGAACTTGTCCTAGGAACATGTTTCTTTTACAAAAAGCCTTCATGTGCTCGGATATATATTATTATTATTATTTTCTTTTAGAACATAAGACAAAAGTTGGATACAAATATGAGATTTATGTTCACTTACCTGTCTTTGATGTTCTTATGACCTGTAGCTTTGTCCATCCACTTCTTTTGAGTGATTACTTTTCTAGATCGTGTTATATGGCACTCTTCTCTATTGAATAGACATAGCATAGATCCTTTCCTACAAAATATTAGTGGACACATACCCGAGGAATACAACAGGGTTGAAATAGGGGTTGTGTCCAAAATTCATAAGATTTCATCTATGCTAGTAAAAAGATGGTTCTTTGATTATTCTTAGCACCGCATTTTATTTTTTCATGTCTTATAGCAAATTTTATTTATATGGCTGCACTTTAGCATGTGGATCAAGGCAAAGGTAACTTGTAGCAAAAGACAGAGTGAATGATATTTGATACTTACAATTCTTCCATCAATGATGAATGAGCCGTGTCTTTTGCACAAAGTTGGAGTTCTTCATATGCCTTGCTTCATCTCTAATCTGAGTTCATCTCTTGACTTACCCAAATTGAGATTTGAGAATTTTCTGCAGGGGTTAGTCCAACACAATAACCGATGTCTACGCAAGCAATTCTTAGTTCAATAACCAAACTAGACTCCATGTCTAATTTAATTAAGGAAGGCATTTTAACCTAAGCACCACGCTTAATTTAAAGGCCTTTGGAAATATCCTATATGCATATAGAAATACTCCCAAACTAAAGCATACTATAATAAACAAAGGCATGATAGCACTATAGAGATTTAATCAAATAGAGATGAAAGGGCATGATCATGGTGAGGATTTTTTTTTTTTTTTTTTTAGATGCAAACTATATGGATGTATGCAAAGAACTAAACATGCAATGGATCTACTATGAGAAAACATAAGCTAAGCGGAGTGAATGAGTTGATCAAGTAAACATGCAATGCAATGCAAGAAATTAAAAGGATAACTACTCAATCAATTTATAGCCCATGAGCAAGACTTTCTCACCTTTTAATCATACTTACCATGATGTGCAGCTTCTATGTACGTCACTTGAGATGTGTGCATTGAATTCTTGTGACGGGCGACTTCTTCTTTAATCTACATATGGTTAGAATAATATTTAAATACATACCTTTGAGATGGCGGGGTTCTAAAGTTGATGAATCTTGAATGATCAAGCACCCCGGGTTCTTCAATCTTTTCTTCTTTTCTTTTCTTTTCTTATCTTGTGGAATCTTGTCGGAAGGTCGCAACGACATCTTTTGTCTTGTCTATTCCACAACTCAACAACAACAAGGGTAATCCTACTAAAGCTAGTGATACACTAAATCAGCAGACATCATGATCATTATTAAAATCTTTACACCAATTGCTTCCCAACGGCGCCAAAAAGCTTGTTGGCATTTGTTAAGTACTAAAAGAATATGAAGGATTACGCAAGTGCAAAAACACCTACCATTGTAGCTTTTCCCTAGGATGAGTATTCTAGAGTATCGTATCCACGGGGAAGCTTTGGCTAAAGAATTCTAATAAGTCACAATCATGTATCTACTAGGGAAGCTTTGGCTAAAGAATTCTAATAAGTCACAATCATGTATCCACTAACTTAGCAAACCACTAGACTAAAGTGAGGAGGTAATTAATAAAGGATAAGTAAATGTCAATGCATAAAATAATATCCTACCTAAAATATCGAGTAACTAAACTAATCAAGAGGTCAAAGGGAGAGATCAAGGTTCCTGGGTAATTCTCTATTACTTAGGTTCTATGATAGCAATTATACTAATGCACTTTGGAGCAACAGTTCCTTTCCAACTCTCGAGAAAGATCGGAAGAAAGTAGTTGGGAGAAGGCTGCCCAAAGCTCTACGTAAACACCAACCCATACGTGGGGGGACTACAAAGGCCGACAGGGCTGTCACCCCTGGGGCTACCACAACTATCCGTAGGTTTGGGCGCAACCTCAGGTAACCAATAGCCTAGATACCAAGTCTACACTATCGATTACTACTCTAGCTACCATGAATAACTAGAGTCCTCAATACGAGCGGAGATCCCATGCAATAGCCTAACAACTATACTTAACCATATATGAAAGGCATGAAAGTGAATAGAGAAGATAAATATATAAATCATAAGTCTTGTAGAGAAGATACAAAGACATACCATACTCTGAAGACATCTCCAGAACAGGAGCATAGCTCCTCTCTCCTTTTACTCCTGATTAGATCTAAGTTAGATCTAATCTAGTTCTAATTACATGGCTAATCTATCTCTAATTACATGACTAATCTTCTTCTAATCTACTTCTAATTCACTAATCCCAGAGAGAGGTTATCCTTACATTGGGAACACCTCTACAACCGAGAGATAATGAATAGAATGAGATAGAATGAATTAGGGTTTAACCACGGGGTCGAGGGGTCTTCTTATATAGGCCTTGACGATGAACGTGAACCCTTGGATCAAACCGACCTTGGCAACGGTGTAGATACAACCTCAAAGTCGGTTTGAAACCGACCTAGGAAGATGAGACCGACAGGTGGGACCCACGGCGGCCGGCCCGATCTTCATCAGGCGGCCGCCCGGGGTTATGGTGGGCCCATGCGGTAGGTCCTTCCCCGGTGTCTTCTCGGTGTTTTCTAGAATGTTTTAGTCCACAATTCGGGTTGAGTTACTTCACGGTCAAGTCTTGTCATCATATTGGATGTATATTCCTAACTTTCTCCTTTCTTCTCTCTCGTGATTTATTTGTTAAGTCCCTAAAAGTCATAAATCACCAAAACTTCGTGGAATTATGTTAGTTAGACCCCTAGTCTATGTTGATATTCATTTTACGTCCTTATTTCATGTTTAATTGACTATTAAAATTATACTATAACATGTGTCAACAAGGAGCTCACCCGTGCTTGAAGTACTAGTGCTTAGGTTTGTGTGACCTTACATTAGAATTGTTTAGGAGCTCAAGCTAGGCTTTTCACCTCACTCTTCTTGTGTAGGATCCTTTGTGAGGTGATTTAGAGTCTTAGTTAGAGGGGTGAAGTCTTGGCTAAGCGAATAGTTTTAATTCGCATTATATTGGGTTAGCCATCACAATTAGTTTTAGAAGGGACTATTCACCCCTCTAGTCCCCATCTCGACCCTTCACCTTGGAATGGGCAAATGCTAGGCCCGAACATCTACGATTAGATATCATATTAATGTTTTACTAACCCATATATTACCTTGATGAAGATGATAAGATATAACTCGGGGAACTAGCAAGAGCGGTTTAGAGACTCGCTTAGGGCCCAACCCATAATAATCACATTCACCTGGTTTGGACTTCTTGCCGAGTACGTTTGTACTCACCCCTTCGCTTTTACATACATCAACACTAGGAGGTAAGAGCGTCAATAAGGTAAAGAACCAAATTTCATTGGAGTTCGCAAGGCGTTTGTTTAAGAGGAAGACGTTGAAGCCTAGGATTCATCCATGCTCAAGTTTGCCTGTGGAGTATGAGGCAGTGTCATAGTTAACCCATTGCTTCTCGGTTAACCTCTAATATTGGAGTCTGGTTCTGGAGGTGGGCTCTCTTTCTTCTTCCACACCTTTTGGTTGGTGATGCGGGTGTGTGGAGTTACCTTCTTCTTGTACCTCCTTTGCTTCTTCTTCTTTCTTAAGGACTTCCCCCTGTCTAGTCCTCCCATCCAATTTTATTCTTTGATATCTCTGCCTCATAGGCTTCCCAATCTTCTTGCGACATCGAAGTGTATCCCTTGTGGTGAGAGTTGCGTCTTCTTCTATTGCGTGACTTCTTGGGCCGTTCAAAGTTAGCATAATTCTTAAAATAATAGCGTGCACCTTTTAGAAGGGAATTGGAAGTGGATGTCTCCGATCCTCATGTAGATGATAGCTCATGTAGTGTTCGGAACGATCTTCCAAGCATAATGGGTGTATTAATATTTTCTTCCCTCATGTCTAAGACTATGAAGTGCAGCTAGGCACATAGTGGTCATGAATGCATCTTTGGTACATCTCTAGCTATTCCTTAAATTACGAAGGATTGATCCTCCATCTGTAACTATATATATATATGTTTCGTACAAGGGTTATTTACCATATATAAATTCATAAATTAGCTTAGGCATTATATTGACTCCTGAGCCTATATCACAGATGGTATTTGTAAAAGGTTAGCTGCTTAATTGAAATCTCGATCTCGGGGTTACCTGGATCATCCATCTTTGGTATAATGGTGAATTGTCGAGGTTGTCCCAGCCTGAGTAAACTGCATTGATCATGTTCACATTTTGTGGCTTCTTGTTCTTGTTTCTTCTTCTATAGTTGTTCTTCTTAGCAGGTGTAGCAAGTATGTAGTCAAACGCATTCTTAGGGTGAGCGGGATATTGATGTGTCTTGTTCTTAAAGTTGAAAGTCTCCCTTCTCCCTTTGATGGTTAAAAAGATATTAGCTTATGCGGCATAAATGATAGCCTTGGTTGTGGTCAAGAATGGTCGGTCCAATATGATCGTTGATCTCCCATTTCCCCCGGTCTCAAGTACGACAAAGTCTGCCTGTACATATGAGTTGCCTACTCGTAGATAGATGTCTTCAAGGATTCCCTTTGGGTAGATGATCGACTGATCTGCAAGCTGCAAACACATGGTTGTATATAATAAAGGAGCACCATGGATCTTGTCATATATTACCTTTGGCATAATGTTGATGCTAGATCCGTGGTCACAAAGTGCATTGTCAAAGGTGTATGCGGCCCGATCTGAATAGTGATGGCCGGTCTACCTGAGTCTCCTTTCTTTAATAGCAAGGATTCTTGCTTCCATCCTTGCTTTGAGAAGTCTTTATAGTAGTGACCTGCATTAAAGATATCGACAAGATTTGCGGACTCTAGCTCTTCCGGCTGTCCCGTATTTTTGTTAGTCTCTAGCGGGGTATAGCGGCAGACTAATCGAAAAAAGCGTCACTCGCATCTTGTTAAAACTATGCTGGTTCTTCATGGCTATGGAAAAGGTATGTAGCCTGGTGTCTAATGTTTTGTCATTGGAAGCTACCTTCGTATTGATCTACTCAATAAGTCTAGGCCCGACCAACAAGTAACTGTTTCAAAGGGGTTGGTTGAAATTGTTACCTTGGTAATTACTTTGATAATTACCTAAGTAGTTTGGCCTCTATTGTTGATTCCATCCTTGAGGTTGTTGAGGGCGATAGTTGGTATTGTTGTTATTGATGTAGTTCACATCCTCTAGAATTTCTAGACAATTCTTCCCTGAATGTCCAAAGCTTCCACATTCTTCACAAGTCATGAGGGCATCATTAATGTGCATGACCTCCCTCTTCTCGTGGTCCTAGTTCTCTAGCTTCTTCATAAGTAAATCAAGCTTAGCTGATATCATGTCCACCTCTTTAAGTTGATGGACTCCTCCCTTGCGAGTGGTAGTGTGCTCTTCATTCTAACTCTGGTTGGATGCCATCTTCTCAACAAGTGTAGCAGCATTGGGGAGCGTAAGTGCTAAGAAAGCTCCTCCAAAGAAGAATCCCATTGTCTCACGAGTGCTAGTGGTTAGCCCGTGATAGAAGGTCTGCATCAAAAGCCAGTCCTCCATACCATGATGAGGACATTCTAAAATCAGATCTTGAAAACGTTCCTAAGCCTCATGAAAAAATTCATCTTGTTGTTGCTGAAAGCTTAATATTTTCCCATGCAAGGCATTTGTCTTGCCGGTAGGAAAGAATTTGGCGAGGAATTTAGTTGAGCAGTGGTCCCAAGTAGTGTGTTTCTCTTTGTTGGCGTAAAACCACGGTTTGGCCTTTCTAAGCGGCGAGAATGGAAAAAGGCGAATTATAATGGCATCACGTGCCACTCCCTTGATGGTGAAGGTGCTTTGTAGATCTTTAGAAAATGTTGCAAATGGGCACTTGCATCGTCATGTGTCTTCCCACAGAACTTACTAGCTTGCACCATAGTGATGAGAGCAAGCTTGAGCTTGAATCCATTCTCTCCAATGTTGATAGTTGGTCCAGTGTGGATGTTACTGGTAGTCGGAGCAGAGAACTCGTGAAGACTCTCGTTAGCCATAGCCTCAAGATCGGATGCTAAGCTTCTCTTGGCGTGTTGATCTTCTAAACGTTCTTTTGTATATTTTACGAGCTGTTCTCTTTTTTGCTTCTTGATTAACTTTTCTAGATCACTAAGAAAATTCTTTGGTAGATTATCACTATGCATACATTACTCGGAAATAAAATCATAAAAAATAAACAAAACAAAGGGTGAAGCTGTTATGAGTAGAAGATTATTGGTTGTTTGAACTAATTCCATGCGTATGAAGGTATACTAGTACTTCCTAAGTTTGAAATCTTCCTCGGCAACGACACCAGAAATTGCTTGTTGACACTAATTAACGACATTACTAATATAGCTAAAAAGCGTTGTTGACACTACTTGAAAAGTAATGACCCCAAACAAGGCTTTGGTATTATGAAAATTACTTTGCCACTAATAAACTAGTTAAAGGGTGACCTATACTTCTAGTAAAGACAGAGTGTCGATCCATCTTATGCAACTAGAGAGTATAACATGGTATAAAATAATATGACTAGACGTAAGATAAAGGAATATAGAGAATATAGAACAAAAGCTCTACAAACGGACAGAATAATAAATACCACTATAGCATTTTCCCTAGGAGTATCTAGAGTATCGAATCCACAAGGAAGACCCCTCTCCCCGCTAGTCGGCGATGGAGGAGCAGGGGTATCGCGCTAGATCCGGAAAGGCTGAAAGCAAGGTATGGTACGCGTCGAGGGCACCGCCACAGCTCCTTGATGGCTTAAGGCGCCCTTCTGGCTGGCTGGGTAGGTCCTCGAGGGATCCCACGGCGGTGGCGAGGTGAAGGGACGGTGAGCTCGTCCCCGCTGCTACAGGGCCAATGGAGGTCGCGAAAGGGGCTGTCTCCACCGCATCGATGGTCGTCGGCGCGTCTCCCCGCCCCTCCTACCTCCTACTCCCACCGTGTCACCGACGTCTCTCCCCTCTGTCCCCTCCGTCGAAGGCACGGTAGGCCCACAGCTCCCGGGCGTGGATGCCCGCTACTACGCTAGATATCCCGGATGGAGGATGGGATGCCGGATGACATGGCAACTTCCAGGGACGCTTGTTGCAACAATTTCGTCCCATATTTTCTTTATTGGTGTGGTTTACAGTACTCTAATGCAAAGAGTCTTAGAGTATTCTGTTGACAGCTGTTAAGTACCAATTTTTGTCGTCAACTCCTACATAAATTCATAACAGATGAGCATCAACATTACTTGTAGTTAAGTACCCATTTTATGTCGTCAACTCCTTTATAAATTCATAACAGATGAGCATCAACATTACTTGTAGAAGTTATTGCAGACGAATTCCACGAGTGTCAATGAATATTTGAATGTAGGTGTTTTATCTTGTAAAAGGGAGAAAGCACGCCATATGGATCCAAGTAGCACAACTCCAACCAATGAGATGCTGCCATTTAGGCATCACATGAAGCACACTCTCAACCAATCAGCACCAAGTACATGGATTCAAGGGCCCACAATCGCGAGATAAATGGCTAGAAACACAAAGGCACAAGTCCATTATAAATAAGAATCAATCGACCCTAATTTCACCTAAACTAGAAAAACATAAATGAACTATAAAAATAAGAATTTATACTCCACAATCCTACTCCAACTATATCAAATCTATCCTCAGTACTGAATGGCTGAGTAGCTGATAGAGAAGCGGATTCCGTGCTTAATGGTTTAGTAGCAATCCAGCCTTGAATGACTGAGTAGCTCTAGATATTGACTATATCGAATGTGCGTCGATGAGGTATTGCCCACAATTCTTGATATTTGTTATTAGGTCATCACCATCATGATTTTAAGTTAACATCATATCATCGAGCACAAATCTAAAAGAAATCAAAACAATCTCCACGTTCATAAGGGCCAAAACAAAGTGATCCAAAATTTATCATATCTAAAACTATGTGCAAAATATCAGGATTCATGAGAATCTACTCCTCTTTCATTTAAGAGAACCAAAGCAACTTTATTCTGATTAGGAGGTTTCAAATGGGGAAGATGTGAAACTACATAGACACTGTGGGTTGGCACTTTGTCATTTGCAACCCCTTGAATGTTTTTCTCTTTCACACTGCTTTTAAGGAGCATACTTTAGAACACCTTCAAGATGATTGTTGATGTCCATATGTTTGTTTAACCTTGTAACGACTCCATGTATATTTCACCAAAGTGAGCATGTGTGTCAACCTCATCTTTCGGTCTGCGGGATACTCAAGGAGTGCTCCAAAAAATTTTAGGATCAACTTCTCCAACAACATAAAAGCGACTTCACTACATCAATCGTTACGTCATCACCAACCTTTGCGGAAAATATGGCGCCACGAATGATACCGGCAATGTTGTTCCAATGCAATTCTACATTCGTTGGAGAGGTCGCCATGGTATGCTCCATTTTTCCAAACTTACTCTCATCTCCCCATTGTAGGTCAAAAGCAAGTCCTTAGGAGATAAGTCACCCCA
The DNA here is from genome assembly GCA_015847255.1 of Hyparrhenia diplandra. Lineage (NCBI taxonomy): Eukaryota > Viridiplantae > Streptophyta > Magnoliopsida > Poales > Poaceae > Hyparrhenia > Hyparrhenia diplandra. Next base: position 4,840 of record JADLZK010011384.1, on the reverse strand, counting down.
AAACTCCACGCTGCTAGACTTCTCATCAAATTATTAATTCTATTGGCTCTTTCTTTCTTTCTTTGTTTTTATACTTTTTTTTTTCCTTTTTTGGGTGAGGTGGTATTGTCAATGCGATTGATTGCATTCCTCAAAATAAAGTGAAATGTTATTTAGATAAAAATGTGCCGTGGGTGCTTAAACTTTTTCTCACCGCTCATCTGAGTCCATAAACAACTTTGGTTTTGCTCATCTCAGTCCATGAATTTTTCCCCATCGCTCATCTAGGTCCAAAACCATTCAAACTACCCTCCCCGATGGTTTTGGACAGGCGGGATTGCTACAGATAACAACTGTTTTTAGACCGCTGCGGATGAGCGCTACAAGGTGTGGATGCACTCGGCCGACCCGGACACGGCCCGGCTGCAGGCGTGATGGCGCAAGGCGCCCAAGGTTGTCGGCGCCGGGCGGCGGCGATGTAGCGATCTTGGAGGTGATCGAGGTCGCTGTTAGCAGCATACATGGCCGCCATCGGCGGTGTGTTGTATTGCTCTACTACTAGGTACCCGTTGGTGGTCGTGGTCGTCATCGACATGTGTGGTGGAGGCGAGACCGAGAAGCTGTGACTTGCATGGGTTTGCATCGGGGACATCAGCGGTGAGACAGGTGCCATCGTTGGCGACTGATGGCTGTCCAGTGTAGTGAGCTGCTCCAGCTGGAGGGTCATGTTCATCAGCTCAAACTACGCTTCCGAGCTGTAATTTAGCAGGTCAAAGTTCATAAGTTACGGTGTTGATCGATCGAGAGTTGGTAGCTAGCTATAAATCCTATCCGTGTGGAAGCAAGGCTGATATCATAGAACTAGTGAGACTATATGATCAGGAAGCAAAGAAGGAGCTTGATCGATCGGTTAAGGAGGAGCTCAAGCTAGTGGCTACTATTTCGGGGAAAGGTGTGGAGGTTTTGCGATGCCGATGGAGCCACGCAAGTGAAGAGGCCAACCTATTTAGCGGTGACAACCGCACTACTACTGAACGGTAGGAATAGCCTTATGCTTGTTGGATGCACGATCGCGGTGCCCTACAAGTGGGTTTGGATGGTTGGACCGTGTCTCTTCTCTCCCAACCTTCACCACTCTTTGGCGAGTCGGTTGAAAGAGTGTGGATCCTGTTTCTTCTCGTCTCTTGTCTCAATCCATGTCGATCTAGTAAGGCGTTGATTGAGCTTTAAACTGTTTGGTATTTATTGCCATTTTGATTCCATTCTTTGATTCCGTTGTTGCAATGACGAGCGGATTAGAGCGATGTGAATCCCTTTGTTCTTCATTTGGTTCTTTGTGCTTGGCCACTCCTTTTGATTCCCGTTAATCTAATAATGTCCGGATCGAAGTAGTGTGTAGTGATGTTTGCTTAGGATGAGCTAAAGTCTATGCCATTATCCGGGCGCGTCTTGGTCGATTCGATTGACCCGTGAAGTACGAGCTAGGCTATGATTTGAGCTCATGCTTAGAAAACCTCCACTTCTTTTATATTTTCCCAAGGATAGGACACCTGCCGAGAGGGCTCAGTCGTCCCCTTTTGTGTTCTCTAGGTCGTAGCCCTTTTTTGTGTCCAATCGCCTTTTAATTGATTGATTGTTCTCTTGTCGGGTGTAGTGTCGTGAGGTAGTTGTATCGAGGCTAGCGTTGGATCGGAACCCGATGGAGGAAGAGAGCATGGAGGACAACAGGACTATAGAGTGGAGTTGACCCAGGAGGAGGAGACTCTGTTGTTCGATTACACCAACTAATAGAGACTTGTACCACTACTACCTCGACATCGTAGGTGTCATGGCAACACTTTACTTAGAGAATTTGAGACAATGCAAGTAGATATGCTAGCGCTTTACTTTTACTCCTTTGCTAGTATATGATGCATGCTTTTGCTTGAGCCTCGATTGCCCTGATTAAAACCTATCTACCCGATTACCCAGCTTCGCGCTCACACTTATACAATCATGCTTACTTACACTTGCTGCGATCTATGCTATCACACTTACGTTATATATATTGAGAGCCGAATTATATGAGCCAGATGGATAATTGGTGATACCTTCTGGAGTGTGACCCTGTGTGTGTGACTTGGGTGTGTGGTGGTGAGGGTTGTGTCGACCAGGCAGGATTACGACGAGTCGTGGAGACAAGTCTTGCCAGGGGGTGCTTCTGGGCACTCCCATGTTACACTACCTGTGGCGGGTAAACAGAGTTCTAGGAGATGGCCCGGGACCGAATCGGTAGGCTCGCGAGGGAGAGGGTGGACGGTGAGGCGGAGATGTTCTTTGGAGCGGGAGGAGGTGGCGACTCTGCGAGGTGGAGCTAGGGCGCGGCGGGCGGCTACAACGCACAACGGAGGAGGCCGAGGTGTAGTAGGCGTGCGTCTTGGGGAGGGGAGGGGAAGAAATCCTGACACGTGGGACCCACGGGTGATAGAGTATGCTTTTTAAAGTTTCACCGCCGCGAATAGCCTTAGGTCGGGCCGTGATTGTTTCGCGCGCCCAAGATGCCCGCGTCCGAAGAAGGCGAAAAGCCTCCTCATGCCCGTCGGCGACGGTTTCGAAAACAAATCGTTAAACAACATGTTTTAACAAAAAAAATACATGGTCTTTTTTTTTTTGTTTCTATGGTGTCTAGACCCACGTGTCATAATCAAACATAAGGCCTCGGAGGAAGCACCTTTGCCTCCCACCCGACTCCTCTCCCTCACTTGACTTTCTCCCCCCCCTCTCGATTTTGTAATTGTCTGGAGGTAGAAGAAGGGTGGAGGCTGTTGGATCTTAATCCTTTGGTTCAAAAAAAATTTATGTGTTAAAAGGGCATAAATAAAGTTGTACATTCGCCCGCGAAATTGGCCGGTCCGTGGCCCGACCTTTTGGCCGGCCCGGTGGCCGGCCCGGCCGCATCTGCGTGCGGGCGGCCCGGCCGGCGGCGCCGGACAGGGCCATGGGCGTCGGCCAGCCGCGGACACGGCCTTTGGTCAGGCCCCGGTGCGGGGGGTCGGCCGTGTGGCCCGGCCATGACTATATAGGCATATATAAATGGCGGCGCGTCCGTTCCACCCCCAGCGGAACCCTAATCCATTTTGTTCCCCCCCATGGCACTCCTCCTCGCTCGTCGACCTAACCCTAATCGACGGATCTGCGCCTTGCCGCCGCCGCGGCTCGCCTCTCGTCGGATCCCGGTCACCTCGCCGGCGATCAGGTGACCTCTGTCTTTTCTCATTACTTTCTCCTCTCCTTTCTCCTCTCTCTCCCTCTTGTTCTCTCCGTCGGCCATGTAGTACTCCTACTCTCCTCTCCTTCCTCCGCCTCGTCGGATCGACCCTCCTTCTCCACTCTCAGGCGACCTTTGCAACTCAGGCACAGGGCTCCGCCGTGGGTAGCGGCAAGCGGACCTGGCCATCTCCTCTTCTCTTCCGTTCCGCTATACATTTTTCTCTTCCATGCTTCTATTACGCTTCTCCTCTTCTCACGTCATCGGCGCTTTCTCCTTTTCAGGTTCGTGCGGGCGCCCGGCTCTTCCTCCTCGGAGTGGAGATGGCCGAACCGCAAAAAGGCGTTGAGGGGCGGTCTTAGGGAGATCAGGCCGGGGTGGGTCGTCCTCCTCGCCCATCGTCCGCCGTGTGCTAGAGGAGCAAGAAGGCGGGGTGGGTCGTCCTCCACGCCCGGCTGGTCGGCAGGTGGTGATGTCCTGCAGGCGGGGCTTGGATCGGTTGATTGGCGTCAAGGGCCGGCAGCGGGGGACTCGGGGCACCCTTGTTCGGACCGGGGATCACGGAAGGTCGAGGGCGACAAACGACCTCGGATCTGCGCCCTGGGGTGTCAATCTCGAGCGGTCATCGATGTCGATGCCGGTGATGATGACGATGCTAATGACACTAACACCAGTATAAAGCGTTACGATGTGTGGGACTACTTTCATGAGGTAAAAGAGAATAAGATTCGTGTTGGTGCTATCTGTATGCCTTTGTGATGCTAAGTACTCTGCTAGATCTCGCTAATGGCAATCGGGTCATTTGAGGAGGCATATGAAAACTTGCATGAAAAAGAAAGACCATCTTTGATATGGTACAGTCTAAGCTAGCTTTGAATGCTAATGGTTTAGGTACTTGGAAATATGATTCTATGGTTGCTCGTATTGAACTGTTGCCGTCGGTGCTAGGGCTGGACCTTCCATTAGGCATAGGTGCTACCCAAGCTTGGATTGATTACATTAGGCGTGCTCATAACCCTCTCAGATAAGGAAGTTTGTAGGCGCACCACCACTAGAGATATGGCTAAGTTGTTTGGTGAAGAACGTGACATGATTATGAATAAACTTTTACTGCTTTGCATCTTACATTTCTTTGACATCGATATATGGTGCAGTAATGCTAAGGAGGACTACATTTCTGTTGTTTGCCATTTTGTTAATTCAGATTGGGAGCTTGAAAAAAAGGTGGTTGGTTTTAGATTGATTGATTGTAAGCACCTTTGGTGAAAACATTCTTTGATAGTATCTCTCTTTGTTGTTGAGGAGTTTGGTTTGATTGATAAGGTGTTTGGTTTGTTACTTTAGACAATGCATCTGCTAACTCTAGAGCTTATGATATATTGGGCCCCTGTTTTGTTTGGTTATCTGGGATCTTATCCTACACCTACTAGAGATGATCCTAGTCATGTTGATTACTTTCTTGTGCATCGAGGTGTGTAATACGTCATATCATAAATCTTATTGTGAAAATCGGTCTCAAAGTTTGTTCAAAATGGCTTAATGACATTAGAAACTGGCTTTGTGAACTTTTTAAATTCTTCAAATCATAGGATTGCATTGTTTAAGAACTTCTGT